>QLTV01002419.1:11847972-11873163 GCA_003457575.1 Thermophis baileyi | reverse complement strand
GTCACTTGCTCCACTCGTTCTCCATTGATAAGCAAGGGCTGGATGTCTGATCTATTCCTTCTATAGTCCACTATAAGCTCCTTGGTCTTATTTGTGTTAAGGACCAAGTTATTGTCTCCACACCACGAAAGCAACCGTTCCATCTCATCTCGATAGGCAGACTCATCCCCCCCCCCCGGAGATCAGTCCTACCACTGTTGTATCATCTGCAAATTTAATAATAGTATTACTAGCGTGAGTGGAAATGCAGTCATGGACATAAAGAGTATAGAGTAAGGGACTCAACACGCAACCCTGTGGTGTACCAGTGTTAAGAATAAGGGCTGAAAAGATATGATTACCTAATCTGACCCTCTGAGAGCGGCCAGACAGGAAATCCATAATCCAAAGGCAGATTGAATAAGAAAGCCCAAGATCCATAAGTTTAGACACTAGTCTATGTGGAATTATTGTGTTAAATGCAGAGCTAAAATCTACAAAAAGCATCCTCACATAGTCCCCCCCCCGCTGTTCCAAATGAGTCAGAGCAGTGTGAAGAGTGATGGCTATAGCATCCTCTGTAGATCTATTTCTTCTGTGTGCAAACTGGTGTTTATCAAATGTATGCGGAAGACCAGAAATGATGTGCCGGCAGACCAAATTCTCAAAGCACTTCGTGATGATAGGAATGAGTGCCACTGGTCTGTAATCATTGAGGTTATTGATAGGGAACTTCTTTGGCAGTGGAACAATGGTGGAAGCCTTCAAACAAGATGGATTGGGATAAAGACCGATTGAAGATTCTGGTAAAGACTCCAGCCAACTGATCAGCACAGTCTTTAAGCATTCTGCCAGAGATACCATCAGGACCAGCAACCTTTCTAGGGTCCACAGCCTTTAGAATGCTCCCCACCTCCTGTTCCTCCACAGTGAGGTGGGGGCTACAATAGGCTGTCGTGGCTGTATTTTAGCTGTCTCTGATGTCTCCACTTCAAAGCGAGCAAAGAAATGATTCAGCTCTTCTGCCAACGAAGAATCTCCCTCAGCAGGGATGACATTGGTCAATTGATGATTGGTAATTTGTTGAATTCCTTGCCACACCTGCCTCATGTTATTGCTATAAAAATGATCCTCAATCTTCCTCTTATAATCAGTCTTGGCCTTCCAAATACCTTTCTTCAGACTAGCTCTGGCAACTAGCTCTGGCAATCTTGCCCCATCACCAGACCTAAAGGCCTTGGTCCTGTCACACAAGAGCCGCTGGACTTCCTTGGTCATCCAGGGCTTCTGATTTGGATAGATTCTAATATGTTTATCCACAGTGATAGTGTCTGTGCAGTGTTTGAGCAGTGTGCTCCTCTAGGTCAGGGTGGTAAAAGATGTCCCAATTTGTGTTCTCAAAACAATCCTGAAGTTGTTGGGAAGCATCTTCTGGCCAAGATTTCACTGCCTTTATTATAGGCAGAGCCCATCTCCTAAGAGGGATGTATTGTATGCTGGTGCTAAAAGCAGTGACATATGGTCTGATTGTCCCAAATGTGGTAATTGTATAACCTTATAGCCATGTTTAATGTTGGTATATACTTTGTCCAATATGTTTGCTCCTCTAGTAGCACACTTAACATGCTGATAGAATTTAGGGAGCACTGCTTTTAAATCAGCCTGATTAAAGTCCCCCGCTATAATATGCACAGCATCAGGATACTTATTCTGCTGATTACTAACAATGTTGTACAAGAATCCGAAAGCTATGGTAGTATTGGCATCAGGTGGGATATAGACTGCACTAATCAAAACCATGCTGAACTCCCTTGGAAGATATATGGGTCTACATTTAAGAGTCATACACTTCAGATCCATGGAGCAGTAACTGTCTACAGTCTTTATATTGATACACCAGCTTTTGTTCACATAAAGGTTTAAACCTCCCCCTTTGCTCTTGCCAGATTCTCTACTCCTGTCCTGCCGGTGAGCTATGTAGCCTTCCAGCTCAACAGCTGCATCAGGAATGAGTGAATGAAGCCAAGTTTCTGTGATTAGCAATACACAGCAGTTCTTGATGAATTTAGTCTTTGCAATCTGTAGCCTTAATTCATCCATTTTGTGAACTAGTGAACTATAGGCTATAGCACTTAAGGGATTGGCTACTATTTTAAATATTCAGATTCAAGTCCAACTTCAGCCATTGTAGCTCATTGTAGATTGAGTAGGGTGCAGTAATTATCTTATTTGGGGAAGGAACTGGAGGAAGTGCTACAGTATATATATATTGCATTCTGGGCTTCTGGAGGTAGGTGAATTACAAATAAATAAAACATGTTGATTATCATACCAATCCATTTTAAAACGAATAAGCAGATTGTACCATCAAAATGGGAGAAGACTTTGGAACAACACTTTTATGATATTCTGGAAACTCAAAAATTATTTTTTTCCCCACTTAATTTCCTTTTAAAACAGTTAAATCATGGAACAAAGGAGAAAAAGCACAAATAATGGAGAATGAAGAACACACATGGGACTTCAAAATCTCTTGAAGCAATGAATTAATTCCAAATATCATTAAATCTCCTTTATAATATTAATATTTAACTATCGCTGAGTAATTAAATAATAAATATGAAATGCACAATTAATACAGTTTATTAATTTATTAATCCAATTAACAAATGGAATTTGAATTTCCTCCCCAATAGTTTTGCCACTAATTTAAAGTTAAATCATCTCATTTAGGCCATGAAATGGTTTCCAGAAATCTGATTTTTATTAGATTGATAAGGATGAAATGCTACAGGAAAAGCCTAAAACAATAAAATTAAGGGTTTTCAAAACAGCAATTATGTATGGGAAATCAATGTACTATATTTTTATTCTAATTAATGGGGTCCATTATTCTGATATAAATACGATTTACAATTCTAATCACATCATAAAAGCAGCTATAGGAGCAAGATTTACTTGTAAATCAGGCAGGCATCTGCTGAGCTATTATAGCCAGCCATAAGTATAAGTGGTTCCTGCTACAGTTGTCATACTTGACTGAAGTATAAAGCTACCATGAACGAAGAAAAATAGTTCTATGGCAGATGGCTGAGAAGCAGAGAGTTCCACCATAACCCTGGCAACATATTCTGAAGTTAAGAGAGTCTTTCAGAGCTTTAGGTCTAAATTTTTTCAGTGTTGGTTTTTTCCCTGGAGTTTATAATCTGTGTTACCTGCAAATCAATGAACATGATGCAGATTGCATATACTGCAGAAAACATAGTTCCCATTGTTTCTGAGGCAATGCAATTTGGTTCTATTACTATTTTCTGAGTGAGTTTGTCTGTGGGCACGTTTTTTCCTGACAATTTGGCTTTTAGATCCATATAAATCTAATCTTCTGAATATGGTGATTTAGTTTCATAATAAACAACAATAAAGGAACTAATTGCAAGGTGGAGTGGAACATTCTTGCTCTGTTAGGACTGGGTTAAAATCTTTGCAGGTCATGACCATACTCTTAAGTATGAGCCCTTAATATAGATCTGCACATAAATATGCATGTTTTGGCTCTTAAGTTATTTCACAGGATTTGGGGAGCTTTGTAAGCTCCAAGCACTATGCCCATTGTGCAGTGGTGAAATCCAAATATTTTTACTACCGGTTCTGTGGGCATGGCTTGGTGGGCGTGGTAGGGGAAGGACACTGCAAAATCTCCATTCCCACCCCACTCCAGGGGAAGGATACTGCAAAATCTCCATTCCCACCCCACCCTGGGGCCAGCCAGAGGTGGTATTTGCCGGTTCTCCGAACTACTCAAAATTTCCGCTACCGGTTCTCCGAACTACTCAAAATTTCCGCTACTGGTTCTCCAGAACCTGTCAGAACCTGCTGGATTTCATCCCTGCCATTGTGCCAGTGTACAATCCAGCCCGGCATATAACACTTCAGTATACAATAAGACTAAAAATAATCACCATAAAATAAAATAAAGCTTTTTAAGTGAATATCTTCCATAAAGTAACCAAAAGTTAATCAAACATGTCAAACAAATATGTAAACTGTTTGATTGTATAAATTAACTGCTTGGGCATGTAAAACATCTCTTCTTTAAAATATGTGAAATGGTTCTCTCTAATTAAGCATGATTTGCAGCACTAACAAATAAGTTCAACTTACAGTACATTCCCAAAGTTTTTATCCAGAACTGAAAATAGCCACAGTGCGAAAAAAGAATGTATGTATATGAAATACTTATAGATGGCTTTCAAAATATAGGTCATGTAAGGAGCAATTGTTTAAAAGTCTATAGGCTTTGGTAATAGACAATGTGAAGTCTGCTTTAATAAAAGCAGATATATGAAGAGAAAATGTATGGGATGAACGACTAGTATGGTAATAATTGCATTGAGTGTTGAAGTTTGAGTTAGGTATGACTAGTAGTAATTTTTACAAATAGAGAAAAATAATTTTATGTGAAAGGAATCTTCTAAATTGTATATTTTGCTTTGTGAAATTTGATTTCTTAAAATAAATACCCAATATTTGATTGTAAGAAGGGGAAAAAACTACGAAGATGAATGACATGAAGAAAGGTAAGATGAATGACATGAAAATAAGGTTACCTAATGAAGAACTAACAGAGTGCACTGGATACTCTGCCAGATCACATTGTTTGCATCCTGTTGTAAGCACTTAATGACTTTGTGGTTTGTACAATGCTTTCTACCTTGAAACAATAAACTCTATCATTTCTGTGATTTATGAATGGTGAATTCTTGAGGCTTTTTATTGGCTTCCCTTTTTTTCTGAGTAAAAAAATAAACTGGGGAAATGTACATTTTTCTGGGGCTTTAAGTCACAGAAAGGAGTAAGAAATGATACAACCTATGTGCTCCCTGGCACCTAATACATATTATATATATAGTTTAGGCCTTGCATTGACTTCCAATTGGCTTCCGGGTATGATTTAAAATCCTGGTTTTGAGCTATAAAGCCTTTTAGGGCTTAGCAAAAAGGTCATAATGGGAGAAACTACGTATAGCCTCACACTTCCAGGAAATATAGGGAGTTAAAGCTAGAAGGAGCAGCACTAGCCCTCTATAAGAGTATCACAGTGGACATCAAATTCCTTCCCTGATCACATTCAGAAAGTTACTCTTAAGGAGAACAACTTTGGTCTAGTGGTTAAGGCTCTGGGATGAAAAGCAAGAGACTGTGAGTTCAAGTCCTGCCTTATCCATGAAAGTCGGCTAGGTGACTTTGGACCAGTCCAACCCACTTCACAGGGTTGTTACTGTGAGGAAAATATGAGGAGAAAAGGGTGTTGGATATATTTGTTGTATGAGATTTGTAAAAATCATAAAGGCAGATACAAATAAATTAAAAAAAATGAGGGGAGGTTGCAGTACACTCTGAGATCATCATAGATTTTTAGAAATTAATCAATATTGAATTTTAAAATTTTATACTAGTGCTTACGTTCTCACATGTAGGTGGAAGCTCTTGGGCTCAGTTGATAGAATACGTAAGTAGATTGTTACTCAAAGCTTAGAGTTCTGTCAGAGCTCTTGAGGTGGAGTAGCAGGTCATCTCAATCTGCTTGAAGTTGAAGACCTTTCTGACACATTGAAGCTTTAAAGCTATTGTTGCTTTTATTTTTAGCTGCTTGGAGAAAGTTGTAAATGAAGTCCATCAGCTTTTAGAGGAACAGTCTTAAAGCTCTTAAAAATGCTTTCTTTCTTCTTTCCTCAAATGGAGTGACTTCTAGTTGATTCTCCCTTTCACGACCCCCTTTTTTCATATTTTGTCATGCTATCTTTTGTTCAGCTCTATCAATTTGTATTTCAGATGAAGTCTTAACAACAACCTGAGTCAATCGTGCTATTGCTTCCTGAGCCTTTGAAGTGAAGCTCTTCAAAGGAATCTTAAAATAGAATTAATCTCTGTATGTCAAAAGATCGGTTCATGGACTCTTGTCAAATTTGTTTAGCTTTGTATCATTTAAGGTCCTCAAGAAGTCTTACTTTTATCCAGATTACTGTTTTGCATCATTCAAAGCCCTGGATGAGAGCATAGTTGGTACACTGCTGTCTGTGGGTTGAAATTGGCAAGATAAGAGATGCAGCATCCCAATACAAACCCCATGCTTTTTGAATGTGAATGCAACCATGATGCCCATTCAAAATTCCGAATTTTGTTGCCCTTTCCTGAAAATGCTACTGGCTGATAAAGGTAATATGAATGACATTTTCTATTAGCTCACACATGGAGACATCAAAGTACAGTGAATCAGGGTATTATCCCAAGTTTTGGGACTGACTTTATGGAAAACAATGGCTGACATTAATCTTTTTTTTTCTCTAAAGCCATGGACAGGGGTGTATTCTCCTCTGGGAAACCTCTGTGGGCTACATACAAGGAAGGGTTACAATACATACAGTTTGAATTCACACATTGTGCTTTGTCATGGATTAATTGTGGTTTATTGAATGGTTTGCTTTGTGGTTTGCTTTACATAATTCATATGTAAAGCAATAATTCATATTTTCCAAAGCAAAAAGTTTAAAAAGCCAAAACCAAACAAATCCCATTATATTTTAATGAGAGCTGCTAGATCTGCGTTGCAAAAATCCAGATGACTATCTAGCAGCCATCTGGATTTTCAAAGCCTAGATCTGGTAGTCTTTCTTCAGTGTGAAGTGCAAAGTCTAAGCCTAAAATGAATGTCACCAAACACATGCACACATTTCCTATTCATTCACACACATTCTAAGCCTCTGTAGGACCATTTCTAATTGAAGCATAGCTCCTTGCCTAGTTAGAGCAATTGCCATGGTCTTGCTGTGTCTTGCCTGTAAAGAGCCATTTCTGGAAAGGAGCCATTTTGTTTTGCCAGACTCCAGAAAGACAGACTAAGTTTGGAAGAGAGTGTGTATGCATATGACAAAAAAAAAAACAAACAAACAACTATGGAAAATCTGTGATTCTCTTCTCTGTTAAGAAGATCGAAGCATTCACCACAGAGGGCCAATTTGGGACGGCATTCAGTATGGCCAATTGTCAATTATTTTTACCAATTGTGTGTGCAATTTAGCTTTTCTGCCTCAGGTGCCAAATGTTATTGGCCAGCCAGTGATGTGGCCCTGGAACTAACTGTCCTGTCTTCTGTGACAGGCTCTCAGCTCCTTCTGGGCTTTTATATTTAAAAAAGGAGTATTATAAAGGAACCATCCATCTCTCTAACCCAAAAGAAACATCTCCTTTAAACGCTGACCTGAAAATCCTATTACAAACCAACAAACCAGGCAAAATAAAGGAAACTCATTTATCCGTGCAGCAATGGAGCAAAGAAACCTTATTTTAAGATGAAACCTATCTTCATTCATTGATCGCCAGCTTCATGCCTCCTATTTTTCTGCCCTCAGACTTTAAACCAGATTCCTCCCTTTCCTCAAGGAAATAGAACAAGGGTTTCTTGTCTGCAGACATTAGCGTTCAGGGGATAATTAATGAGGTGCTTACTAGCTGAAGTCTGAGTATCCAGGCCACTTAAAAGGAGAAAGGAGATATTCCACAGTTAAAACAAGGTCCGGCCCATTTTACTGACAGTGCCAATGCAAGTTTAAAGTGTAATGAGCATGGTGAGGAAATCAAATAAAAAAATAATGCGGAAAGAAACTTAATATGATCTTTGAGACCTATTTATGTTTATTTTCTCTGTCATATAAAATGTTTCCATAAATCTAGGAGAACAGCAGTCGCAGATCTCAGGGAGTGTTGAAGTAGACCTGGAACTGAGAAAATAAAACAGATCTGAAACTCCAAAACTGCTAGCAAATATGAGACAACATTATTTACCTTTGGCTGTGTCATTTCCGATCCGACCTGAAGAAAAAGGGGAGAGGGGAAGAGAGGCTGCTAGACTTCCTGCAAAAGAGTTAAAGTAGAAATGCAGTGCAAAAAATGAAAAATGCTGACTCTGATTTAAGAAAACCTGAACTAAACATCCTTCTCATCACCTTTCGTGGAAATGTTTACACAATTGAGTTGCCTTTGCTAGTGACTGTTTGTATTCAATCTGCTCCCAGCATTTCATCTATAAACTCATTTCCTTTTTCCTCCTCAGTTTCCTTATTTGAGCTTCAGTGGTTGTGTCATTTTAAGTCACATTGTACCCTGAAAAAAATCCGCTAGCTGACCTTCAATTAGAGGGGTCACATGACTTATCTTCCCTCAGGCTAAAATTAAACTTAATATAATATTCATATTGTTGTGTACATATTGTACACAACTCAGTATTTTATCCAGCCCATTCTTCATGGTTGCCAAGTGAAATGGCCTTTAATAGGCACATAATAAATCAACACTGACATTATGAGCATTAATGACTAAAGTGTTTATAAACCTAAAAAGCTAAACCTCTCATTTCAAAATTTATTGCAGCTACATTTTCTTTATTGAAGGCTAGAAACTATATATATCTAATGTAACTTGATTTATAGGCTTGTCTTCTCATGAATGGTTTGGAATTTTCCACTGGTGGTGGCAGGACAATAAATGGAAAGAAGAAAATGAGTCAAAGAATTTTAATTGTATTTTAAGTGCGGCCTTTTTTGTCTTGGTATAAAATTTGTTATTTTAAAGAACACATTATGTTCAATGCATCCAATCATGCCTTTGACGAGAAAACCCAAGGGATAAAGATTTCTTGAGATATTCTGTAATTCACGACTAGATAAGGCTATAGCGATGAAAAGGTTGACTAGAACTGACTGAAGCCCAACCGAACCCTGTATGAACGATTTGGGATCAGTAATTTACTTTTTCCCTCTTTCAACCCTGCTCACCCCGCTGAATTGTTGTGGGGATCTAAATTGAAAGTCCCTCCAAAGACAAGGCAGGATACAAGTCAAAGAAATGCACAGTAGAATGTTTTGATGCAGATGACAGGTGTCTTCTGAGGCTTTAAATCTAGGTTTAAAACATATTTGTTTGATTCTGAAGACTAGGGATGTTCCTCTGGACTTGAGCTTCTGGATTGGCCTTAGTGACAGGACTCACTGGCTTTTCTATTGCATGCATTAGAAGTATTTTCCTGGTCTGATTCTGAGCTGGATGACCCAATGGGAAAAAAAAACCCCACAGGACAATTGCTAGAAGTAGAGATAGAATTTTATTCAAAGAGCCAGACAGCAGAACAGAGGGTCAGCAATTCAAAGGTGGCCACCAAGCTAGAAAGCTGAGAGTGATCATAGTGACAATGGGCTTTGATCATGAAGTAATGGACTTTGATGTGGAGCCTGTTAGATGTGTAAATTAAGATGTCCTTGTCTTGGGAAGTCCTGAGAGAAAGATCTTTCCTTACCCTGTGGGGTGGATGATCTTAAATGTGCAGATCTTTTCCTGAGGTGGATTTTTTATGAGGGTAGTCTGGCATCGAAGTGAAATATTGACATAAAACATTTCCCTTATCTTGGGGGAGATTCCATTTGTCTGCAGAACTGGAGAAACGTGCTTAATCAATTTCAAGTGTCAAATGCTGGCAGAGAGAGCCCTAAGCGTTGTTGTTGTTTTTTTTTTGTATCTCTATTTTGAGGCTTGCTGGCAGATCAGAAGCGCCCTAGGCTGCCATGCAACCTGGTTAAAAGCAGAGGGGATGTTACTGGGACTTTTATTTTCCCATGTAACTTAATTTTAATTAATTTGCTTATATATTTTAATAGGTTTTATGCAGGGGTGAAATGTGAAAATTTCCCCTACTGGTTCTTTGGGCATGGCTTATTTTGTGGGCATGGCTTAGAGGTCAGGTGGGTGTGGCTTCAGGTGGCATGGCCATGTGACTGGGTGGGCGTGGCCAGGTTGTCATGTGACTGGGTGGGTGTGGCCAATTTAGCAGTCCATTTTGCCAGGGAGCAGGGGGTTGGACTAGATGACCTCTGAGGTCCCTTCCAGCCTTTGCTGTGCTGTTTCAAAGCATCCTCTGAAGGTGTGTCTAGTGCCAGCCAGGTTTGTGGTCCGTCCTCCCTCCCTCCCTCCCTCCTTTCTTTTTTCTTTTTCTCCCTCCTCCTTTAAAAAAACAACATGACCGTTTTTCACATTTACAACCATTGTAGCATCCGTGATAGATAATGAGATAATGACCGTATAGAAAGTGGAAGCCTGACGTTTGTCTCCATTCACACAAGCAGGCAAACAGATCCCTAGAAAACCCATTCAAGACGGGATATTTTGAAATTTCCCCATGGCAAGATTTGGCAGCTAACAAAACACAGTAGTAGAATCAGAATAAGCAGCCCCACACTCAAGACCCGACACAGGACGAAAGTCATTTAGCCACAATGGGAATCACTCAAACCCTTTTAGAAACACAAAGCCCATATTGCACAAACCCCCACATTTCAAAAACATAGAACCATATAAGAATCCTTCCTTTTATCCACTGCTGAATGTCACTTCGCTTCTGCAATTAAAAACCTCCTTCCGAGCAGCTTCCGAAGGCTTTTCAATTTAAAGCAGGAGTCTCCAAAGTTTGAAACATTAAGACTTGTGGACTTCAACTCCCAGAATTCCTCAGCCAGCCATGTGGTTACGTTTGGAGACTCCTGATTTAAAGCGACAGCATTTGTTTTTCTTCTTTGCCAAGCGATCTCCCTGCTGGAAAGTGAGTCCTGATTTTTTCCTTCTAACACCTCTCTCTTTCTTTCTCCATTCCCTTCCCTTCCCCCCTCCATCCCTCCCCCCTCTCTCTTTCTTTCTTTCAGGTGAACCGGCAGGGGAAAAAGGCTTTAAAAAGTTTCTTAAAAAACCAGGAAGTGATGATGTCAGGTGGGTGGGCGGAGCCTCGCACTGCCATCCCGGTTCTCCGAACCAGCCGCCGCAACCTCTACCTACTCGCCCGAACCGGGCCGAACCGGGAGGATTTCACCCCTGGTTTTATGGCATCCAGGTTATCTATTTTTTGTTATTATAAAGAAGTAACCTATTTGGTATTCCATTATTCTCTTGGAATTAGACCTGTTTAGGTTTTAATGCATACATTCTGTATTTATTTATATTTTCTAATCAAATATTTTGGTGTTTCTATTCCACACTTAGATTTTACCTATGATGATGATGATGATGATGATGATGATGATGATGATGATGATGATGATGGGAGACCTTACTGGAAAAGCAGTTGAAATAATAAGTTTGGTGTAGTGGTTGAGCTGCTGACCTAGAAAGTGGGAGACTGTGAGTTCAATTCCTGCCACAGCCAAGAAAGCTGTCTGGGTAACTTTGGGCCAGTTCCTCTCTCTCAGTCCAACCCACCTCACAGGGTTGTTGTTGTAGGGAAAATAGGTGGAGAAAGGAATAGTAGGTATGTTCGCTGCCTTAAGTTGTGTATGAAAAAAAGGCTGGATAAAAATCTAAAAAACAGAAAAAGTTAGGAGATCATTTTATAAGGTAGACAGATGCCAATGTTTGACTTATTTTCCCAGTTTTAATCAAAATGTGAACCTAGAGTGTGTGACATTATTGGGTAGAGGGGAAAAATGGAGGACTTACTCTATGGAGAGTGATATACCTCTAGAGCTGTTTTCTCCTTCCCGTTTCTTTCTTTAGCCTCCCCCACAGCTTTTTGGTAATTTATCCATCAGCCCTGCCTAAAACCTTTTCTACTACTAGTGGGGCATGAGTGAAGTTAAGAGTAAATATGGGGGAATCTCTCTCCTTCTGTCACACATATGCCTCATTAAAATAATGAGCATTCCTCTGTCTTAGGTGATAACTTGCATTGCTATCTTGCTTCAATTTCTCCACTGCTTTTGATATCTATCTAAGACTTTCACACTTAATCTCAGAGTCCACTATTTCCTGTTGTTCAGTAATGTCAACTAGGTTTCCACAGCAGCCTGACAAAGCTCTTTTCTAGATCATATGCTTGAAGCATCAGTGCAAAAAGGGCACCATTAATTGATGGTACACTTTCACACTCTTTGGGACAAGACTAGTTTTGCTTCAATTGTCAATTCAGCTCTAAGCTTTTTAATTTCTGCAATGCAAGCCAACCCTACTGTGCCTAGAAATCATAATAATCCAGTCTAAGTGTTTTGTCTTCATTATGAACAGATTTGATGATGCCTTGTTAACAGACGTGGATAGGCAAACCACCGAACCTACAATCCTTCCATGGATTATAACATCATATCAGGAAACTCTGGCTTTGCTGCTTTCCTAAGCAGAGTCAAAAGCTGGCCTCTGATCCTTGGCTTATTTAGTAAAGAGAAGCCATAGCTTTGATTTAGATGTCATAATAAACAAACTGGAAGAAACTTTCATAGTTTATTTTGCTGTTCCTATTGGCATGAAGAACCAAGTAGGAACAATGCAGCAGCATACCTCATTTGTGGCTCATGTGTATTTAAGGCTGAATGTTTAGTAACATACAAGTACAACCCTAAATTAATAGCACAGCCAGCACAACAATAAAATACTTTGTTGATGTATCAGAGCCATTTCTCTTAGTGGCAAGTATTTTAAGATCCTCATTTCTTTATGGGGTTCTGTATCTCAACAGAAAGCAAGAAATAAGAGCTAGAGGAGAGTAGCCTTAATAAAACTAAATGACATTGATCTCTTAAAATTTCTCCAGTTTGTCAGCTGAGAAACTGAGGTATCATTTTGAAGAAGGGGGATAATACAACCATTTCTTTGAGGCAGGAGAGAGAAATAGGCATGCATGCAAAAATCTTAAAAGGGAAATGAGCCAGTAGTGGCAGGAAGCAAATAAGGACACAACCCATAGACCACAAATTAGTCATTAACATAGTATGGCCCCTATACAGGATTTGACTAACCACATTTGGAGAGGGGTCTGTATTGGAAAATTAAAAATTCTGACCCGAAACGACATTACCCTACTCCCTTACACAACAGTTGATCTTATTCTCTCATTCCTCAGGCTGCAGGAAAAGGAGAAATGGCTTTTACCAGATGTCTGAATTGCAGAAGACTTTTAAGTTAGGTCAGACCTACAAGTGACTTCAAGAGCATAGGCTGATATATCCCTTTAAATCTTCTCTTGAAGTTAATAACATTGTACAGTAGCCACATTTTCTGGTACCAACTTTTCCAAGTTCCTGACATCGATCCTTCTTTGTGGCTTCCTTCAACCCTAATCACTGTCAACAGCTCCTAGTCTGGTTTAAGCATGTTTGATTAACAATGACTTGTGAAAATATTCTAGCAGGAATGTGATCGGCGGGAAAGTTAGGATTTCCTTTTTCTGCTATTTCTCTGCTCCTATGCTCTTTAAACTGTTGTTTGGGCTTTGTTGAGAAAAATAATGAAAGATAAACTGCATATGTTCTACGTCACATTTATGTTGTCCTGTATACAAGTTCAATGTTCACCTTATCTGCTTAAATTTTGATGAGATTGGATGAGTTAAGTAGGGGTTATTTACTTGATTTTTAAAACTTACAATGAAGCTCATAGATTTCACATTGACTGTATACATAAATCAGATATCTATCTCTATATATGGGGGAAATTAAAATACGTCTAAAGAATGCATTCCATTTCAAGTGATAATGACATACCTTTGAGAAATGACAGTTCTCAAGGTAACATATTAACATCACCGTGTTTGAGAATCTTTATTGGAAATCAGATAAGAAATCTCAGAAATACGTTTTCATGAAACTGGTACCTTCTTTCATATCAATGAATGACTGAACAAAGAAACGTGCTGCTCAGTTCTGAAAGCTGTTAATGCAATTTATGATAAAAAATTTCTCCCAACTGCCTCTCCCTACCAAAGTTTGGTTGCTCTTTAATCTGAAAAAAATAAATGCCAAAATGGTGCCCTAAAATAACTCAGTTGATAGGACTCAGGTGATAGACACACCTATGGTGACCAAGTACAGAACCTAGCCCGTGACCACACAATCAATCACGTTGCCAATAAACGTGTTCTGTGGTCTCCACAAAAGAAATTGAGTCAGCCGGTGAGAGAAAACAGTACTTTCAAAATGGAACAGTTACAAAATGACTTTAGCTGCCTCAGTTGTGGGGATAAAACAAAAGCGAGATCATGAGAACATAGCATAAATAAACAGTTCCCCGGGAACGTATGTACTATGGGTTTTTTGGGGTGTGTGTGTGTGTTGAGGATACGCTTGTGGTTTGGGGTAGTTGTTGTTTTTTGCTTTCTTCTAAGAAGTCTCCTAAAGCAGCAGGGTTAAATACAGAACAACAGATTGATGATGTCAGCCCTTCAAAATAATCCAGAAAAGAATCAAAAAACATGAGTACTAACACAACATTTATTGGAAGGTTACAGTAACAGAATCTCCCTTCCTTTACTTTTACTTTCCAGAAAACTAGGGAGGGTCCCTTATGAGTCGCTTCCTAGGCCCCTTTTCCTTCTGTGGGTTGACATACCTCTTGTATGACAGTTGTCTAGACTGCAACTCTTCCTCCTATCTTCCTACGTCACTCTCACATAGCATCACCCATATTGCAACAACAGCATGTAGCTAGCATGCCCAAACCTTCTTTATCAAATGGAACTGAATAATATAGAAGATGTGAGGCAACCATTTCTGCTGGTTGTCACTGGCTGATTAAGAAAATGCACCATGTCACTGGAAACAGGATAACTCAAATAGGCTACTACAGTATATACTGTAGTATTCATATACTACAGTATATGAATAGAGCAAACAGAAATCCCTTCACTTCCTCTCCTAAAACTTATGTTTTGATTTCCCTGTAGTCAGCAAAACTCCTTTCTCCAAACATTTGAATTCTAGTTCTTTTAAGTTTCTTGCTTCATTGTTTTTATTATTTGTTCTACTCAACAATGAATAACAATGCCATTTAGTGCACTTATCATAACTGATGGCAGAAAAGAATTATGGGAAAAGAAATTAGCTCAAAGATGTTTTCATAAAGATTTTTTCTCATGAACAATTTCACAGCTACCCAGAATCATTTCAACAATGAGATAAACAGTGTGTAAATTTAATAAACAAACAAATAATAAAAAATTAGGGAAAGATTGATCAATCAATTGATGGATGTATGGTATGTTATTTAATACTGAGGTTCTCCAAGATCGGAAAGAATCTGAATTATTTGCAGTTTGTTTTTAGAAAACATCATCAACATTTTCTTGTTTTTATTCATTTTACTGTTTATATTCATCCAAATGCTCTCTACAGAATTATCAGGTTTATTATAAATACCAAGTTTATTTGAATAGATACCTGAGCAGTAGTGGATACTATAACATATAGCACAACTCTCTTTTTCTGATCCTTTCAAAAACTTGTATCCTTCAATTGCCCCTTTCCCATTATGGAATCATCTTAATTTCACCTACAATATTAAATTATATTTGTCTTCCTGTACCAAGAACTCATCTTAATTATTTCCCACATTTTGACCATTAGAGAATAAATAATGAAGGTCTAAATTCTATAAGTCAATTTTTCTAATTTTTCTTTGGGCAATTTAATACTATTACAGAAATATGCTCACCGCCTTTTATTTCTTTTATCTCAGTTTCTTACATCAAGGGTTTTATCACCCCTAATATTTAATGTATTTAAAATCACACTAACCATGTTTTCTGTGCTTTGACCAAACAGAGGTTTACCAGTCCTTCATGCAGATAAGTCAGATCTCAATGCTGGAAATTTCAAAGCTCCCATAAAAACCAGTCTCATAGTGCTGAGGTATGAATCATTCACTTATAATATTTTTTCTCATGTTTAGACTGGAAAGATGGATTATCACATCACCTGCATCCCCAGATTTTTGAACTTCCTTCTTAGAGCTTCAACCTTCATGGTGATAATTATCAGTGAACTTAATAAATCGTGGAAGATGATCTGTCATATCCCTGATTAATGCTCCCCAAAGTATACACTTGTGAGCCAATAAAGTCTGGTTAGTACACAACTTCTTGTACTCATACGAAGTAATCATTCATTGATCCATAAATAGACCATCATTGGTTCTTAGGATACATTAATTAGAACCAACACTCATTCAATATATGCTCTTCTTGCCCCTCATTGCAATATTCTCACACTCTCTGAGAGTAGTTTCTATGGTTACTATCCTTCCTTGTCTTCCTGTTGAAATCTATTCACGCAGGTCAGAGATAATTCTGAGCAATGGTAAATAAAGGACACTATTACATTTTGTTATTGCAATTTATGGTTGGTTGGACAGTCAGCCAGATGTTTAGACTGGATTTGGCATTCCCCCCCCCATCTATTAAGTCTTTCCCAAGGGCCTGGGATAGCCAGATGTTGTTTGATGGTGTTAAAGGTACCGTTGCAGGATGCAAGCTGTTCCAAGTAAAGTTGCCATTTGCAATTGACTGGTGGTGATTTTGCCAATGCAGATGGTGTTCAGGCAAGGTGCCAATTATTATTGCTTTCTTTTGACACAGTTGTACTACTTCTATTTGCAAATCTTTGTATTTTGTAATTTTCTCCAGTTCTTTCTCTTCTCTTCTGCTGTGTCCAGGTTCTGCCACATCCACTATCCAGACTCTCCTATCAACAATTGTTAACTCTGAGGTGTTATGTGGCAGGTGCTTTCCCCCCCTTTTCTCTCTAATCTCTCCTCTATATGTGTATGTGTAAGTCATGTTTATCTTAATACAAGATAATTGTATTTAATTTTGGCAAAATTAAAATGGCATGTTTGAAATGATACTGTTAATAGGAAAATAGCTAGGTTCTGAGTAATATGGGGATATTTGAAATGAATTTGTTAACATTCCAAGATAAGATTGATCAGTACTCTACTAGATACATTCTTATAAACATGCATAGATCTACAATCAGTCTACAAAGGAACTCCATGAGGGTAAAGGCTCTGGGTTGCAAATTAAAACAATGGTAGGAAATGTCCTCTGAACTGGATTTTTTTTTTTTTCAAATTCAGCAGAATTAAATAGGGGGAGCGAAATTTTTTTAAACCTAATTACTCCCCACAGAGACTATGGCTACTAATTTACTTCATTTTCCACATTTCACTCCCAGCTCCATATAGAGGCAGAAAAACCTTTTATGAAAGCCTTTTCATGTGATACAATGAACAAGTCTGCCAAATAATAACATCCCCACATAAAGTAGCTAATGAAATCTTTCCCTCCTAGTGTTAACAAGCGGTTCGAATGATTTGTTAAAGTTATTCATCTCTGACATGTCTTCCTCTCTCATTTTATCATTTCCTTCCTCTTGTTTTCATCTGTTTCAATAGCCAACAGGGTGGCTTATCTTCCAGGGTTTTTTAAAAACATGTTCATATAATCTTGGCTCAATTCCCTGGGCTGCAGTTTCTTGGCAAACACTCATCTATCAGGGCTTCAATTGAAAATGTCACAAGTTAAAAACATCCCACCCAATTGTTTATTAACATAAGAAATGGTGGTCAAGCATGGGCTATGCTCCAATTAGTCAGTCATATCTACAAAATGGGAGGGCGGTGTTGCCCTCATCTTCCACAATCTACCAGTTGAATGTTTTATTGCTAATTCGGCAGTGCAGCAGCACAATATGCTTAAAGCATATTTAGAAACCTTGAAAGGACCTTTCTCTATATACTAGATCTGGCACCAGTAAAACAGATGCAGTATTCATTAATGGGCAATTCTCTTATTTACTTTAATGGCAAAATTATAGAATTAAAATAGAATGGAAGGAGGAGGAAGAGAAGGCGGGCCAGGGGATGCTGCTGTTTATACTTGGATGTCCTGTTGTCCCCAAAATGCTTACCTAGAACAATAGGATGATGGTGTACTGTGGGAACCACAAGAAGAGATAAACTAATCCAGTCAACTACACCGCAATCCAGTTTACAACACAAAGGGGTAAATTTAGGTCAAACAAACTGAGTCATGATAGCAGTTGTACTGTGGGAACCTCTAAATTTAGCCAGTTTGACCTGTTATACATATCTAGTTCTCCAAGAAAAAAAGAATTGGAAAGTATTTCCTTTCTGAAAAGCGAAGACTCTCCATCAGGGCCACAACCTGGAGCACCAAAAACACTAGCTGCAGCAGTCAGGTTATGCCTAATCCTGCCCGCCTAACTTGGTAAAAGATGCTAGTGATGCCATGTAATCTTGCTAATCCTTTTCTGAAGAACTGAAGAAGCTCCTCGGATGAGAAGCTAAACGTTATTAAACGAAGCCGTTATTGATGGAGCCATTCTTACTTGCAGAGGAAGGCCATTCCAAGAATAGCAATAGCAGTTAGACTTATATACCGCTTTACAGTGCTTTACAGCCCTCTCTAAGTGGTTTACAGAGTTAGCATATTGTCCCCAACAATCTGGGTCCTCAAGAGCCGAGGTGGCGCAGTGGTTAGAGTGCAGTACTGCAGGCTACTTCAGCTGACTGTTCAGCAGTTCAGCGGTTCAAATCTCACCGGCTCAAGGTTGACTCAGCCTTCCATCCTTCCGAGGTGGGTAAAATGAGGACCCAGATTGTTGGGGGCAATATGCTGACTCTGTGAACCGCTTAGAGAGTGCTGTAAAGCACTGTAAAGCGGTATATAAGTCTAAGTGCTATTGCTATTGCTATTTTTACCGACCTCGGAAGGATGGAAGGCTGAGTCAACCTTGAGCCGATGAGATTTGAACCGCCGAACTGCAGCTAGCAGTCAGCTGAAGTAGCCTGCAGTGCTGCACTCTAACCACTGCGCCACCTCGGCTCCTATGCAGGGACATCACAGGGAAACAGTGCCTCCAAGCCTTGTCCCACTTTATTTTTCAGAGATGGTCCATACCAATAACTTCTCCTGAGACAGAAACCTTGGATGGATTGAATTTGGTTGGTGGAAATGACCTTGAAGAAACCTAGGGGCCAAGCTATAAAAGGCTTAACAGATTAAAACTTTGGAACTGCAGCCAGCAACCTATAAGCAGCCAGTTCCAGGGCCTGAAAAATTGATATAAGATCACCATAGTATTGAGTGCATGCCAACCTGTGGGTCATCTCATCCCGGACCAATTGCAATTTCCAGAGCTGTTGTCAAAGGCAGCCCATACACACAGCACATTGCAGCACTCCCAGGTAGGTCCCCTATTGGTGCATCAGCTAAAACTGAGCAAAAGACTTTTTGGCCACACAGCCTCTACTTGCACTTCTAATAATAGTTGTGAGTCTAAGCAAAGGGGAACATGTTTCTCCTAGGCTTAGAATTTTTTTTTATCCATGGTATCTTACTGGACTACCTGCAGGGGTTGGGGATTGGAAGAATTGTTGTTCAATGGTTTTACTCCTTCCTTAATGGGCAGATTGAATCAGTGGAGTAGGGGAGAAGATGTTGATTCAGTGGCCTCCGATTTGCAGATTTCTTCTGGGGTTGGCCCTCCCTCACCTGCTCTTTAACCTCTGTGTGTGAAGCCACTGAGTGAGCCAATCCAACAGTTCAGAATGCAATATCATCCGTGTCCCGAGGAAATTGACATTACCATCCCAGCTGGAGGAGAGATGCTGTGGATATTCTTACTTGGTGCTTTGAGGCTGTCAGGGTCTGGATGTGGCAGAGCAGGCTGAAACTGAACCCAAGCAAGGCAGCTATACTGGTTGTCCATTTAGTCTGCCTGCTGACTTTAATGTTATCTCAGTCAAGGCTGACTCAGCCTTCCATCCTTCCAAGGTGGGTAAAATGAGGACCCAGATTGTTGGGGGCAATATGCTGACTCTGTGAACTACTTAGAGAGGGCCGTAAAGCACTGTGAAGCAGTATATAAGTCTAAGTGCTATTGCTATTGCTATCTCTAATAGGGAGATGCTAGAGCTAAAAATGGGGCTCTTTTTAGATTTCCAGGTTCTGCCAGTGTGGCATATAGAAGCTCTCACTAGAAAGACTTTTTCTCAGCTTATTTGGTAAAAGATGACCTTACCACAACAACTCTTACCTTTATTACTTCCCTATTCGACTCCTGCAATGCCCTTTACATGGGGCTAGAGCACTCAAAAGCTGCAATTGTCGAGAATGCATCATGACTGTGTGCTGACTGGCATCTGCCACTGGTGCATATGAGCGTATGCTGTGGAACCTGTCCTGGCTGTCAATCATCTCCCAGGGGCTGGTTTTGAACTGGTATAAAGCTCTTTATGACTTAGAGTCTGGCTACTACAGGATCACTTGCTCCATCCAGAATCAGGCAGATCTACTAGGTCATCTAGGGGGAAACTGTTTCTAGTGCCCCACTTTCAGGAAATTAAAAAAAAAAAAAGCTGAGGCAGGAAACATGCTAAGAACAAAACAGCTCTGGAGGACATTCTAATCAGATTGAGTAATCTTATTCTTGAGTTGTTTCATTTCTGTGCTTTTATTTTATTGTTACTGTACACTGTTTTGATTTTATGTTGATTTTTTTCCAATGAAAACGGATGTTTTCATTGTTTTTTTCTATATCATGTTAACTGTTGAGAGTTTGATTGCAGTGAAATACAAATCAATCAACTGAAATAGAAAGGGGAAGGAGTATTGGTATGTTGGCCACCATGAGTTGTATATGAAAAAAGGTGGGAAAAAATCTAAATATATCTGTATTTATATAGATATGTACATTTATATATCTATATCCATGAGGCTAGAGCACTATATATCTAAATCCATGTATACACATCTAATAATATATACACACATCTATATACACATCTATATACAGTATCTATATCTATGGGGCTAGAGAGATAGGTAGGTAGGTAGGTAGGTAGGTAGGTAGATAGATAGATAGATAGATAGATAGATAGATAGATAGATAGATAGATAGATAGATAGATCCATGTGTGTGTGTGTGTATATGTACATCCACATACATCTATATATCTATATACATGGGGCTAGAGCACTATATATCTATATATGTGGATATATCCATGTGTGTGTGTGTGTGTGTGTGTGTGTGTGTGTGTGTGTGTATACATAATCTATATACTGTATCTATATACATGGGGCTAGAGCACCTATTTCAGGATCGAGGTGGAACAAAGTTCATTTATTATTGTTTGTTGTTCCATATAGAATCCTTAGCAAATTCAGTTATTGAATGACGTCTCCTGTTTTATCAGTTGCTAACTATTCACCCTTGCTTCATAAATCTGCTTTTTGCTCTCTGAACCTATGAGGCTTGCTACTTAGTGAACTGTATGCTTCACGTATTGGATTTTTTTTCTTTTTTCCAGTTATAATTCATCTTTTGCCTTCTGAGTTTGTATAATATAATGTAATTATTTGTTGGCTTGTTTATAA
Source organism: Thermophis baileyi (assembly GCA_003457575.1). NCBI lineage: Eukaryota > Metazoa > Chordata > Lepidosauria > Squamata > Dipsadidae > Thermophis > Thermophis baileyi. The sequence continues at coordinate 11,851,922 of QLTV01002419.1, read as the reverse complement.
TCAAATTTATATCCTTCCACAATTATAAGTAGACTCTTGGATGTTCAGGCACCAAAACAATACAGTTTTGATCCAAATGGCCCAAATATCATTCACTGTTTTCAATTTACATACTATGGGCTCCAAGGAAATGAATCTGAACATTCTGATATATGTATGGTTGGGTTTACATGCTTGTTCAGCTCTAAAAAAACAATTCCATTACTTTCAATGACTTTTTTTGAAAGTCTTTTAAAATTGTATTAATTTTATCTGCCACAAATCATAAATACAGTGGATACAAAGAGCAAGAATTGCTAAAACAAAATAAAGTCATTCTGTTATCTAAACTATTATTACAAAAACTACATGACAGGAAATAAGTGAACAGAAAGTGAAAATTAAGGAAAAAGTTTCAAAATAATAACAGTGTAGTTATACTATTCATTATTCTTTTAAAAATAATATGTGAAATCTAGCCCAAATGAAATCATATTGTCTGAGTTTGCATTTCCATCTCAAAGGCTGAGAACTGACATACTTCACTAAACCAGATTGGTACATCTTCCCAATATAAAGTAACCTTCTTTGCTATTGTTGAGGCACAGTGTTTTCTAAGTTCTTCAGATAAAGACAAGCACCATAAGTTTGAAATTTACCTTAACTTACATTTACATTTTTGAAATTTAATTTCCTTCTGAGAACCTTCCAGGTTCCAAAAACCTGGTCTATCACTGTATTAATCTCTAACTCTACCCATGGACATGCTCATAGCATGGGCTTTAATTTTCCTTCATATTTATTGCATCACCAGCATAGAGGAGATAACAGCAAACTATTTATAAATCAAAGATGACCGCAAACTATTTTTAAACATCAGCTAAATTGAGTTATTTACATAAATAGCTAAATAGCCCTAACCATCTCCCATATATATGTTGGACTAACATATGGACTAATGTTTTTTTTTAACATACTTTATGTTTCTCTATTGTTCTTGCAATAGAGGATAGTCCAATTCTGAATCCTAAATTACTTATATATTATCCAAGTTCATTTTACTAATATTTCTTAGTTTTTGATAATGTTAAATTGATGCTTTGGCTAAGGAAAAAAAAAACTCCAGATGAAATTTTTTGATTTGCAGAAACTTTTAAAGGATCACAATCAAGCAAAGAACCTAACAAATGTTTTGACTGAATATATTGCCAATTGGTTGGTTTAGGAAATTTATATATATCTCATAAATTTTTCAAAAATTTAAAAAGTATTGTTTCATTTTAATTGATTAAGAGGTAAAAAGTCATTGTCCCCGTTTTGGCCCATGATTTTAACAACAACAACAACAACAACAACAATAACAAAAAGCCACATACTTTTTCTGAAAACGTATTTTGAATTATTCCAATGCATCAATTTCTCATAAGTTTAAACACCAACTTTTATGTTCATGTGTCAACATGATGAGGAAAGAATGAGGTGATGATAAATTAGCACCAAGTTTCTTGGACTTTTTGTTTCTCTACTTTTGTCTACTATTTAAGAAATTATATAATGATAAAAAATCTAGATAGTTGCAAGTTCCCCAAGAAAAAGAAAGAAGGAATGGAGAAAATAAGTCAGAAAATATCAGAAAGTGTGAGAGGAAAACTGCTTGGGTAGAACAGGTAAAAGGAAGAAATGCAAGAGAGCCAATTCTTGGCTCCTTCAAAATTAGTTAAACAACAAAATTGAGGAAATCTTATTATATAAGAACACTGTAAACAACACTACTCCCATTTCTATTTCTAATTTCTTTCCCAGGAAAAAAAAATATATTGGGCTGCCTTAAGTGCTGGAAACCTAAAATGATTTTATTGAATTTAGAACCAAGAACTTGCCAGGATTTAAAGGTATCTAATTCTCAAATTGAGCCCACAATGGAACATATTTAGTGTCATCCTCATTCTTGTACGTGATTGAAATTAACTAGTATGCCCAATTTATTATTTATTTATTTATTTCATATGGCATAGCACAATACAGCGTTTATGCATAAAATTCACAAAAACAGCATTTGATACTCATGCTGCTGCTTCTTGCTGGGAGATGTTTGTGAGGTCAAGCAGCCAGAATGTGTAGATTATTTAGCCGGGACAAAGTCACGTTGCCCAGAGTGCACCACGAGAAGGCTAGTCTATATTGCACCCCAGTATTGCATGCCCAATAATATGGCTTCAAATCATAATTTCAGTATGAAAGCTATAGTCCTATGGAAGAAACTGGAGTGTAGTCATTAACTTTTCAACTTTACAAAATGGAACCGATATATTGATTACTCTCATGTACTGTATCGCCGAGGTGGCGCAGTGGTTAGAGTGCAGTACTGCAGGCTACTTCAGCTGACTGCTAGCTGCAGTTCGGCGGTTCAAATCTCACCGGCTTAAGGTTGACTCAGCCTCCCATCCTTCCGAGGTGGGTAAAATGAGGACTCAGATTGTTGGGGGCAATATGCTGACTCTGTGAACCGCTTAGAGAGGGCTGTAAAGCACTGTAAAGCGGTATATAAGTCTAAGTGCTATTGCTATTGCTATTGTATCAAATGAGAAGCCATTTTCATGTTGGAATTTGGAATAAATGTGCCAGAGGTATTTTCACCCATCGTTCTATAAAAGTAATGCCATTTGAAATATTTCTTCTAAAAGAGATTTTCCAGGAACAATTACTCCGTGATGTTTAACAGTGAGTGCAGAATATAAATCCTTTCTTTTTTTTTTTTTTACCTACATTGGTGGAAATATTATTACCAACCCCTTTCAGACCAGTCTCAGCCTTGATCCTTTTCCATAACACTTTTTAAAACACAGTCTATGTATAGAGGCAGATACTCTTAAGTCACAGCCTTAGGGTCTTGACTGATGATCAACTGACCCATTTACACTATTTGGTGATACTCCAGTGACAGTTGCTATTTTTCATTCGCTGAATATTCATAGAATACAAGGATTTCCACAGCTGTGGTTTATTACTTGTTTTCACACCTGCAATAGTTTTACTGACAAGTATTCCCAGTTTCTCTCTTTGACCTCTGATCTTAAGATAGAAAAGTGCTATTTAGGCTGTTTTGAATTGTTTTGAACTTTTTATGCTAGTCTCAGATATCATTAAGTTGGGCTTTCTTCCTAAGACCAACTTAAACTTCTGGTACTTACGTTTAGATCTTTCAGGATCTTTCTGGGGAATGTCAGTCCCCTACCCTCTCCCCAGTATTCAGGTATCTGTTGCCTTTATTTCTCTTATAATCCTGTTCACTCCTTATATTAATCTGAGCAGGACTTTGCTTCTGTTCCTCAGTCCAGGGTCAGTTGCTAAGGTTTGGCTTACATGAATCCGAACATGTGACTCTAGAATCAGCTTTCTCCTTCCCATTAATTTCATTATCTAATTGTCTTTAAAATGGGACATCTGTTTAATAGAATTAATTTACTAGCACCTGTTTTTAATTAAAAATGGAGACAAAACATAAATAACAGTCTTTAAAGGATTTGTTATGTTCTAACTGTTATAACTGTGTTGCATGGTTCCAACCAGGTCCAGCGTTTGAGCTGGAAAAAGCTCAAACGCTATTGGCTGGTCTGTCTGACAGCTCCCTATAAAAGGGCAAGCTGTCAGACTGCTCTTTGCTGGTTGCTGATACAAGAGCTGAAATAAAGAGCTGCTTGGAAGTCTGTCTCCTGTCATCTCTACCCACTATCCAACAGTGGCGACGAAGGCTTGGGTTCAGGAGAACCGTGACTGCTTCTTCAGCGATTCCAACCAGCCAGGCAGCTGCCTTTCTGCCTACTCTCTGCCGCGATGTCCAACTTCCACCCACCGGCGCCTTTCGACCCGACCCGGGAGAAGTGGGACTCCTACATGCGGCGATTCGACTGCTTCCTGGAAGCAAACGATATGCTGGGTCTGACCGACAACCGCAAAAGAGCTGTGTTCTT
>QLTV01002419.1:11806745-11840249 GCA_003457575.1 Thermophis baileyi | reverse complement strand
ATGAATTTTTATATACAGGATTATATTCATTTATATTATATTATATTATATTATATTATTATATTATAATGTAAGATATGTTTTCCCCCCTACATTTGAGTTGCATTTAATATTTATAAGGCAGCCACAGAAGAAAAAGATAGGGCTGGTCTACATTAAGAAAAATGGCAGAAAATGTAACAAAATTTCTGTTTTCTTCATGAATTCTAAGTATATATAAGAGATATATCATGGGAAACTGAAGTCCATGTCAAGCCAAGCGCTAAAAGTAGATACATAAAAGGAAACAGATTTCCCCAGATTTATTTTTAAAATATCCTGTAAAAAAAAGTCCTTTGGTACTTTCAAGCCATTCATAAATTCAGGAAGTAAAGAAATGAAATAAATTATCTTTTTTTCTTATCAAGTCTCTCTGAGGAATTGCTCATTTCAGTTTCACATGTTTTGAAAATCCTGAATTAGCAATTTTATTAACATATTACTTGTATATAAAAAATGATTTATGACAGTATTGTTACTGACACTAGCATACTATCGCAATGTAGCTATTATATATAATCAAATATTTAATTAAACTCTAATAAAAGTTTTGCAAGAACAAACTGGTGAGAAGGGAGAGAATAGCCCTGAAAGTATCACGTTTATTAATTCTATCTAGAATGTGTCATCCTGCTCAGAAAATTACATTTAAAATTGCACTCAGAAAATCTTGAAGAAGCTGAGGGGAAAAAATGTATATAAGTTAGCTGACTCAAAATATATTTAAGACAAATGTGCTCTTCCAAGAGAAAGGACAGTAGATAGAAGGGTGGAGTGTCTATCTTGGCCTGAGGACCAGATGGCCTCATAGGACATCTTGAGGCTGGATGACATCAGAGGGTGGAGTCCTCTCTTCCTCCAAATCTTGTAGTATCTCTCTGTGGATGGAGAAGGGCGCAGCCTCCTATCAGGCCTTTGTCTGAACTCACGAAATTGGGAGTAGAGCCAACAATTGTGATCTAATTCCTCTGTTTTCATCTTTCCTATAAGCATGATTGACCACATGAAAGGGTCTATATGATGTCCTCTCTCTCTCTCTGTTCATTTGTAGAAAACCTATCTGCATGTTTCCTTTGCACTGCTGAAACATGGATCCTTCCTGGATTGCCTATAGGGTGGGCCAACCTGTCAAGCAACCTCTTTGAATCAATTCTTCGAAGTGATTCAGGGAGCCTGGTTGTGCAGACTCTTTGTGGCAGCTTCCCTTCCATCTAGAAGCAAAGCAACTCGGCAGGGATTTGGGGGGTGAGATTCTGTAATAGCTTTGTACCATATAGTATCAACCTTGTTCCCTCTCTTCTTTCCGCTATGTATTCAAAATGGACTGTGATATGTATATGTATCTGTATCTGTATCTGTGGCAAGAAATGCAGTTGATAAGTTAGTAACCTGGTGATTAAGTGAATCTGGCTTCCCCATTGACTTTGCTTGTTAGGTGGTTGCAAAAGGTGATCACATGACCCTGGGACGTTGCAATGGTCGTAAGTATGAACCAGTTGCCAAGCATCCAAATTTTGATCACATGGGGATGCTGCAAAGGTTATAACTGTGAAAAATGGTCATAAGTCACTGCTGTTGTAACTTTGAATAGTCACTAAATGAACTGTTGTAAGTCGAGGACTACGTGTATGTGTGTGTGTGTGTGTGTGTGTGTGTGTGTGTGTGTATCAGGGGTGAAATGCTCCCGGTTCGCTCTTACCTGTCGGTCGCCATAGAGCCGGTCGCCAAGGTAGCACAAGGCGCCACCCGCACCGCCCGGACGCCGCCATTTGAGTTCTTTTACCCTCTGCAAATGCACAGAACGCTTTGCGCATGCGCAGAGGGTAAAAGAACCCAAATGGCAGCGTCCGGGTGGCATCCGGGTGGGTGGGCGGCGCCTCACGCTACCTTGGCGACTGGCTCTATGGCGACCGACAGGTAAGAGCGAACCGGGAGCATTTCACCCCTGCTGTGTATGTATGTATGTCTTTTGAGAACGGGCATCAGAATTTCATTTTAATATGTGCTATTGTATACACATAAAAGTGACAATAAAGGTTATTTTATCTTAATCTAGTGGTCCATTGATTCTGATCCTTGAGTTTTTTGTTTCCTTTTTAATATATGTATTTATTTTTAAATTATTATTATTTTATTTACTTTTATTTTATTTTGTTCTTCCTTAATCTATTTTCTGATTTCTTATCCTTTGTATCGAATATTTTCTGCATTGGGTCAGCACTAATTCTTTAACATTCTGTCCTTTACTAGACTATGTGTTTAATAATCTACCTAATTGTAGGACTCAGGACGAAATATAGAAAATTTAAAACACATAGTTAAATGCATTATATATTAAGCTGTCTATGACATAATATTTGATTCTCTCTCTCTCTCTCTCTCTCTCTCTCTCTCTCTCTCTCTCACTCTCTCTCTCTCTCTCCCTCTCTCTTTCTCTCTCCCTCCCTCTCTCTCTCTCTCTCTCTCTCTTTTTTTTTTTCTCCCTCTCTCCCTCCCTCCAACAAGGAACCAATAGAAACATACCCTCCCACCTGTTGGGAACATATACAATTTATTACTATATAGTTTAGCTGGCTCACAAAATTGCTGGCCCAAGGCTTGTCAGAACAGCCATAGTTTTAACACTTTCCTAAAATAAAGCAGGATCAGGGTCATATGGGGAAATGCTGTTTCAGAGGTCAGAACTGATAGAATTTTTTTTTTTTTGGCCAAGTGTGATTGGACACACAAGGAATTTGTCTTGGTACATATGCTCTCAGTGTACATGAGAGCATATGTCTCTGAGACATATGTGTACATGAGAGCATATGATAACATGTCTCTGAGGTCTCTGACGCATACCAACCCTGCCAGATCTTATAGAACAGGCAGAAACAATTGGATGGAGGTGATCCTGTAATTGTGCTAAAATCTTGTTTTGACAGGCCCTTAGAGGTTGCTATGATGTCCATTTCTCATCCTTGGGGGGGGGGGGGGTTGGTGTTTTTTTTTTTTTGCTTTAAAAAAGCAGGGTTTATCTTGAATTCATCAAATTATAGACTTTGATAATGCCCTGTAGGTCACAAGAGCTCTCTATGCCCTAAGGCAGGGGTCTGCAACCCACATGTGGCTCTTTCATCCCTCTGCTGTGGCTCCGTCACTCAAAATATGCATCACAACTGCCAATCTGTGACACCCACTGGCACACAATTGAGCTTTTTGACCCATCTTTTTTTCCGAAGTTCAAAATGTTTTTGTTGCATGCAGAAATAAAAATGTGTTTTCTCTGTAGCAGTTCATTGATTTCATAAATGCAACACACTATAGTTTTTTTATACATAGCATAAAGGTAAAAAACGATATATGCAGTGTTATCTTCATTTTAGATGTCAAAAGGGTTTTGTAGCTCCCGGTGTTTTCTTTTCTGTGGGAAACGGGTCCAAATGGCTCTTTGAGTGTTTAAGGTTGCCGACCCCTGCTCTAAGGCAAAACTCCGAGGCCCTGCCTCCCATAATAAAACAGCTCAGGTGTTATTCCAGGTAGATGGCAGAAAAGGAAAGAGGACAGTCACATGGCCACTTTTTATCCATAATAGCAGAGGGACTGTGTTCTGTGAGGGTCTTCTTTTATTTCTTTGGTCACACAAAACATCCCTCTGCTCAACCACTAGATTTGAGAGTGATTGTGATAGCAACGGTTGATTTGGGAACAGTCACAGAGGTAGTGATAGTTGTGATCGTGGCGTCAGCTCTTCTCTTACTTGCTTCTTCTTAGCTTCTGCACTGCTTTTCATCTAAGACTTCCATTGGGACCTGCACTTGGTCTACAATGACTAGGCTTCAAAACCCTGATGACTACAAACCCTGATGAGAAAGAAACATAGAAAACTTTAACTCTGCTGTTTATTTGCAACCCATATATAAAAGATCTACCTCACACGATCAGGCCTGTTAAAGGAGAAGAGAAAGGAAGGGCAGCAAAGATAAGTTTGCTGTATCTGTGGGTCTCAAGATGGTTGCCTCTTCTGCCTCCTCTGCATCTTATGCTGCTGTAATGAATCCAGATTTTGACGTTCTTCTGGGTAGCATCCTTGACCATATTTGAAGAGTGTTACAGTTTCTTCTTGCCCCTTGGCTTCTCTACTGTAATTCATTTCTTTTTAAAGAAAATTGAAGCTACTTATTAAAATGCTATATGTTTAATGTCTATTACCCCTGGTATTTTCATTCTATTCCATCAAAAAATATAAACACTTGTACTAAATCAGATTTGATGTTGATTCAGAGAGATTTTTGTTCCTTGAATTAAATTAAATTAAATTAAATTAAATTTAAACATTAAAAATATCTTGCCATCTTCCTTTCTTAAATTTTAATTGGAACTTTGCATATTCCTAATGAACAACATTCTAGCTCCAACTCTGTTTTTTCATATGGGTTGGGCTTGTGAAATTACCTTTACAAACTTCAAAGTATTTGGTGCTTCCAGACCACCAAGACAATCAAGAAGAGGTACACTTCTTTCCCGAGGAGCTGAAAATTTTAATCAGTTATTAAAAAGATATTTAATGGGGAGCAGTAAGCATGTTGAAATTAATTTCTCCAGCATTCTATTCACTGAATTCTGAACATAATTCATGCAGATGTGCTGAGCGAGGCAAGGGAATGCAAAAGCATTTAATATACAAAGCACAAAGACGTAGTTGGAAATAAAGCTGAGATGATAATAAATGCTTTAGAAAAGATGAATATGTAAAGAAATGGTTAGACTTTGTGTATTCATGAATTCAGTCAACAGCTTTCGGCATAAGTGAAATCTAATTTAGTAGAGGAAAAACAGATTTTAAATCACTCGTCTCCTTTTCTATACATAAAAAGAAAATCGTAAATGAACATTCTGTAAAATGAATAAAATTTATATGGGAGACAGAGAGAGAGTGATGAGAGAATCTTTTCATCTGACAAAGCTGTCCTAAAATACTTTTTCTACACAGTCGTTCTACACCAAATGGGAATTAAAAATAGTCTATACAAATCTCTATAAAGATTTAAAAACAAACTATTTGCAGTGCAATCCTTAGGGGTCTTCATGAAGATTTGGTAGAACTTAGTTCTTGATCAGTGTCTGTAGGATTGCAGCCGTACATACAGGTCAAGATCGGAGCCCAATAAAGCTCAGTTCTAGGAAATTGCTTAAAAAGCTGTAGCTCAGGTTACAGTTGTAGGCATACATGCTGAATTCAGTAGAACCTGTTTCCAAGCAGACACGTATAGGATTGCACTGTCAAACAATACATAATGGGATTTTTTTTCCAAACATATCTTTAAATAATACCTAACTGAAGTGACTCTAGGAAATTTGTATGGATCTCATAACTTAGTTTTAAAAAAGCTAATAAAAAACCCTAAATCATTATCAACAGAAACTGATGTATTTTTATGCATTTATTTCATCATATTTATATAGCTCTCCATCTCACAAAACATGACTTTGGGCTGTATATAATAAAGAATAAACTGTAAAATAAACAATAATAAAAACATTCTACAATTAAAAAACATCAATGTTACTATTAACAGACTGGATTGAGGATTCAGTGTTATAGGAAATGCAACCACTTCACCATTTCCTTGAGATCCCCAAATTGTTACCACAGCCGTGTTTTAAAGAACTTCTAGAAGGACATTAAAGATGGAGCCAGTCTCACCTGAAGGGGATAATATTACACAGGACAGGTGCCTGTCAAGCCCAAGCCCAGAGATAACACAGCAGATTCCAACTGAGTTCAATCCTTTATTTGCTAACACCTAATGGACTGAATCTTGCCAAACTCAAGCTATAACTTTCTAACCTACTAGATGTATCCTGAGGAATTCTGGGGTGTAGCTACCCTGAACCTCTTCTTCCTCCCCTATCCAGTTTGGAACTGCACAGACTCTATCCAGAGGTGGTATTTACTTACCTTCCCTACCGGTTCGCAAATGTGCACACACGCGCCTCGTCCACGCATGCGCACAGCCTTCCGCGCATGCGCTTTGCTCGTGCGCACGGCTTGCACGCATGCACAAAATGAGCCTAAATAGGACGGCATAGCACCGGGGCAGGTGCAGGTCGCTACTACTAGTTCGCCCGAACCAGTACGAACCGGCAGAATATCACCTCTATCTCTATCCAGGCCTCTCTCTGGAAAAGCTCTATGTTGCCAAAATTTTCTCCCATTGCTTCTCCAGGTGCACATTCCATCACAGTGCAGAAAAAGCCCATCTCCTGTCCCTTTGCAGATGGGACCTACAACATACCTCTTCTGCCAGACCTGATGTAATTGGGCAGAGCTAATCCTTCAAATAACCCAGCATTGATTTTTATGGTGCACATACCATTGCCTCTTCCTATGTAACATCAGATCTGATCTGCAAGAATCCCGATGATCACTAGATGGAAGAGAAAGGTTTAGTGGTTTTTGTATCTACCATCTATTGCTTGTCTGAATTTTTGCAGTCTAGATCTGGCATCTTTAAGAGTATCATTATGCTTTATAAGTTGTAATAATAACACCTGAGCAGAGCTAAGGTTAAAAGGAATCTGCTTCTTAGAAGTATATAGAGCCAGGAATATGAATGGAGGCAAATTATGGGAAAATTAGATGTGTTCTGAACATCAGAAAGAGATTGGACCAGGACCTAAAGGCCCTGGTCTCCTTAAATGGCAGGCCTACACTTTTTAAAATTAATTTCCACTAAATAGTGGATCTGCAGCAATACCTTTTCTCTTTCTTACCTTTCCATATTGTCTGTCCTTACAAGAGAAAGGTTACCCTTCTTGTCCCACAGAAATATTTATCTTCCCAGAAGCACAAAGTCAGTGCATCAGGTCAAGAAATATTTGCTTTTCACTTGGAACCTCCTTCAAGACTAACTGTAATGGGTGCATCACGATTCTAGTCAGAAATTCACTAAACCTTATTTCCCTAGCAATCTTCCCCAGGATTGCTCTGGGGAAGGCACCTGGAAGGGCCTTACATCTGTGTGATGTGGTATGTCTGTATCCTACTCGTGATGGGTAGATGCCATTGATCTGTTTTTGCCATGGGTCAAAGATAAAAAGGAAGCAGCAGCTCCTTGAACAGCTAGTGCGGTTGAAGGTATTTTAGGAAGTTGCTTTCCATAAAGGAAAACATCTGAACAGGAAGAGTAAGCCATGTCAAGGTGCTTTCCCATTCCAGACTACAGCCTGTATGTCAGTCTGAAGGGCAATTAACAACAGCATTAACACCTGCTTCCTCTTTTCTCTACAATTTGCCAAAACAGAGGTGCTGGTGGAAGCAGCTTGCATGCTTTCTCCTCCTCAAAATATATCATTTATCTTTTCTAGGATGGCTAGAATTTTTTCTGTTTTTCCATTTGTTCTGGATTTGCTTGCAGACTTTTCTTTGATGTAATAACTCCCTGAATGGCTACATAAACTTAGTTTTAGAACATCCTCTGCTTTTGACATCCTAGGGCCCTTCTACACATAAGAACTGTGCCAATATGAGATGGATACCATACTTGTAGCTTGCTATAACAACGGCTTCCAGTAATGTTTCTTGAGTCATTGAGTCATGATATTAAGAAAATAATTACCTTAGCAACAGCTGCAAAGGTAGGGCAATGAAGATAGATTTGCTGTATTTCCTTGTAGCTAGGCCAAGGGGAAATTCTGCCTCATTTGGGATTTTCCCACCTCTCCTTAAGACAGCGGTTCTCAACCTGTGGGTCGCGACCCCTTTGGGGGTTGAATGACCCTTTCACAGGGGTCGCCTAAGCGTGCACTAGCCCGCCATCTTGGTACCACGCCCCCTTTGTCACCTCATCGCATGCGGGGACGGGGCGGGGTGGGGGTCGCAGCATTAGGAAGGTTGAGAACCACTGCCTTAAGCAAAGCCATTATGGGACTGTGCCACTGTTTTGACATTGATTTCTGGCTCATCTGAGGGCAGTTTTGATGCATATCTTCTCAAGTGATCCCCCATGCCTGGAGGCTGTTTGTGTCTGGATGAAGAACACACTTTGGTTCAATCCTGAGAAGATTGAGTGGCTATGGCAGTTTGGGCTACCTGGGTTGGGCTGGAGACTTTTTCACTTTTAGACTTGGTGGGGTGCAATTCCCCATTCAAGACTAATGCTGCAACATGGATTTTTAAGGGGGTTGAAATGTTAATAAACACTGTAAATCAGTTCAAATATAAAGGGGAAAGTTAGAAATGAAATACCTGCCTACTTTTTTCAGGAAGCTCCCTTTCTTTCTTCTTTTTCCCCCCTCTTTTTTTAATAGTCCGAAAGCAGGGGTGCGTTCTAACTTACCTCACTGCCGGTTTGCTTCCTCCTGCGCTGTGTGAGCTCGCGCATGCACAGTGCTGAAAATCCAGCTTCTGCTCATGCGCAGAAGCAAAAAACAGCTTCTGCACGTGCGCAGAAGTGAAAAACAAGAGAGCCAGTTCGGGGGCGTGTCCAGCCAGCCATCGCTGCCAGTTCGGCGAGTGGGGGGAAATTCCCGCTACCGGTTCTAAAGAACCGGTTCGAGCCGGCAGGAACCCGCTCTGTCCCAAAGGTGCTTTATCAAGAGGCAACTGGACTTTCTGTTTTTTCTTTGAGGACGTTTCACTTCTGATCCAAGAAGCTTCTTCAGCTCTGATTGAATACCACGTTGAGATTTGATGAAGGCCCACTTGGGATAGCCACACGTTCTGAGGCCTTCTTTTATGTGTTTTTGTTCTTTTTCTTTCCCATCTTTGCTGGTAGGCAGGCCTTCTGCTCGATGGTGTAGGATTCTGATGACTCCCATTTTGTGTTCCAGTGGGTGGTGGGAATCAAAATGTAAATATTGATCTGTGTGTGTGGGTCCACATTTTGGACAGAGAGGAGCACTGGTTTGAAAGTGGGGTCAAAGAGGACATCTATGTCAAAATTGAACAAGTCCTTCAATTAAATGTCATCTTGGCAGATCAAGAAAGCAAGCCTTCCTTGTCACAGCCCCTGCCTTTGGGAAGAGAATCCCCTGGAGATACAGATGGTTCCCACTCTCCAAGTGTTATAGAAATCTTTAAAACCAGTCAGGCCTGGGATTAGGGTTTCTGTGGAACCTCTATAATTTTTTTAAATTATTATTTTAATCTTGGGAATGCTGTTTTGGTCCAGGCTGTCATATTGTTTTGGCTATGTTTTTAATTAATGCATTGTATATAGTGTAAACCACCCAGAGTCTGTCTGTAGTTGGGTGGCCTTAACATTATCAGATCCAGATCAATCAGCCAAGAGTCCATGATTTTGCTGCTTAACTACTCAGTTTGTGCTTGATTGAAAAAGGCAAACACGATGAAGGGAGGAGATAAAAGAGACAGGTTGCTGGCTAGTTCCTATTTCCAGCCCTCCCCATTGACTGATTGGAAAGGGCACTGCTTAGTTGAAGGGTGGAAACAAAGGACATTCATGGAGCATCATCAAATGGCAAGGTAAAAGAGCTGCTGGCAATTTGGGGACAAACCTGCTGCCTTCATGGTTGTGTGCTTAGCGTGACTTCCAGCACTGTTTTTATATCTAGTAATAATATTGCTGTCTCTTTCAGTCAAACCAAAAGCATAAATAATCAAATGTTAGATTTCTTTTTCTAGAAGCACATCTACAGTTTTCAAGACTGCTGAAAAATAGAGAAACTTATAACTGAATTGGGAACTTTCCATATTACCCTCATGGAAATACCTTTGAACAAGAAGTCTTAATTTCTTTATAGGCAGTCCTTGCTTAACGGCCAGTCATTTTATGGCCATTCGAAGTTACAACGGCCACAGAATGGATTCTTTACAACCTGTAAAGCCATTGTAAAATGGTTATGCCCCTACCTCCTATGGTCACATGACTGCACGTTAGGCAAGTCAGTTTAATGACCGGGTGTGGTATTCTGCAATCTCGTGACCACCATTCGCAATGTTTTTGTCGTTTACTGTCAAAAAAACACCTGTTCGAATGAATGGGTTTGCTTTATGACTGCAGTGTTTGCTTAATGATTGCTGTAAAAAAAAGTGAGAAAATTATTTCTGGTCACATAAGTGCCTCCAGTTAAGACCATAATGATTTATGACTATAATTCTTGGCTGAATTATGGCTGTAAATCAAGGGTTACATGTATTATAACAGCACTTTGGTGAACGCTTTCGTCCAATATTTCTACAAAACAACCATCAAATGTTGAATATTTCAATTTTATAGCCACTCCGAAAGGCGAGGCGTCGCATGTTAATAGTAGGGGGAGGGTCTCGCTGTACTGCATTAGCACGCTGTTTGAAGATAGTAGGTCTTTTACGGCAGCAAATGCGGTGGCCTCTCTTTGTCCCCATGTCCACGTGGCTGTCTTCCCCAGGAGTCTGTGCAGAGGCTCAGCAACGGTCGCCTTCTGTTTTAAAAAAAATGGCATAGAAATTTAGTAGTCCGAGAAATGCCTGCAGTTCTGCCTTATTTTGGGGGGGGGGGTTGGTGCTTCCTTGATGGCTTTAATTTTTTTCTCTGTTGGGTGAATATCGGACCCGTCGATGAGGAACCCTAGGAATTAGACGCTCGTGACCCCAATCTTACACTTGTCCTTTTTAACTTTGAGCCCCCGTTCTTGGAACCGCTCTAGAACTTGTCGCAGCCTGTGGATTAGTTGTTCCTCTGAGTCCCCCGAGATGAGGACATCATCAAAATAGGGGACAACCCCGGGGATGCCGTGTAGCAGTCGTTCCATTAAACATTGGAACAGTCCCGGGACCACACTGACCCCAAATTGAAGGCGGGTACATTTGAAAGCCCCTCTGTGAGTGACTATCATTTGGGCTTCAGCTGTGGCTGTGTCTACAGGTAGCTGCTGATATGCCTGGGCCAGATCTAGTTTTGCGAAGATCTTCCCGTTGCCCAGTGAGTGTAATAGGTGCTGCACAACTGGCACCGGGTATGCGTTAGGCTGCAAGGCTTTATTGATGGTCCCTTTATAGTCAGTGCAGACCCGAACAGACCCGTCCGGCTTCATGGGGGTGACTATGGGGGTCTCCCATTTAGCATGTTCTACGGGCTCCAAGATCCCTTGGGCTATTAACTTATCGAGTTGCTCATCGACCTTCAGCCGGAGCGCAAACGGGACCCTGCGACGTTTTAGTCTGATGGGGGGTTACACTGGGGTCTAGGTTAAATGATATAAAGTTTATCTGTGTCATCAGGGTCACCTGAGTGGTGCTACAACACAGTCCTTTCAACAATTCCCAGAAGGCTCCACACCAATTTGCACCACTCAGGTGACCCTGATGACACAGATAAACCTCCAGGTGACCTTAACGACCCGCTAAAGGGATGCAATTGACCAGCTGTCTACCAAGAGTATAAATCCTTCCATTCCCCCACCATCCAGTCAGAGCTGAAGAAGCTTCTTGGATGAGAAGCGAAATGTCTTCAAAGAAAAAACAAAAAGTCCAGTTGCCTCTTGAAAAAAGCACCTTTGAATCTTTACTGGATGTGCCTTTATGACTGGGACAGGAAACTATGGATATAAAATTATTTTTAGTCTAAGGCTATGGAAGTTCATAAAGTTCTCTAATTTGTTTATTTTAAATTGAGATTTCCTGGAGTTTCTGTAATTTTTCCCAACCATATATCTTCTTCGGTTTCTGAGATTTTTATATAGTGTGGCAGCTTCTCCCATGCATATAGAATGTTCATAACTGTCATTTTTTTGACATTACAAAAACCTCAACTATTATAATGAACAAATTCTACAACCTCTATAAGCACTGGGATTCTGTGATATCAGGCTCAAACCATATACAGACAACAACAAAATCAGGTGCAGATGAAAACTGATAGTCGTAGGAATCATAGTAGGTATGGAAGGGGGAATTCAACCATTTAATTAACTGGATTTGCACAGTGTCAGGGACCAACTGCATTTTGTTCTATGGTTTTGTATGAACCCCTCCAAATTGCAGTCTTGTATAGGTTTCAATTTCAATTTGATATTTGCAGGTGATAAAGTTTGAGGCAAATTTAGAGGCAACAAAATTAAATTTGAGATTTGATGTGATAAAAGTTTTCACCACATAATAAGAAAACATCAAAACAATTCATGTTTGGCCAAATGGGATGGAAATGGCATGGTGGCATGCTAGAATCCTGACATTAATTCAACTAGAGTGCCCCACCCATCTTCACAAGGCACACCTGGGGAATGAGCAGGGATGAAATGCTCCTGGTTCGCTCGTACCTGTCGGTCACCGTAGAGCCGGTCACCAAGGTAGCGCGAGGCGCCGCCCACCCACCCGGATGCCCGCCATTGGGTTCTTTTACCCTCTGCGCATGCGCAAAGCATTCTGCGCATGCGCAGAGGGTAAAAGAACCCAAATGGCGGCGTCTGGGCTGGTGGGCGAAGTCTCCCGCTTCTGTCGCTACCGGCTGTCCGGCGACCCACAGGCACGGCCAAACCAGGAGCATTTCACCCCTGCAGTGATGGTGGCACCAAGATGGCGGGCTAACGCATGTGGCAACCCCTGTGAAAGGGTCGTTCGACCCCCAAAGGGGTCACGACCCACAGGTTGAGAACTGCTGAACTAGAGATTTCAAAAGTCTCTCCAAGAAAAAAAACTGAAATATTCTTTTAATGGTGAATGTACCAGGGAAGAGAACCTAGCCCAGCCCATCAACTTCTAAACAGTCAAACAGAAAAAAAAAATGCTGAATTAATGCTCTAATGACAGGCAGCAGTCCAGATCTGAAGTTTAAAAAAAGGTGCTTTGGAGGAGGTGTGAATGTTCACATGGCACCTATAAGAAACTACATTATTTTCTGAAGCCACGTAGTACTGCACAATCCCAGGAAAGCACATGCTTGAGTTAAAGATGTGCTAACCAGATGCCCACGCTTGCTCCAAAGCACTTTCTAGCACCCTGTTGGATATTCCTTAACTCAAGCACTCACATCCAAGACACAGCATGGTCCAAATAACTGATGAAGGATTTCCAATGACCATCAAAGAGTGAGCAGTGATAAGAATAGTTCTGAATTTATGTTAACTCTGAAATCCTTTACAGTGGTAGCTTGGTACTCAACTGCTTTGAAACACATCGAATTTTGGTACTCAACGTATTTTGATGTGAAAATTTTGTCCTGGTACTGTCAGTGTAGGATGCCTTGTGATTCACTACATTATTCCTTATGGGAAAAATTTGTTTGGTACTCATCATTTTTGGTATCCATTGCACCTCCTGGAACCAATTAACGATGAGTACCACTGTGCTTCTCATTTTAAGAAATTCCTTCCAAATACTCACTTATTATTCTACATTTTATAGTATTCTTTCCTTTTCTCAACAAAATAGGGCTTATTCTCAAATAACTCACACAGCTATCCTAAAGGAGTCTCCCTCTCACAATAAGATTATTAAATCTGAAATTACCCAGCTATACCACTTCACATAAACCAAACAGACAGCAGACTTTTGATGTTGTGAAAGGGCAGCACATTATTAGTTATTTAATATATGTCTATTGAAGTTCCAGGAATGGAAAACGTGCTTGTATGTTATTGTTTTTGTTGATTCTCTCCCCCTCCCCCTGATGCCCCACTAACTGCCATTGCTCCCATTTCCTTCCTAATTCTGCGCTTGACCTGAGTCTTAAAGACACAACAAAACTCTGAAACTGGAGTCCTGGGGATTATTATAAGTGAGCAAGAGTTCCACCCTTCAGCTTGTTTCCTCCTTTATCACAAACCCAGCTGATTAGAGAGGAAAGCCTGTTGCTTGGCGCCTTCCCATCCGGTGTGTTTTCAATACCTTAATGCTATTCGGCCTAAAGTTCAGACTCGTATTATACGATCTACTTTTTATAGCAATTCCCTTTTACAGTAAGTAAAGGCAGGCCAACACCGTGCCTCTTGGCAGCCTCAGGTGTTTTATAGTCTTTTAATACTGAAATCCGTCATTCAGTTTCCCCAACGTTCTCTTTCCCTGTCAGTAAAGCTTTTATTATTTTTTCCCACCTCATCCTCAGAGTGTCTTTGAATTTCTTTCAAATATATCGTATTTGTTTTTGAGTGTCTTCCTTGGATACATGTGGTAAAGGGCATTGTTGTTGACTGTCCCTTTATGAGTTTGTGTTAAGACATGCACATTGTACTGTAGTTTCACTGGTTACCCCCAACTCCTGAAGAATCTGCCACACAGGGGGAATACCCCACTTCTTCAGCACAACCCCTCCCCTTCCCCATCACTCCTTATGGGCTCCTTATTTGTGCTATAAGTGAAGATCTGTCCTTTCCATCTCTGTGAGCATCTGCTTTCTGATTTAAGAGACTGCCTGACACACCTCCATCTCTTAGCCCAGGGGTGTCAAACTCAAGGCCCGGGGGCTGGATACGGCCTGCAGGGTGCTTAGATCTGGCCCGCAGGGCCATCCTGGAAACAGCAAAGGACTGGCCCCTGGTGCCTCTGCCAGTGGAAACAGAGCTCGGGAGGGCCGCATGCGGTTCTCCCGAGCTCCGTTTTCACTGGCAGAGGGTTGTAGGAGGCTGTCGCAGCTGAAAACGGAGCTCAGGAGCCCGTTTTCACTGGCAGAGTGCTCGGGCCACCACAGGTGCCCCTGACACGAGTGACGTCGAGCTGGCCATGGCCACTCCATCCCCCCAAGGTCAAACACAACCCTGATGCGGCCCTTAATGAAATCTAGTTTGACACCGCTGTCTTAGCCCTAAGATAAGATGGCATTATATTAACTTGAAAGCCACCATGACAACATTTGTAGGAAAACACAATGATGTGTCACATATCACCCCAGGATATATTTGCAAACCAACCAAAATGCGCAAACGAGGGAGAGTGTGGAGAATTCACACACACCATATTGTTGGGATGTGGTGCTGTAAAACTCAGGAAGTGGTGAATTCACACACACCATATTGTTGGGATGTGGTGCTCAGGAAATATGGGCAGGGAGAATAAGCACTCATTGGCTGATGTTCCCAAATAGGTTGGGCTGCAGTGTTTGCACTTGGCTGTTGGTTGACTTAGGCTGAAGAGTTATGATTGGCTAAAGTGTTCTTGGTGTATTCTGGTAATAAAATAAATGAAGGCACTTGGAAGGAACATAGAGAGAGAATAATGAAAGGAAAAGATGTGATAGCAATAAAGTATGTTGGGAAAGACTTGTGGTAAGATCTTATTTAGCAGATTGATCAAACGGCAGATTATTTTTGATATTGCCTTTTCTTTTCAGATTTTATTTAGCAAGTTATACTGTATATCAAATGTTTCATCCACCATTTGCTTGTAATCATGCATTAAAAAAATCCACAAAACTGCTATTGTTTGAAATATTGTATAAAAAGAAAATAAGATTTTATTCCTGGAAACTGGGTCTTCCTTTTGCTTGTTTTGTCCTACAATTATGCTGTAATTTTGTTTTAAAGTGATTTTTTTCTATTGTTAACATTTCTGAGAATCTCAGTGTTGCAGAAGAAGATCATATGGAATATAATATGTTTTCTGACTCAACTATAATGAAATTCTCTTTATTGGGGGAGTGGAATTTCTTTTCTTGTTTCTTTCTTTTTTTTTCTTTTCACAAAGTTATTTATACAGTCACAGAACTGAAATTTAAGAAGATGGTACTATCAAGCTGAGAACTGCCTAATACTAGCCAAAGGAGAAAAACTATCTTGATCAACAAAATCTCTTCCACTTGACCAGTGTGGATCCCACCCCTCACTGCAATTCTTTTGACATAGCTACTTGCTCCCAAACTGTAAATGGATTTACATTAGCTTAGATATGATTGCTTCAGTCCTGTGGTATCTTTTATGCTTAACACTACTTATGATATCAATAATGTAAACATATTAATTTATATATAATGACAATAACTCAGGAGTAAATGAATTTGAATGGGAGTAAATGAGTGTGCTGGGGGACAAGTAAGAAAGACAAGTGTAGAAATCAGGATAGCCAAATTTTATTGCGTATCTGCTTAGAAAAGGGCAGTTCCTTTTGAACACATGTTTAAGGCATAAACCTATACAACTGTTTATCCATGGGGAAGGAATTAACTTAAATCTAAAAACCAGATTAACTATGGTATACAGTTTATGATGAAAGGCTGCGAGAATTAGTGAAAGGAGATGAGAGGTAATGAATATGAGGAACACCATACTGAGAAATACCGGCCCTCACTGGCTCAGCTGATCCGTGGGCTGCAATTAAGGGGCTGAGCCTCCATGAGGTGACTGGGGAAGGGAAGGGCTGCCTCCTGTGCTGGCCATGCTCACCTCCTTCACTAGGGCTTATTTTTGCGGTAGGCCTTATATTATGCCCACCCCAAAAATCAGGCTAAGCCTTACTTTCGAGGTAGTTTGTATTTTCGGAGAAACACAGTAGTGTAAAGAATAGATCTTGGGTGAGGACAAAATAGACATAGAAGAAATGGAAGGAAATGGAAGAAAAAAGAATGTAAGTAGAATGACAAGAGGAAAAGAAAGTATAGGTATGAAAATATGAAAGAGTATTATAAGATAGTTTAATTTGCCAGCAGAGTGAATTAAAAAGTACATGTAAGGAAAGAGAATATATAGAAGCTGCTTGGGATAGGGCAAAAAAGAACTACATTACAAAATACCACAGAATTGCATTAGATATAAACTAATGGGAAGTGTGAAAAAGTATGCTTGGTGGAATGAGAAGTAAAAGAGGCCTTGGGAGGGAAATGATACATACAATTTAAAACAATGATTGCTGCAAAAAAAAAAATAAATGAGTTGCAGAGTGGTTTTGAAGGAAATAAAAAAATGTTTTGGTTGGGAGATTCAACATGCAAATCATGGAAATGTTGAACTACCTTTGATACTGAGCCCTAAAAAATGTGAATCTAGACTCCAAACACCAGTACTCTACCTGAGCAAAGTTTTCCTAGGAACTCACATAAATAAAATTTAAGAGGCAATATGTAGAGAGTCAGGAAGATGACCTCAATGGAAATAGGTAGGAATCTTTATCTAAGAAAAAGGGATTAAAACATTTTTAAAGTCCAGAACAAAGAGATAACATTTGGAAGTGGCTCAGGCAGACTCCACCCTGATTCACTAGAATGTAAGTAAGGAGAGAGCTGCAGGATTGATGTTAGCCTCACTAGATAGGCCAGACCAGGAAATCAATCCACAAGAAGGCTATAACTACTTTTATGGAGATTGGCTGTAATAATATAATCTTGCAAATCCTTCAAACAAATCATGAATTTACAAACTTATTTTAAAACTGCTAAAATTTCTTCCCCTCCCTCACCAAAGCACATTACCATATCTACCCCTTGTAGTCCTTGAAAAACAAAATAACCATAGTTTTAAAATGCAGCCTTCCCAGACCAAACAAAAATACCTCTCCTCCCTACACCAACTAGCCAAGATCCTGCAAATCCAGCCTACCATTACCCCATGCCCAACTAAGTCACTCTTTTCATTTACACCTACATATACTGGGATCCCAGTGATAACAATGACTGTATTGAACGTTATGACCTTTACATTAGACCTACAATTGTAATTCTTTGAATCTATGTAATGATGTAAGTTTTAACAGTTTTTTCTAACTTGGGTCCCTATTTGTTGAACATCTATAGCAGCTTTCTGACCATTAATCATTCTGGCTAGGAAGATAAGAACTGTAGCTGAATAACTTCCGAGGACCTCATAAGGCTGACCTACAATCTGCATATTTAGCTCTTTGCAGTTATCCCAATATCGCTGAAATTACAGCAAGAGTAAAGTGCCTAGGATTTTCATCAGAATTGTAGCACAGGCAAAACGTGTCAACCCTGAAGCTGATCTGGCTGAAGCCATTTTGAGGCTTCAGTGCTGCCACACTGGAGCAAGGGATAGGGAGGGGGGATTAGAGATAGCTGGGGTGGTGTAGTCATAATAAAATACTTTCTACCGGGACATTCTCACACCTGGCCGGATGAAAGAGTGATGTCACCAGACCAGAGGACATTGGCATGATTGGGCCATGTGACTGATTGTTTGGGTTTGAGAAGAAAATTTTTACTTTTAATTACCGGTAGGTGAAAACCATGGGACCTTTCAGAGTTGGTTTTCACCAGATATGTGCCAATTTGATATTTCCAATAAAGCTATTCTTTGAGGAATCTACCTGCCTCAGAGTTTTTGCTTGGAATGGATCTATTACTTGGAACCATAAACAAAGAACCCTTTTTTTTTTGCCAGCTTCATGCTTGATCTTAATGGATGTCTAATCCATTCTTCAATTAGAAGATTTTACTGAAATGATTAAGTTCAGTGTCACACATTGAACTTCACAAAGCACATCCAAGATATTGCAAAACCAGCCATGTTTGTTCTAACTCCTTATCCTGATGCCAGAATCATATTCTAAAACAGAACCTCCTGATTTCTAAGAAAAAAGTCAGCCTTGTTGGAGGACCTGGGGTGTGTTGGGAGGAGGGGGGGCAGCACATTTCTGGTGAAGCATCTATTTTATTTCATGTGGAACTTGATTTCTAAAGGATAACAAGCAAGCGAAGGAGGCGTTTGGAGGCTATTGGTGCTGCTCTGCAGCCTGTATTATGAGCAGGTCAGAAATTTTGTCCAGCTGCACTTGCAGAATATAATTTTTTGTCTTGTAAACATTGTTATTTTCCCCCAGAGTAGGAAAGGTAATGCAGATTTGGACTGAGGACAAAATAATATTCCAACATTCCAGGCTTTTAAAACACTGTAATCACATAGGTCAGCTAGATGGAAGGGGAAGGAAAAGCGGAATGCGGCTGAATTCATTTGTTCTTTTTCCGTGTGCCAATAGCTGATATATTGAATTACAAGTGTTTTATAAAGGGCCATATGTCTTTGCTGGTTGGTACATGGGTTTGGGAAATCAGCACACACTTATTTCTATGCAGTGCAGAGTATGAACATGTTCAGTCCACATTAACCCAAACTAGATAATTTGTGTGCAACTCAATATTTATTTATTTTTTAAACTGAAAAGCGTAAGACAAGGGAAATGAACCAGACTTAGTATGTGAAGTTTATATTGGCTATATACTCTCTGAGTGTTTGTGTGTATGTGTATGGTGATGTCTTCTGCAATATGTCTTAATGTGAACTGAAGCTCTTTATACAACTAGTAAAACTGCAAGGTATGCATATATTATTATTGTTGTTGTGGTTTTGTTGTTGTTTTAAAAAAAGATATTGACAACAGTAAAATAAAAATTACAACTACTTCCCCCAGCTAAGGACCAACAGGAAATTTCAGAATATATCAGCTTAATCAAATGTGGTTTTGGAGTGCAAAGGATACATTGCAGAATGCTTTATCCAAATTGACTTAGGCCGAAGGAGTCCAGCAGTTGCTGGCAGAACTCTTGTATTCCTGTATCACATCCAGCAGCTTGCATCTTAATCAAGATTTCTTGGGAGACCCAGTAATTTTAACACTCAAGAGAGTGCTTTGTTACACCTATTGTGATACTTGTGGCTGGCTGTGCAATGTTAACACTCAAGAGAGTCCTTTGTTACACCCGTTGTGACACTTATGGTTAGCTATGCCAGGTAAACATGTACACTTTCCCCAGCGGTGGGTTGCTCCCGGTTCGGCAAACAGGTAGCGGCGGTGGTGGGAGGCTCAGCCCACCCGCCTGGGACACTTCTGCGCATACCAGTGCACGCGCAAACTGGTAGCGACGGGATTTAGAACCCACTACTGACTTTCCCTTGTAAAGATTGATTTCACACTGAAATTGTAAACTTTTTATACTCCACTGCATGGAACATGATGCTGATGTTAATGGATATTCATATTTGACGGTATATAAGTTGAGCTATCAGAGCCATTCAAAATATGTAACTTCGTCTGATAATTTGCCTGCTTAGCCCACCTCAAAAATAATGCTATAGACTATATAAGGTTGCTTGCCAGTAGCACAAGAGGTAACCATGGTAACCATAGTAATTTTTAGACAAATAAATCTCTGTCTTAACCCCTTTGCTATGCCCAGAACTGGGACTAGTTTCTTTAGAGACATAGACCTGTGTTTGCCAACTAAAATCCTGATTAAATTTGTTTTTTTGCTAATGGATCTCTTCCCAAGATTCTTCAGGGTAATTTCCATTCATTCTGAAGAAAGGACTCAATTTGGACTTCCACTTTTATAGTGTCTCAGCATAATTTCTAGTCATACCTAATTCTCAGAGAGTCACAATGAAACTGAAATGGTAGGCTTTTTACACTGCTCTCCAGAAAGATTGAAATATGGCACTTACCAAAAAGGTTCTGGTTTTTGTGGAAGCAATTTTATTTCCAGTAAGTTCTTAGCTCACGTTCTGTTCCAGACACACAGGAGAACTTTTTCTTTGGCCAGGTTTAATGCTGCCTCTTTTATATCAACGGAGGCGAGATTTCCCAACTTTCCATTATAAGAAATCAGGGCAATATGCATGTGTTACTAGATAGCTAATTTTACTCAGCATGGAACATAGATGTAATAAAGTAATCTTCAGTAGGCTGGAGTAGAAGAAAAGTATTATTTTGTTAAGAAGATAAGTCTTTATTTACTCTGCTAGGGTTGCTAAATTGATTTGACAGTTTTGGGGGCACTTTGCTTAAAGTTTTATTCAGATACATATGGAGACCAGGGGTGGATTCCTCCCGGTTCGGACCGGATCGCCCGAACCGGTAGCGACCCGCTGGTGATGTCACAGTGATGTCACAGATCCGGTTCGGTTGGTGCCGGTCCGTGGATGCCGCCATCTTTTTTTTTTAAATTTTTTAATTTTTTTTCCCGAGTTTTTTCTTCTGCGCATGCGCAGAAGCCAGGTTTCCGGCACTGCGCATGTACCGCCAGCTTGTTTTTGGCTTTTTTTTTGGCTTTTTTGCTTGTTTTTGCTTCTGCGCATGTGCAGAAGCCACGTTTTCGGCAGGGAGGGGGGAAACACTTGCCCGACTGCTCCCTCCTTAAGCAATTTCGGAAGTTTTCAAGCTTGTCTGGAGAGGCGTTTTTTTTTAAAAGAAAACCCCGAAAAAGCCGCAAGATCCGGAGCTGACGGTATCCGGTAAGATGCGCATCTCGTGGCCCGCCCTGCCCCATCCCCTGCCCCCCTTGCCACCCCCAAATTGCACCCCACTGCGAGTGTCTCTCAGCCGTTGCGTGCAGGGAAAAACCTTAAACAGTAAAGAAAAACTTCTCGTGACTGCGCATGTGCGCGCGTGCAAAGTGCGCACGCGGCCACGCGGCGTGGCTGCGTGGCCACGCGGCACGGGAGGAAGCAACCGGCAGCGAGGTAAGTTAGAACCCACCCCTGCCCTTCGCCTCTTCCCGTGCCCGGGTGGGGGAAAAACACCTCAGGGTGCCCTGATCCATCTTCCCCTAACTGGGAGGTTTCTTCCCAAGTGGCAGCATTCTCGGAGGACTAGCCCAGCCTAGAAGTTGTTTCTGAAGCACGGAGAAGCTTCGCTTTTTCTCCTCCCCAGTGAGCGAAAAGCTGGCGGGCTGGCAAGGTCCAGCCCACAAGCCCTCTCTGGCCCCAGTGCAGGAGCAGCCCAAGCCATACAGAGCCAAGCTGACTGTAGCTGGACTGCCCAACCCGAGGAACAGGCGAATAGAATGGTGGGCAAGACGCAGGAGGCATAACCAGAGCCACGGGCAACTGGAGCCACGGGCAGCGGATCAGCTAGCTGCTGGCCTGGGATTCGAGGGACAGTGGTTTTGCTCTCACGATTGTGAGGCAATTAACAACTTCTTACACTCGCAAGAATTTTTTCTTTACTCTGCAAGGGTTGCTCCGAGGAATAAAACTCCCCCCCCCCAAATCCCAGGCCCGCAGCCCCCCGACCCTGCCGGCCTGCCAGCTTTTCGCTCACTGGGGAGTAGAAAAAAAGCCTCTCCAACTTCTAGGCTGGGCAAAACATCGTCCTCTGAGAACGCTGCTGCTTGGGGAGAAACCTCCCAGTTGGGGGAAGATGGATCTGGGTGCCCTGAGGTGTTTTTCCCCCACCCAGGAAGAGGCGAAGGGGCACTGGCAGACCAAGAAAGATGTCCCCAGCAATTGTAGGAAGGTTGGGGGGGTGTCTCGGGGGTGTCTACAGAGGAAGCCTGGAGTGCGTGCACCCCAAGAGCGGAGGCGTCCTGCAATGCAGATTCAAGCCCCGCCGGAGCTCTGCTTGAACACGGCGGGAGACCGAGCTGATGTGACCACCTCCTCCTGGCCTCTTTCCCTCTGCCAGTCGGGAAGCCGGGTTCAGTCTGAGCTGGTCACCGCCCGGCCCGATGCCAGCCCCCCCTTGCCCGCCATTTAATTTGCCTGTTCCTGGGGTCAGGCAGCCCAGCTATGGTCGGCTCGGCTCTTGGCGGGTGAAGAATCTATGGGCGAAGCGAGCCCCTCTGGGGAGGGCAGTGGGGAGCAGCTGCCCAGGAGGACCTGGCCGCCCTCCTTCACTCTATGGCTATCGTGTGGCCGGAGGATTAGGTGCCCCGAAACGCGCCTGTGTCGCCGGGTCTACCTCAGACCCCACAAGGCAGCAGAAGCTGGAACGCCGCCACAATCTGAGCTCCCTTTGGAGTGGGTTGCAAACAAGCTTCTTTGCAACAGCCGAGGACTGAAGAGGTACCTCTTCCGTCCTCGGCTGTTGGAATAAGCGGCGGCTTTGGCTGCCGCCGTGGCCGCTTTGTTCTCCGGTCCCTCTCCTTCCCTCGCTCGGCTGCTACTGCCGGGGTGCTGCCAGGGCAAGCCCGGTGTGTGTGTGTGTGTGTGTGTAGAGGGGGCATGGACCATTCGACGCTGAGGTAGAAGCAGCCACAGTGGCGGGGAAAGCAAAGCTTCTTTGCCAGCCTCCCAGCTGGCAAAACATAAACTTTCGCCGTGGCTAGGTGGGGGGGGGCATGGGCTTGAGGCGGGGAGCGGCTCGCCCGGGAGGTTGCTGCCTTCCCCTCTGTTGCATTAAAGAATGAATCCGCCCCTGCTGGCACTGAGGTAGAAGCAGCCACGGCGGCAGGAAAGTGAGGCTTCTTTGCCAGCCTCCCAGCTGTCAAAACATAAATTTTCACGGGTTCTGTGGGCGTGGCTAGGTGGGCATGTGACTGAGGGCATGGATGTGAGTGATGTCAAGTTGGCCATGCCTACTCAGTCACATGACCATCAAACCACGGCCACAAAATAAGCCACGCCCACAGAGTGGTAGTAAAAAAATTTGGAACCCACCCCTGATGGAGACAAATATGTATAACCATGTTAAGTTCATTTATGTTTACTTTTGTTTAATTTTTCATAAATTTTCATTTCTATTATGTCTACATCTGATGTACAGTTTATAAGTTTTGATCTTTGATCATAAGTTAGCAAACAAATAAGAAAATCAAGCCAAGCAGCCATGGACTAGGGCTGTGCAATCTTTGAAAATGATTCAAAAGTAATGCGCAGAGAAACATGATTGCAGTAATTCTCTACTGCTCAGTTGCATGGGTGCTTTAAGGAGACAAATAAACTGTTTTGAGTTGACTCTGAAAAAAAAGGAGAGGTGGTTCCTTTAAGAAGTAGTAGAGGGATGTGCCATTTGCCCATGTGATGAAGCATTGCTTTCAAATGATTTTCAAAGCATGCAGAACCTACTCTGTGAGTTTATATCTGAGGTGGCACATTCAAGATTATTCCCACTAAAGTTAAGCAATTTTAAAGCTAATTTAGTTCTATAGGACTCAGAATCAGAATAGAACTGGAAGGGACCTTGGAGGTCTTCTAGTCAAGCCCCCTGCTCAAACAGGAGATCCTGTACCATTTCAGACAAGTGACTGTTCAGTCTCTTCTTTAAAACCCCCAGTGATGAAGCACTCACAACTTCTGAAGGCAAGCTGTTCCACTGGTTAATTGTCCTCACTGTTAGGAAGTTTCTCTTTAATTCCAGGTTGCTTCTCTTCTTGATTAGTTTAGATCCATTGTTTCTTGTCCTGCCCTCTGGTACTTTGGAAAATAAATAGACCCCCTCCTCTTTGTGGCAGCTCTCAAATATTGGAATAATGCTATCATGTCCCCCATAGTCCGTATTTTCTTTAGACTAGCCAAACCCAAATCCTGCAACAGTTCTTAATATGTCCTTTATAGGCCTTTAATCACCTTAGTTGCTCTTCTTTGCACTTTTTCCAAAGTCTCAACATCTTTTTTGAAATGATGTGACCAAAACTGGATTCCAGGTGTGGCCTTACTAAGACTTTATAAAGCGGTACTAATACTTCACATGATTTTGATTCTATACCTCTGTTTATACAACCAAGGATTGTATTAGCTTTTTTGGATTCTGCTGTACGCTGCTGACTCATGTTTACGTGATCGTCCACTAAGACTCCAAGGTTCCCACTCACAGTTACTGTTTTTGAGCCAGGTTTCAACTAATCTGTACTTGTACCTGCCCAGGACTCAACTAAGCTACAAATATTTGGTTCTTCAGTGAAGAACCAGATGGACGTAGGGGCAGATGCTGGGAAGGAAACTAACTGAACCTTTCCACCTTTCTTTCCTCTATCCCCACCAGTTGGGTTTCTCAATTCTTAGACTTAGAATAACTTTATTGTCACTTTAAATGTACACTAATCGTCATAACATTAAGATGAAATTTTGTTGCATACAGCTCTCAAAGGGTCACCACCTCCAATACACACTACATAAACATGACTGACAAACAAACAAACAAAAAATTATGCATATAGTCACATACCCACATATATTATATGACACAGAGAAACAACACAGTCTAGCTCGGGTGTATACATGCACATGGCAAGAAAACCGAACCTTGCGAGTTTACCAGACGGATGGCATAAGGAACAAAGCTGTTACAGAATCTGGTAGTCCTGCTTAGAAGTACTTTGAAACCTCCTCCCAGAGGGGAGCAACAGAAACAGACCGTGAAGTGGGTGTGTGGGGTCTCTAACAATGCTTTGAGCTCTAAGCACATAGCGCTTATAAGCAGTATCCTGAATAATGGGAAGCGAGCTTCCTATAATATTCTCGGCTGTCCTTACCACTCTCTGAATGGACTTTCTCTCTGAGGCGCTGCAGCCACCAAACCAAACAGTGATGCAGTTTGTTAAAATGCTCTCAATTGTGCCTCTGTAAAAAGTGGCCAGGACAGAAGGAGAAAGATGTGCTCTCCTCATCCGACGCAGGAAATGCAGACACTGGTTTGCACACTTCACTAAGGATGACGTGTGGAGAGACCAGTTCAGATTGTTAGTTATCTGCACCCCCAGATACTTAATACTTAATTCTGATGTATTTGTCTGATTCCTGGCCACAGGGAAAACAGGTAAGTGTGTCTGTCTGGGGCATATTAAGGTTGGCTTTGGTCCAGCTTGAGGGCCCAATGCTCTGACAGCTGTTCAACAGTCCTGCCTTTTGAAACTGTCTCTGAAATTGATGATTTCTGCAATTTTAAAGATGACGCGGATCTCTTGCTGTGCTGCACACAGCTGGACTTGGCTTTGTGCCCTGAGTACAACTTTACCACATTATATAAGCCCCATCTATTAGACATATGTAGCAGCATCAAAGAACACTAAGGTCACCACTGCAATGGTATTTTTGAATGACAACACAGTTTCCATGAGCAACCAAACAGACTGATCTGAAACAATGCGGTCCAAGCTAGGGCAAAAGATCAAATAAACAATCAGATTTCTTTTGTTGAATAATTACAGCCCTACACCCTTTTTCATAATGGAACAGGATATCAGGTATTTATAACAGGGAAGGGTTGTCATTTTTATAGAAATCATTTTGAATATGCTACACGCCCTTTTCTTACCCAGTTGCCAAAGATTCATGTCAGTCACTGATGAGAGTGGCTGAACTGGACAGAATTACTAAAGCTACTAGCAGGTGCAGCAACGTTACCTGGCTCCTGCCTCAGAAAATCAGATTCAAAAAAATCTCAGACACCCCCAATAACTGGACACATGTGTGAAGAAGCAGGTTTTGATTATATAGTCCAGCCTGCCATCTTGCCCTTTTGGTCACCCTGAAGAAGCCCCTGAGGGGATGTTCAATTCCTCTAGGCCACTGGTCTACAAACCTTTTGGCTCATGTGCCTTTTCCAGCAAAATGCTTTTGAGCATGCATTCCTAACATAGGCATGTTTGTTTGTTTATAAATTATGTACATGTTGATTGATTATCTACCATCTAGTTGGTCATGATTCTTAGAAACCACATAGGCAGATATCCTCCAACCTTGTTCTTCTGGGCTTCCCACTGTGCCCCTATTACTGCAGTAACTGAACCCATCCACTTTGCTGCTGGTTCTCATCCTCTTCCACCTTGCACAATGCTAGAGACTTCTCCCAGTTCTCTAAACCTTCTGAAGACCACTGTCTTGCAGTCTCCTCCTGAGGAGCAGCTTTCTGGAACACTTGTCCTCTCCTTGTCTGGAGAGGAATTATTGAAGAGCAGGTCCATTAGCCAACATTTTATTCTGCTGTGGTTACCGATTCCAAGAAATCAGTCTACCATTTTTTTAGCAGAAGTCCTTCAACCTTCCTTATTAAAACTAGTATCTGCTATTCCCTCAGCTCTGAAGGGCAGAATTGAAATTAATAATATATAAATATTTTTTTAAAAAATTCTTGTATATTTTTCATTTTATGAACTGTAAATTCTTTTTTATTTAGTTGGTACATTTAGGAAAGAAATTTCTGAATGAAGGTGAGATTTAACGCTCTCTACTAGCACTATATTTCATTGCCATTGTGCAATCTTGCACCATATTTCCATATTGTTGTCTTTGTTGTTATCTCCTGAAAATAAGCGGCTTCTTTTCTTTTTAAAAAAGTATTGTTGAGCTGTAAGAAAGGTTTAATTCTTTAGCAGCAAAGGGAACTGACTTACTCAGGCTTTTTTTTTTTTTTAAATTAATCTCAGCAGACAATAGAAGATATTGTTCCAAGAGACAAAAGTTAATAAGAACTCTCAAAAGATAGAGCCGATCTGTCTTCTGCCACACACATAAGTGCACACAGACACAATTTTGAATGCTCCAACATTGGAAGTTTTAAAGAAGAGATTGGACAACCATTTGTCTGAAATGGTGTAGGGTTTCCTGCCTGAGCAGAGGGTTGGACTAGAAGACCTCCAAGGTCCCTTCCAACTCTGTTATTTTGTTCTGTTCTGTGTGTGTATGTCAGAAGGACATAAGTTGATATAACATAATAAGCATATTCAACTAGGGGTCCATTAGGGTGGCTTAGGAGATTTTCTCTTACTGTACTGTACCAGTTTCTTACTAATTATGGCCCAAATACCAAAGCAGAACCTTCTTTCTATTTTTAGTTTAAGGAGTTCTTAGCTATATTGTTGTTTGATAAGTTTTCTCCATAATTCCAACAGCATGTTAAATCTGTTAGGCTTGGATTCCATAAAATCTGTTGACTTTGTCACTGACATTGACTGAGAACAGAAGCAGGACATTGATCAGCAGTGTGGGCATCAAATTACATGCCCATCCAGTTTTTTGTTTTGTTTTTTTGACTCAGAGCTCTATGTGATTCTAATGCTCAAGTTTCTGGGTCCCTCCTATAATATGGGGATTTCAGCAGGAACAAATGAGTCCGCTTTTGAGGACCATCTGCTGTGAATTAGAAAGAAAGCCAACAGATAATGTTGTGAAAAATGTGCAGTGAAATTGCATCATACTCATGCTCTTTATAGAAGGCAGAATAACAGGATAATAGAGTTGGAAGGGGCCTTGGAGGTCTTCTAGTCCAACCACCTGCTCAAGCAGGAGACTCTATACCAGCGGTTCTCAACTTGTGGGTCGTGACCCCTTTGGGGGCCGAATGACCCTTTCACAAGGGTCGCCTAAGCACGCGCTAGCCCGCCACGCCCCCTTTGTCACCTCATCGCGCGCGGGGAGGGGGAGGGGGGTCACGGCGGCGGGGCGGGGGTTGCGGCATTAGGAAGGTTGAGAACCACTGCTCTATACCATTTCAGACAAGTGGCTGTCCAGTTTCTTCTTGAAAGCCTCCAGTGTTGGAGCACCGACAACTTCTGAAAGCAAGCCATTCCACAGGTTAACTGTTCTCAATGTCAAGAAATGTCTTAAGCCTAAAAATATTTTATCATTTTTACCATGAAACTAACTTGCTAATCTACAATTTTGTTGCAAACTATCTTTAAAGGAAAAAATTAGCTCATTCTAGGTTTGGTCATCATCAACAAATATACTTACAACGGTTGGGATCATCTCACCACATGCATACTCTTCTTCTCTCAGATGTTAGGTTTCCCTTGCCTCAGGATTTGACAGGTTTGTTCCTTAAATGGAAGGCATGGTATCTATAGCACCCAGGAGCTATCAATTAATGCAAGTTCTGCTATAACTGTATCTGCTTCCAAGACTGCTGTGTGTAGGGGAGGGGATAAGGAGACTTCTATTCCTGCCCTCTAGTTCATTTTTTAAATATTTGGGAACTTTTCAGGTTATTATTGTAACATTATATAATCAGGAAAGGAGTGGCTCATTTGCATTTGTTTTCATATTTCTTTCCAGAATCATATAATTCAAACTTGTTTGTCCAGTGATAAAAAGTCAGTTCAAATGCTGAATGTTGACAAATTTTATTTAGTCTTCAAGAATTATAATTCATTGTTTAGCTTCCTCAGTTAAATTAACTACAGTAAGCATGAAGAATGACTAATTCATATATACTCTCAATATTATGAGAGACATAGCCCTAGTATCATTGTCTTTTTCTCCCTTTGTTCAATGCTAAAGGTTACTAAGAATGAAACACATAATATTAATTATTATCTTGTTCATATGTGTGTGTGTGTGTACTGTATACAAATACACACACACACACACACACACACACACACACACACACACACACATAAAACAGTTTTTTTCTGTTGAATCACCTGGTATACCCAAATATGGGAGGGAGCATACTACTTCCTTTCACCTTTATTTATTTATCAGTAAAAATATGTCTCACACACACACACACACACACACACACACACACACACACACACACACGAAATAGGGGAGAGAGTTATGTCTTCTGGAATTTTGTAATCAGTGTAATTAAGAAAAGTAATACTTGGGACTCACCCAACTTTAAAACAAAACAAAACAAAACAAAAAAACCCACCACATCATCATATGCAGTACTTATAATATAATGTGAATAACATTTTGGGAAAGAATTCTTTAAATTCTTTTCTTTTTCTCCAGCATGGAACCTGAAGGAAGATGTACCTAACATTTCCCCCTAACAGTTCTCTTTTAATTTAATGAAGGATACTTTGCTTTCAAAATTATTTCAAGAGAAAAAGAGACTTTTGACTTTTTTTTTTTTTTTAGTGGAAAGACCCTCAGTTCTAGTCGTGCCTCAGGCACAAAAGAAGCTGGATGATCTTGGGTCAATCACTTCCTTTTAAGTGATAAATTTCCATAGGCAATGAAATAGACTGGGGGGGGCATGCATACATCTACAAAACCCTTTAATGTGACAGTCTTCCCTTTGGGATGGTGAACATTTCTTTGGATTGGGGAAAGAACACACCAATCAGCAAAAATCTGACAAGAGTCAGAGACAGAGTACATTCTTAAAATCAAACCTTTGAAATTCACTTCTCCTTGGAGGTCCTGAATTCACTTAGGCCAGGGGCTATCCATGAATTATTCTTAATTTGATGTGGTTTTTCCTCAGTTTGCTTGCGTTGCTAAATCAGAGAATGTGAACTCCACCAGTGGTCTTTCTTTCCCTGTAAGCATTTCAGTACAATATTGCACAGCTTAGAAGAAAGATCTCATCAATGACACTCTTCTAAAAATGTATCTTTCTCTAAACTTTACCCCTGCAAATTCTAAAGACCCATTATAGAGTTTGTAGATCATGTTAATCACTTTGCTAATTAGAAGACATGACTTCATAAAATAGTATTTAGTGAGTTCTTGGAAATTAAATGGACACATTGAGAACAGCATGCAGCTGGCGTGATAAACTTATCTAAAAGAGCTATCTTAAGTGCAGATCCTCAAGTAGAGTTCATTATGCCTTAACTTGGTCAGTGTCTGACCATTTCTTTGTTTTCACTGCCTCCTGGTTTTCCTGCTGTGTTATGCTGATTGTTCATCTCATTCCCTATTGCTTTTGATGCCTTCTTCAGTTGTAATTGAGAAACCTGGATTTATTCTCTTTAGTGTGTCTCCATATCCATTTATCCATTCTTCTAGCTCTTTGATATTTGTGTATTCATAAAAATAACAAAGGACAATGAATTGAGTGAAGATTAGCATCATTCAAAGGGTCCACCATATCTCATTTCCTCCTCCTTTCAGGGGCATCTTTTGTTAACTCATCACACTCACTAAGCATTTTCCTGTTTCTGTTTCCTTATGTAAGGATTCTTCTGAAACCTAGTCTAAGCATGCATCTCCATTGTCTAAATATGCAGTAATATCAGTTCCGAATCTCTGTTTTTGTAGATGGTAATTTATTTCAACCAAGAATTTAAAAAAAAAATACTCATAGGGTTGTTTAAGCCTTGAAACCTCACTACACTGCATATAGAGCTGTTAACTTCTCATTCTCCTGCTGATCTCCCCCCAGAGCCAATGTGACAACTTTTAGTAATACAAAACATGTAATATTATGTAATCATTATATTCCAAGCTTCTGAAACAGCAACTAAAGAAGTGGAGAATGGGCCAAGGAAGCATACTGTGAAATTTTTATTTATTAACATTTCTAGGGGTGCTTTCATAAAACCACTCTTCCAAGGCAGTGTAGATATGAAATAACAAATTAACAGAGTTGGAAGGGACCTTGTAGGTCTTCTAGTCCAACCCCCACCCAAGCAGGAGACCCTACACCATTTCTGACAAATGACAGTCCAGTCTCTTCTTGAAAGCTTCCAGTAATGAAGCTACCACAACTCCTGAAGGCAAGCTGTTCTATTGGTTGATTATTCTCACTGTCAGAAAATTTCTCCTTATTTCTAGGTTGAATCTCTCCTTGATCAGTTTCCATCCATTATTCCTTGTCTGGCCTTCAGATAGTTTGGAAAATAGCTTGGCCCCCTCCTCTCTGTGGCAGCCCCTCAAATATTGGAACACTGCTATCATGTCTCCACTGGTCCTTCTCTTCACTAGACTAGCCATGCCGAGTACTTGCAACCGTTCATCGTATGTTTTAGCCTCCAGTCCCCTAATCACCTTGGTTGCTCTTCTCTGCACTTTTTCTAGAGTCTCAACATCTTTTCTGGAGTCTTAACATCTTTTAAAAGATCAAATAAAATCTTTTATTTGTTTTATCATTATTTCAACATCAAATAAAACATGAAGCATGGTATTATGATAGCAGAACAGCACCATCTACAATAGCAATTGAAAAATAGTTAACTGTCAAGCTTGTCGATATAAAAATATTCTACAAATTAGGTGCCACCACCAAGAAGGACCTCTTTTTAGCAGCCCCTCCAGATGACATCATCATCCAAAGGAGGTCTACTACTGAATCAGGCTAAGGGAGTGGGAGTGGGAGAAAACATATGAAAACAGGAGGTTCTTTATGTACCCTAACATAGATCTGCATTTAGTAGAAAAGAATAGAAAGCTGCCTATTTTATTGATCATCTAGCTCAATATTATTGTTGGCAGCAAAACATTCTTACAAACTGCTGCCAGATTGTTTTTTAATTGGAGATAAAACAGGGATCTTTTGCAAGCAAAAGAAGTGATCTAAGCTAAGTTTGGTTCACCCCTCCCCTCTCAGGAAAGGAATAATAATAATAATAATAATAATAATAATAATAATAATAATAATAATAATAATAATAATAATAATAGGAATAACTTTCGTCTTTAGCTGAGTTAATCAAATATTTAAAAAATAAATGAATCACAGTTCTTTTCCTTTTTTTTTTACCAATAAGTTCAGTTTAAAAATTTTTTTAAAAAACCATCATACTTTTTCTAATGCTCTGAGGAAGAATTTCCCTCATTTCCATAATAAGTCCAGTGGGTTTTATATCTTGAATAGTGCTTCTTTTCAAGTATACACATATTCAACCAGGGAATAATTAACACTCATTGCGATTGTGCAGTAAATAGAATTAATTGTACCTATCTAATGTGCACATATTCATAAATGCAATCAAAGAATAGTAATACCAAAAGTTCAAACATGTTTAACGACTACTTTAATTTCAACCGCAATAACACTAGGGCTATCAATAGATTCAAACTAAATGTAATCCGCTCTAATCTTGATTGCAGAAAATACGACTTCTACAATAGAGTAGTAAATGTCTGGAATACTTTACCTGATCCTGTTGTTAGTTTCTCTAACCCCCATACCTTTTACCTTAAACTGTCTACCATGGACCTTACACGTTTCTTAAGAGGTCCCTAAGGGGGCGTGCATAAGCGCACCAGCGTGCCTACCGTCCCTGTCCTACTCTACCCATTTGTATGTACTCATTTTATGTGTTTATGGCTATGTTTTGCTTCTTTATATCCATTTATTTGTGCCATTTTTTCATGTCTCCTGTTTCCTTGCACTTGTTGACAAATAAAATAAATAAATAAATAAATAAATGTTCTGCATGTTGATGAAAATTACAAAACACACTAATCTGTTTCATCTTATTCATATTTTAAATTCTCTTTTGCACCTATTCTTTCTTTTCAAATGAATATATAGAAATGGATCTATTTTTTCAACCAAGTTGAAATGGGGATTTAAAAAAAAATTTTTTTTAAAGGTAATTCCCAAAAATATGGCATTTAGGTTTAGGGAAGTTGTTTTTTCTACTTTTTAACTATATAATATAAATACTTCCATTCCCCGCTATCCTGTCAGAGCTGAAGAAGCTTCTTGGATGAGAAGCGAAACATCTTCAAAAGAAAAAAACAAGGAAGTCCAGTTGCCTCCTGAAAAAACACCTTTGGGACAACCATGAACTGGATGACTGAGAATCTCTACAGACTTTTACTTTTTTACTACTTTTTGTAGACACTACTTTTTCATGAGAAAGAATATAATTCTCTGATTCAATGAGTTACAAACATTTCATATGGCAGTTATGTGCAGTAACATATGGGCGTGCATAAGCGCACCAGCGTGCCTACCGTCCCTGTCCTACTGTCCTATTGTCTTCATCTATCTGTATTCACTTTGATTATGTTTATGATTATACCTATACCTGCTATCTTGTACATGTTTGACAAATAAATAAATAAAAAATAATAAATAAATAAATAAAACAGACATACTGAGGAAAAGTCAAAATCCTGAACTAAAGTTTGGGAACAGAGATCCCCAGGCATACTGCAAAATGTGTTTTCCTAAGAGGCAAAGGCAATGGCAGTTGCTTTCAGCTTCTACATATATCATTAAAAGCAATACAATTATATTTTGGAACACCAGCATGG
>QLTV01002419.1:11772466-11787668 GCA_003457575.1 Thermophis baileyi | reverse complement strand
GGCTTTTCCGGCAGGCCTGGGGCCAATAGTTGTTCTGATTGGCCCATGCATGGTTGTGTGAATGTTTTATTTTAAATATAGTTGGGGGTTTTTTTTTCCCCCTTTCTTTTTTAAATTGTTTTTATATGTTTTATTTTTTATGATGTAAGCCGCCCAGAGTCCTTCGGGAGTTGGGCGGCATATAAATTTTATAAAATAAATAAATAAATAAATAAAAATTCTGTCAGTCATTTCTACCACAGCCTACTGTATTCATCAACAGCCTTCAATGTTTAAGAACAGTTTGGCAATGCAGCTGCAATGCAAGGAAGAACACACAGTAAATCATCTGTTACCCAATTCCTTTCAACTGCATTTCTTTGGATACAACCCATTCATATTATCCTGGCTCTTCAACTTTTTTCAACACCAAATATTGTTTGAATTGCAACACTTGTAAGATGAAAATGAAACAGTCTGCACATTGATAACTACTGATGATGATGATAGTAAAACTGAGAGAAGACCAACAATCACCCAGATGTTGAGACTCTAGAAAGAGTACAGAGAAGACCAACAAAGATGATTAGGGGACTGGATGTTAAAATATATAAGGAACAGTTGCTGGAATCGGGTATGTCTAGTTTAATGAAAAGGACTAGGGGTGACATGATAACAGTCTTTCATTATCTGAGGGCCTGCCACAAAGAAGAAGGAGTCAACCTATTCTCCAAAGCCCCTGAAGGCAGGACAAGAAGCAATAGATGGAAACTAACCAAGGAGAGAATCAACCTAGAACTAAGAAGAAATTTCCTGACAGTTAGAACAATTAATCAATGGAACGACTTGCCTCCAGAAGTTGTGGGTGCTCCAACACTGGAAGTTTTTAAGAATAGATTGGACAACCATTTGTCTGAAATACTATAGGGTTTCCTGCCTGAGCAGGGGGTTGGACTGGAAGACCTCCAAGTTCCCTTCCAACTCTGTTATTCTCTTATTCTAGGAATCCTGAGGAAATGGTGCTTTTTGACATTTCATAAACTGACCTCATTTTCAAAACAAAAAAGTTCATTCATTTGAAGTAAAATCATGCAATATTAAGAATTATTTTTATTAGATACTAAAAGTAAAATAAGTGCCTTTCTGCCTTGTTCTCTTGCATGTTTTCAATGTCAAATTCTTAAAAGAACTTTCAACTGTAGTCTGAAATGCCATTGTTTCAAGAGCTGTCTTTTATAGTAATGTGTATAAAATAATAAACCATTCATAGTATTTATTATTTGCATCAAGTGCACAACAGCTACTTACAGTATGCTAGGTTCAAATAATTAAAGGTTTGGTTTATTCAAATTTCTTCTTTGTCCAGCATCCTCTGCTGGCAGATATGCTTGAATAACCTATCTGAGAGGGAACATTTTCACCATCTTGTTTCCATTCAAATGTAATGCTTTCAGACTTATGACAGCACAGCAGTAAAGTATTAAGGTTTGGGGCAAGAAACATTTGATGGATCAGTTTCCATTGTCTTCTATGAAATAAATATTTCAGCTGCATGCATTGGTGCTCCAAATTATCTTCTCAAAGCAGTGCCTTGCTCATTAATTAAAAAAAAAAAATAAAAGTCTTAGTAAGTGGGTTTAGCTGTGGTAAGTCTGTTCTGAATTGTCTTCAGATTTGTGCCAACCAAAATGATGCTACACATTGTAATCTGTAGGAAAGATGATATCCTAGAACAGGGGTGTCAAACTGGCGGCCCGTGGGCCGGATGCGTCATGCGCAGGCCACGCCCACCCCAGCTCCGCAAAGGGGAAAAACGTCATGAAACATCACACGATGCCGTGATGCCGCAAGCTTGACACCCGCGTCCTAGAAGATTACAACTTCTCAGAAGTCATCTTCTCCTACTTCATAGAGATGAAGTTACCATACCCATGACAAAAAAAAAAAAAGGAAAAGAAAAAAGCTGGAACACGAGCACTTGGCTTTTCATGATGCCACACTTAAAACAGATGGAAGAAGCATGTATTAGAATCAAAACAATACATTTTGTTGTGCAGGTTGGATCCAGATGTGATTCCAGATGTCAGCACATTGGACTTACTTTACGCAAATAACATTAGAAATCCAAATCCATTTTTTGAAAATATGATTTCTCTGACCTGCATTCTGTTAGGCAGTTTTGCTTCATTTGTCTCGTTTACATTACCTGTTACATTCTTCTTAGCCTTGGGCTGAAGATGTGGAACAAACTTTCAGGGGAAGCTGGTTGCTGTTGTTGGATTCCGTTCTGTTTTGTTTCTGAGATGCAGCACATAATTATCCACTTAGTTTTGGTTTGAAGGATAAAAGCTTAACGATATTTTTTTTTTCCAAAAAGATCTTTTCTTAAGAAAATAATTTTTGTAGCTTTTTTTTTTTTAATAATCATAGCCTGGATGGAATCTTGATTGCAGTCGTGTTTTTCAAAACAAAGAGAGGTGCCTGAAAATTTAAGGACCTCAAATGTATGCCATCATTGGCCATTATAATACCCAAATAAATACAGTCCACTGACCATGCAATGAAAAAGTAAGATATAAGCATTTACCAACTGTCACCTAAATTTGCCCATCGGATTATTGATAATAAAGTCATCATTCTTTTTCAGTGGTTGGCTTTACATATCAGTTTTAGAACATGCCCCAAGAGCCTGATTCACCCAAATGGTTAAACAAGAACTGTTTAATGGCTAGGTCGACAGAGGAAGCTAACTTGAAATGAAATCAGCTACATTATAGCCTTAGTTGGAGGTAAACCCAGATAAAGCAGTTAGTTCTTAAGGCATCTCAAATATTAACCAAACAGCGGCTGCCTGGTTGCAAAATGACAATTAGTGTGTAACTCTGAGAAAAGAGGAGATCCACACGCTTCGCAATACTTGGAGGGAGATTCTGCTGAAGGTGAAGCTGCATTGGACATTTTGTTCATTAATTTCAGGCATCGGAAGAACTTCAGTATGAGCATGCATGATGGACAGCAGCAATTTGACAATTCTCATGCTTTCAAATTAAATTACAGTCAAGATATTTTTATGAGTTTTGAAAGGTTTATTTCACCTAACTTCGTGTGCTCCTGCATCTTTATTTTGCTATTCAGTATACAAGATTTATCTTCCTTTAAAAAAAAAAAAAGAATGTTTCACAAAGGCACGGCATAAAGTTCTTACCAAACTTCCTTGAAAGACATTTATCTTATTCATATCTTGCACAGTTCTGGATCAGTTAAAAATACAGTTAACAGTGGTTTTATCCATTTGGTAAATCACTTCTGAGTGTATGTAAAGGCAGAAGAATAAAACCCAGTAACCCCGAGCAACACAAAGTTAAACAGTTCTCCTATGCAAACCAGAAGAGGCTTCACTTCAGAAGGCTACAACTACTATCTTGCAAACAACTAAGATGGCGTCAAATCCCACTGACTTCCATGTGGCTTCCATGTTTGCGGATAAGAGTAGAGGACACTTCGTTAATGTAAAGTGCTAACTGTAGTCTCTTAAGGATTCTCTACAAGATCCAATAGGATGGCCTCATTGGCCATTTCATCCATTTTCTACAAATGAACAAAGTGAGGCAAGCCCACACACACACACACACACACACACACACACACACACACACAAATCAAAGGACTCCCACTGGAAATCTGCCAGTACAACAACGTTTTGCTAATTTCACTTTGTCAACTCCTCCTGAACTGGCTCTGGAGAGTTCCCCAATGATCCAGAGTAGATTTGGAGATGATACACAGGGCTGTAAAAGGGAAAAATAATTTGCCCTTCTTTCCCTTCCCTCCAGTCATCAATGGAAGGAAAGAATTGCACTTTTCTCATTAGCTCGGTTTTAAAAAAAAAAGTCGAGGTCTAAACAACTCTACTTGTGCTTGGCCAACATCTGTGTGTTTGAAGCCAAAAGATTAACTGTCTTAGGTGTCTGAATTGGGGTGCCCAGTATGATTAGATCATCAACATTTGGTCTTTGCTCACCCCAGTAGGAACAACTCATTTCTAGCTAGGATGTTGAGTGAGAATGTCTCTGCATCGGTGAAGGTTATAGAGGGATATGATCAACGTTGTTTATAAGTGTTCCACATTCTGGCTGTGGGGATCATGGAGCCCCTGTGGGTACGCTACATCTGTTACTAGACACTGTCTTCTAATAATGATTTCTCTCACCCAAGGTTCCCACTCAGGAAAAATAAATAAATTAGGGTATGAGCCTCATCATTCCTCTCTGCTCTCTAAAAGGCTCAGCTGTTGCACTGTCTTCTATTGTTCTTATTAAAGCATCTGCCCAATCAGAGAAGCCTATTTGCAAATTACCATACTTTAAAACAAAACTTGGCACCTAATTTCTTTACTGAATACAAATCAACCACCAACACTGCCTTGTGATCACAGTTCCTATGCCTACCAGATATTGATGGGATGGCTATATTCTTTTCCATTGCTTACAGGAACTGAAGGGAAGAGGCATATTTGAAAATGTTGACCCTCATATGTCTAATAAATTTGAATCCACTTTATTTAGAATATTGCAGATTGGTTTGCATCCATCTTTGTCAGACATAGAAGTTGCACAGTCAATCCAAAAAATGCTTTGCATTTAGTGATTTTTCTCACTCAAGATTTAGACTGTGTTTGTTGGTTGCACTTAAGACAACAGAATATGATAAATACCGTATATACAAGTTTTGAAGCAACAAAATGGCTGCAAAATGACAACCCAGTCAAGATACAAACTGCTGAAAAAATACAGAACTTTCTTTGATTCCCTTCATACAAAATAAATTGCCCAATTTGTCTACACAGTAGAAGTTGAAGAGGCAAAGTTTATCTATCTCCAGATATATTCATATGCAGAAAACATATATACAAGTACAGATCTAACTAGGGCATGATTGATCCCATTAAAATCCCAACCAGCATCTTTCTGAATGTTTTAAATCCAGAGGTTGAAGCTTAACATTCCAATGATTGGGTGTCACCAGCTCCAGTATACCAGCATTCACATGCGAAGATATGCTAATGCATGTGGACACAATAAACAAATTGAAACTCATTGCATTCTTCAAGAACAGCCATTTCCCCCAAAAGTCACTGCTGCTCAGGGAGCCATCTATTTGAAATAACATATTGGTGAGAACTGACAGTCTTCTGTAATCACCCATACAGTTTTTCAGGTTTAAAAGCAACATTTTCCATCTCGCTAAAGCTTTTTCCATTTAAATGTTCACTGGGGCAGTCATGGTTAAAACTGAAGCTTTGGCCATCAGTGAAGGAGGAAGAAACTGTATAAGAAGCTGACCGGAGACCATCGG
This sequence comes from Thermophis baileyi, assembly GCA_003457575.1. Classification (NCBI taxonomy): domain Eukaryota; kingdom Metazoa; phylum Chordata; class Lepidosauria; order Squamata; family Dipsadidae; genus Thermophis; species Thermophis baileyi. The sequence goes on along the minus strand of QLTV01002419.1, from coordinate 11,782,334 downwards.
AGTGGGCAAAACTATGTTCGAACTGGATCCTGTACTGATTCCAGTGCCTCCGTAGGACAGACTGGACCTATTTTAGAAAAAAAGGGGAAAAAAATAACTGATAGAAGTTAAAGGGGGGAAAAACTGGGACTTGTTTTCTTTCTCTTCTACTCTGGATCTACAATTGCATATCATTGGTCAAGATTCAAGTCCATTGAGCTTTTTTCCCTTTTCCAGTGACATAGAAGGAAGAACACAGCACTGAGCAACTAAGATATATAAAGACAAGAAAAGATATCTCAAAAAGTCAAGGTATAAAGGGAAAACATATACAATAACCTTGCATTTTTAGATGGTTCATTTGGTCACTTGAATAATTTAATGCTATACAAATTGTGGAGTAAGCTTTCTTTAATAGTATTAATAACCATTAAATACTGATTTATATTTATATTTCCACTTTCCATTTCCACCGCACTGAGACCTGAATTCTGTAATGGGGGTTACTCTCCTTAAGAACTTTATGGCCCCAAATATACCCCAAATACCATTAATTGAATTTTAGTTCATCCCAGTTCTGTAATAACCAAAAGAGCCTTTGATTTAGGTGCTTAAAGACACAGAAATGTGCATGCAATGACTGTCATTTCGAATAAAAGGAAAATGTTACAAAATATTTGCCAAAATAGTAGCTGTGTTAACCCGTTACAAGAACAGCAAAGAATCTTCAGGCAGCACAAAAAGATTAACACATGCATTATAGAAGAAGCTTTTATGGAATATGGACCACTTGATCACTTCTAACACTTATAATTGTTATAATTAGTCTTGAAATTGTTGGCCTGCAAGGAAGAATTTCTGGTTGAAAGACTGTTTGAGAATCCACATCTCCCTCTCTGAACAACTATAAGGATGGAGAGATTACATATGTACGTAATACATTTTCTGTAACACTACTGATCAATTTTAGATGCTCAGCAGCATGTGAGACAGTGTATTTTTGTTGGCTTAATCCTGCAGGATTTTTCAGTTGACAAATCTGATTTATATTTCCATCAAACTGGTGGAAAAACTGTTTCCTGAATAGAGTTCACCTTGGTTAAAAATATGTTGGCTAATCCAAATGAAGCCACATAAGGTCTGAATTTGTTTACCCATTTCTTTGGAAGGATGTTCTGTTTTACAATAGTTTCCGTTCATACAATGTGGTAAGCCACCTGTGCAACAGGAAGTTTGATTTACTAGAGGCCTTGATGAAATGTGAATGGAATTCATCGCCTCTAAGAACAGTTGATAGCAGAAGTGAAAGACTGCAAATCTGCTCTGTTAAAGATTAAGAGATGTTGAAGGGAATCTTGTGGCTCAAAATCATCAGTTCCTGATCAGTGTTTCCCATTCATGATAATTATTTGGGGAACAACAATTTTCTGTCATGAATAATAAAGATTTATATTTTGAAAACTAGTCAACACATTGTAAGGGTCTTGTAGTTTGAAACCATCAAAATATAACTGCAAAATCAGCCATGTTTAGGTTTCACGGATAATTCTGGCTTAAATTTATTTATTTATTTTGTTTTTACTTGCAAGAAATTTATTTATTATATTTGGTGCTTATATTTTAGAAAGACGTTGTTTCAGCTACAGACAAGAAATTATTCCAGACAGAAAGTTCAGTGATTCCCAGTGAAAGGTATAGTGCAGGGGTGTCAAACTGGCGGCCCACGGGTCAGATGTGTCACACGCAGGCCACGCCTACCCCAGCTCCGCAAATGGGGAAAACGTCACGTGATGGCAATGTGATGCGGCGAGTTTGACACCCGTGATATAGTGCATTCTCTTTGAGCATTTTATGTGTGAAAATGACTAAAGCAGCAGTGGGAGGGAAAAAGATGGTTAATAGCTAATGGAAGACAATCTTCTTAAAATTCCATGAAAGACGCAGGATGATTTAAGCTTGGTCTGGAACCATCCTAAAAGCTTTTTCTTTACTACTCTTAGCTCTAGTTACTTTTAGAACGTCGAACACAGCTAGGTTTCAAACCAGCAATCCAACTCATTCATTAAAAAAGAGATATATAAATGAATTACTGTACCTCTCCATTAAAAAAACAGAAAATTGTTGCCACCAGCAAACCCTGCAGAGTAAAACAAGAAATTATTACTTGCCTTACATATGTTTGTATTTGATAAATGAATGATATTATAACCCAAACCAGGCATACTCTCTGAAGTCATTCCATGGCTATGCCTTTAGCAGATCCCTGAACTGTGACTCATGTCATTCCAGAGGAACCTTAATTATCAAGAATACTTTGGAGAAAGAGTGACAGGCAGCTGGAAGCCAGCGGGGTTTACAGGTCATAAATATCATTTGATTTAATCTTCATTGATCCATCCTAGTTAGACCAACTTAAATAGGACTGAAACAAAGGGATTCTAAAATATCTCCCCAAAAATGATACCTTTCATGCACTAGTTCTCTGCTGGCTGAAGCTTTGATGTCATTTGCCCTAATCTGAAAATTGTTCTTCTCTTTCTAATCATTTCACTTGGCTTTATATTGGATCTTGTGGCCATTCCATAGCCAAATGTTACTGCCTTTACATTGGATCTTGTGGCCATTCCATAGCCAAATGTTACTGGCTAAGAAAACAGATCTTAGAAGGAGGTCTGCCAGAGCAGTTAACTACAAAGTTTAGAAGGAACTCATGCATGATTGTAAAAGGCCAGGCTACAAAAAACACTTTTACTCCCTTTCATATCTTTAGAAAGGCAACCCCGAAGGCAAAAAATGTGAAGGACTTGTTCCCTTTCTCTCATTCTTGCATTGTCATCTAGTTCTCAATATGAGAAATCTGAGGGGGAAAAAAATACTGTACAAAAATATGTATTCAGGACTTCCAACTGCTGCTTGAATAAGAAATCAGTTAATTTACTCATTTTGTATAGGTTCCAAGCACTATAAATTCCCACCACTTCTGAACCCTTGATACCTGATAGTGCATCAGGATATGCGTCACATAGTTGAAAATCTCTATAGCAACACGACCTTGGGGCTGCCATGGGACCAGCACAAATTCGATGCCGAGTAGGGGCACCAGTATCAGAGTGGCTCTGACTGCCTTCATGTAGAGATTGGATTCCGCCTGATGGGTGACTTTTAACTTTGTGATTAGAACACGGACAATGTTCAACAGGAAAAAGAGATTCACCTGCAAGGGAAAGAAGAGCGTTCTGTGAATGTTTATGATTTTCTTTTACAGATCATATGTTGCACATTCAAATTGAAACCCCGAAAGTATCTGAGTTGTGGTGGTGGTGGGGGGGGGGGAGTGGTTGAAATGACAGGGATAGGAGGTCCAAATTCGTTGTGATGAAAACCTTAAAAAATGCAAGTGTTTAAAATAGCATGTTACAATGTATTTGGCATTAACCATACTATATGATTTAAAGAACCTTTTATTTCAAAAGAGGATAAATGATTGTTTGCATTGTTTTATTATATTTTTCCAAGATAGCAATAATTAGTAAATGGTTTGGTCACTTTGTATCAGTAAATAATGAAAATTCAGAAAAGAGCTCTGAAACATATCTGGTTAGACCAGACCAAACCTGTCAAAAAACATTTTTTTCTGATAATATTGACTACTTTATTAGTGTCGACCCTGAAGATGACATAATAATTAGATTATTCTTAGCATTATTAATACATTTTATATGGTTTATCACAAAAGAACTTGAAGAAAGACATAACAAATTAAAAGTTTGTACGTCATACATAGAATAACTACAGCACAGATGTAAATCTTCACACTCAATATTTTCAAGGAAACTGGTCAAACATTTTGAAATTGTTTTGGATCTTCTCAAACGTTGTGCTGTTTCCTCTATTTTCCCTGTCCCTTCTGCTTTGAAATTCTGTATTAATATGATGTTAGTAATTGTCCTAATTATTTAAAGCCAGGGGGCTTAGTATTATGTAAATGTATCAAACTTGACATTTTGATTTTTTTTGTTTTTGTTATTATGTTGCTGGAGTTATTGTTCTTTCCTCTCTCTCTCTCTCTCTCTCTCTCTCTCTCTCTCAGGGGGTTCGACTAGAAGGCCTCTAAGGTCCCCTCCAACTCTGTTATTCCAGTTCATTTAGTGACCATTCAAAGTGACAACAGCACTGAAAAAAAGTGACATGACCATTTTTCTCAGTTACGACCATTGCTGCATCGTCACATGATCAAAATTCGGACACTTGGCAACTGTCTCGTAGTTATGATGGTTCCCCATTGACTTTGCCTGTCAAGATGGTCGCAAAGGAGGATCACATGAAGTATTGGTCATCGGAAATTTATATAAGGGCAGCTATTGAGCACAGTGATACCTTTGCTTCCCCCAGTGATGATGGCCAGTTCTTTAGCTCCTTTTGGTCCTACATCAAAATCTGTACAGTATAAGTTTTGTCTTCTATATAACTGATGTAAGGATCTATTTTGAGAAACATGCTCTTTCTTGACATGTTATAACTAGAATTCCCCTCTGTCCCCTCCAAATATGGAATAGTCCCAAGAGACATGAATTTTATCAGAATTTGAGCCTTTTGACTCACTGCTGTAGCATGAAACTATTTTAAGAACAAGCTCCAGGAAAATAGAATAAAAAACCTATGCCTCCCAAAGAAAAGCAATTCCAGTTCTCTAAGTTAGGCTGAAGGAGGCTCCTACTCAGTGGTGAAATCCAATTTTTTTTACTACCGGTACTGTGGGCGTGGCTTGGTGACAGGGGTGAAATTCAAAATTTTTTCCCTACTGGTTCTGTGGGCGTGGCTTGGTGGGCGTGGCTTGGTGGGCATGGCAGGGGAAGGATACTGCAAAATCCCCATTCCCTCCGCACTCCTGGGGGAAGGATATTGCAAAATCCCCATTCCCACCCCACTCTGGGGCCAGCCAGAGGTGGTATTTGCCAGTTCTCCGAACTACTCAAAATTTCCGCTACCGGTTCTCCGAACTACTCAAAATTTCTGCTACCAGTTCTCCAGAACCTGTCAGAACCTGCTGGATTTCACCCCTGCGCCTACTATGTAATGGTACCTGAATTCTTTTCTCTTAGGAGACAATAGGACAATAGAATCGTCTCCTATTGTCTCTTAGGAGACAATAGGAGACAATTCTGGTGTTTGCATAAATGCATGAAAAGCTTAATCTCATTTGGGAATATGACTGTGCACACAGTCCTGGCTTCTCTTCTCTCCAGCCTCCACACATTCGGTGGAGGAGGACAGCTTTGTTTGTGTTGACATTCATGTGACTACAGCTTTTTGTGCAAGAATAAAATAAGGAGGCTGGTTTGTTCTGATGACTAACTGCATCAAGCCAATGCAAATACAGTCATCCCCACTTCCAGATTCAGTGGAGGCTGCAGAGAAGCTGGGGTAGGATTAAGTGCATGGCCCTGGTCTTTGCGTTTTGTATTTTCTACTGATTTGAGCTCTCTCCTGGAGCCAGGAAGTAGACTGTCAAAAGACCATAACAGCAACAGCCAATGTCTAGCCAATGTGATCACCATTCATTTCTGTGAGTATTGGTCACCAAGCTGTGACCAATCATTTAATCATTCAAACTCCAATGCCTCTGATATTTGCCAGGTTCTCTACCAATCATCAGTTAAGAGGGACATTATTGTAATCCATTGCTTTCTTTGGAAATAAAGTTGTCTCGTCAGGAAAAAAAAAATAGAGGGAAACTGCGATTGTAGAAAGCATCCTGTGGAGGAAATGGCAAGGTACAAGTTGGCTAATTTGGTTCCTGATGAATGAGGACTTTGAGACTAGCCACTAGTGGAATAGATACAATTCCCCCTCTAAGCTAACCATTTCATAAGAATCCTCATTACAAAAAAATCCCAATGATGAAAGCAAAACAGAAACATTGGTCTACTAATATAAACTTTTACGTTGATTCTTAGCCTGCAATCTTGGAACAAATTCCATTAAATATAATTGAACTTACATTGCATGTGTTACAGGGGTGAAATTCAGCAGGTTCTGACAGGTTCTGGAGAACCGGTAGCGGAAATTTTGAGTAGTTCAGAGAACCGGCAAATACCACCTCTGGCTGGCCCCAGAGTGGGGTGGGAATGGAGATTTTGCAATATCCTTCCCCTGGAGTGGGGTGGGAATGGAGATTTTGCAGTATCCTTCCCCTGCCACGCCCACTAAGCCACGCCCACAGAACCGGTAGGGAAAATTTTTGAATTTCACCCCTGATGTGTTACCACTCTTTTGAAAGCAGATCTGTCAATGCTTGACGTCCTTTCATGATATTCATTGCCCTTTTCCATACCTTTTCCAATCATCATCATCTTCTTTTAACAAACCCATAATCCCTTGCGGGGTGGAGTCTGGGCAACTGAATGGAACTAGCAGAGTGTTTACTGACCGGATGCCCTTCCTGTCACCAATGCGGAGTTTTGTTCAGCAGATATATTCTCATTGTGCCCAGAGAGAGAAATATCTGCCTCTGCCTAAGATAGAACTCACAGCCTCCTGATTGTGAGGCGAGAGCTCCACCTCTAGGCACCGCACCTTTTCCAATACTGTAATATAACTGTTCAGTAGGTGACCAGAATTAGAGGAAGTGTTCAAGAATACAGCTGTATCAATTTATATATGCAACTTACCACTATTCATTTATGATAATTTCTTGGATGCTTTTATACTGCGGGAAGCCAAGATGACATCCAATATTCAGTATTAAAACCAGTGATTATGCAACAAGTGGTTTTAGTTTCAGCCTCTTTCCTAATGAACACAAGCAACAGCTGAGGCCAGGATCTGATTAGGAAAGTGCTTGTTTCCCAAACATGTGAAGGGTATGTCTCAAAAGGCACTTGGATTACTGTCCTGACTTCAGGCAAACTTTTTCAGAAGACAAGCAGTTGCTAGAAAGTAGAACTCCTTGTTCAAGCTTATGAGAAAATTGTTGATGGGACTTTGGCACACTTCTTGTGACTGCCACTCCTCAACGAGTTCCAGCCAAGACCTTTGCTATTAGTATCTGCAGTGTCTACTGCTTGAGCCAAGATCGCTTTTTCCATTTCTCCAAAGTTTTCTTTTTCATCAGAGATCTTTTTTTTTAATTATTTCATCTTCTATGGCTTTGGCGGGTATTTAGAAGGTTATGGCGTTACAATGGCTAAGTATTGGTAGTGCTGCTCCTACTGTTTTCCATTACCGTGTTCTCTATCGTTCTGCAGTTCCCCCAAACTGTTTCCTGCTTTGAAAAGACCTCATGAAGTTTTTCTCTCAGGCTCCCTTCACTGGGGATGAAAAGTGGAAAAGCTAGGGAGGCTGCAGAGTATTGGAGAGATATTTTTTTTACAATGGAAGTTGTAGCTGAAGTTGAAGGCATCCCAAAAACAAGAGCTTTGCCCCCCCGCGCCCCCCCATCACTTTGTTTTTGCAAGCAAGGCTGGGGAGAAAAAAAAACTGAACATCTGTTGAGCATGAATATAAATGGTAACCATAGAACTCCTAAGCATCAGTGCTGCTATTGCATAACTAAATCAGCCTGCCAGGAGGCGGGGGAGACTGGTGGAAACAGCCCTGCTCAGCAGGTACATTATCAGGCTTGCTGGAGCAACGTATCCTGCTCCATGCTAACGTCAATCTGTCCCAGGGGCCCAATAGTACAGACACTCAGCTCTTTGGATTCCAACCAGTGAAACAGACTATCACAGCACTGACATCAAACACTGACACATTTCACAACTTCACAAGAAATCCCTACCCTCAAATGTAGGTGACCACGTTCGATGTACTTGTTGTTTAGCTTACATCCATTTAAATAAAAGATTAACAGTCCTTACAGATTGAGAAAACATAAAACCAAGGATGTTCTTTAAAAAAAAGAAGAAGCTGTCTTTAAAAGTTCATACCAAAAGAGCAACGCAAATAGGACCATGGACGATGTACAGCAGATGAGTCTCTGAACTGATCCAGCAGCTGCAGAATATTAAAAAAAAAAGCAAAAAAAAAAAAGTTAAAGAATAATAATAATTTTGTCCTCTTTCTTGTAAGAGACTTTTTTTAAAAAAAAATAAGAAACTCTTTCAAAGACAGGAGTGACTTACTTGTCATCGAAATATAAGCTTCTGGCTACAGCATGTATGCAGGAAGGTATCAACGGGAAGCCTGTGAAGAGCAAATGATGGGTTTCTTACTGAGACATCTCAACTTTGGGAGTGCAGAAGCAAGAGGTGGTATGGCCTTTGCCAGGATTCTCACAAGGACCACTAGGAAATATCACCCTTCCCTCCCAGCAGATGGAAGACCAGGCACTTAGAGAGAGGAGCTTCAACTGACTGGCAGCAGAAGGCAGCGTGATGGAAGAATCTTCCCATCTGCAAGGGAAGAACCCTCAGAAGGGTCTTTTTAATGCCTGAATCTTGTACCTTCTTCCTCTATCTCCTATTGCCTAGGCCCCAGTTCTCCTTCCCTTATGGGACTAATTGCTTTTGACTAAAAAACACTCATGTAAAAATATAATGAAATAAACATATAATCTAGTATTGCATCTGTAGTCACTCAACCACCCTTTTCAAATATATTAACCATTATGTATCTTCAGAACAATAGCACTGACAAGGCTGGCTTTGCTTCAGGCATCTCATCATGCAGCTTCCTTCATTCTGGATACCTAGCTATTGGCATACCCATGGAGAGCAACAGTCCGTGTAACCAAATTTGAGCAACAACTGAAGGAACAGTTTTCAGCAGGAAAATTAAAAAAAGTGTACATTTTCATACGTAATATATCAAAAACAAGTCAAGAAAAAAAGAGTAGGGAGTGAGGGAGGTTCTCTTAATCTTTAAGGACAGCAAGGTCCCCTGGATGACATTAGCATATTGCTGTTCTGTTCCCCCAGACTGTTTCCTTCCTCCCAGTCCCAAGGATCACAGCACAGCACCATAATCACATATGTTGTGTTCATTATGAGATTCAGATGCAAACCTTAGTGGGATAGTATATACTTTGGAAGCTCTCAAGTTCAGTCCTTAATATCTGAGGTTAAAAGGTTCAGGGATTGGGAAATTTTCAACCAACACTCATACATGGCTGCAGATTCTTATGTTCCTATTCCACTGTTATCATACAAGCATTAGAGCCAACTCATAGGTAGATGAAATTACTGGCAGTGGGACAAAGGTGGAAAACTGCCATTCTTGGAAATGCTTCCTTTGAACCACATTGTCAGCTATGGTACCAAAACAGGGTCATTACTGTAAGACTGATGCCCATTTCAACAGGTACTGAAAGTGATCTAGAAAAAGAACCAACTAACAATACAGGCTGTATGTCTATGGAGATTCTCAGTCATCCAGGTCATGGTTGTCCCAAAGGTGCTTTTTCAAGAGGCAACTGGACTTTCTTGTTTTTTCTTTGAAGACGTTTCGCTTCTCATCCAGAGCTGAAGAAGCTTTTTGGATGAGAAGCTAAACATCTTCAAAGAAAAACCAGAAAGTCCAATTGCCTCTTGAAAAAGCACCTTGGGGGCAATATAGGCTGTAGTTTATCAAAACATATGTTACAATAAATCTGCTAATCTTTAAGGGGTTATATAGTTTTTTGTGGGTTTTGTTTTTCACTGGCTCTTCTGAATTTTGGGCATTTCCTTATCAGTTATTTCTACAGTAGCATCTTCTGGCTACTGTACTGTACAGATATAATAGAAATAAAGGGAAGATAAGACTACTTTTCTATACTTTCAATATAAGATCAATGTTGTATAGTATACAATTTGATTTTTAAACAGTGAATTGGCCATGGAGCATTCAGAAGCATATTGCCTAATCAGACTTTTCCATTGATGCTAGGCCATCCTGAAGGCTGAAAACT
>QLTV01002419.1:11735508-11759963 GCA_003457575.1 Thermophis baileyi | reverse complement strand
GGCGGGAAGGGGGGTGGGAGGAAAGCAGCCTAGCTGCCTGTTAGTGGCAAAAGGCAGGATCAGGAATGGGGAGGGGGGAAGCAGCCTAACTGCCTGTTGGTGGCAAAAGGCATGATCAGGAATGGGTGGGGGGAAGGAAAGCAGCCTACCTGCCTATTGGTGGCAAAAGGCAGGATCAGGAATGGGGGGGAGGGGGGGAAGCAGCCTAACTGCCAGTTGGTGGCAAAAGGCAGGATCAGGAATGGGTGGGGGGAAGCAGCCTAACTGCCTGTTGGTGGCAAATGCACTGTCAAGAGCTATTTTTTTTCATAAAAATATAACAGAATAATCAGGATTATATTTGGGGAGCATAGGAGGCTTCCTATAAACACCGCTCCTCTTTCATATTATTTCACTGATTATTATAATTGCTTAATTAGCTATGCATATTTACATACAATGATGTTCCCCTGAGTTTAGTAGATCATGTTGCCAGGTATTTTATGAAGCAGCAAAAATACTAATGTGGTAGACACTTACTGGGCTATCTTCAGCCACTGCTTGGTTGTTGGCAGCTCCTGATAGAATAATAATTGTTACAATAGAGTTGAAAACAAAAGAGAAAAAGAGATTCTTATGCAACGTGATCCTTTGGCAACTGAGGCTCCTGAAAGAAAATGAGCAAGAGAAAGTTAGGTTAGAGACACAGAAATTGTGTTCTTATTTCTTTCCTTTGCACAGAACAGTTTCTTGTTAGCAGTTTAATTGCTAACTGGAAAGTTGTTTTGTAGTTCAAGAGCATTTGACCCTCTGAAAGAGCCAGAAAGAGCCCACAGTAACCCAACTGACCCTCTGAACTGAACACATTAACTTGCCGTCAACGCTCCAAGTCTTGTGTGATAAAATATTCTACAAATGTTCACTCTACATTGTGAGTGAAAGATTGGCCATAGTACCTTAATTATTCCAGGAAGCCATTAATTTGGGAGAGTTGTCCACATTAGAAAACTAGGGTGATCAGTATCAAGACAAAAGAAAATATTAAGCTATATTCTGAAATTGGTTTAGTATCCTGGTTTATTTTGAACCATTGCTTTCTGGTTTGAATAGAACAAAAACAGAGGTTCTTTACCCACAAAGAAGGAATGACTTAGTGGTATGCATGTTAAAAGATAACTACATATTTGTCTGAACATGATCGATGTACATTAAAGAAACAGTTGCAAGTATATAAACAGCATTCATTTAAAAAAAATTAAGGCAGAAGATGTATTCTAGATGTAAGCCAAAGTTCCTAAAACAATTTACTTGGATGAGATAGAAGAGCATTACTGAAGTATTTCAACATTTGGAATTTGGCATAGTAATACATTGCTTATATAATATAAAGAACAAAACAGAAGTCAGAGTGACTTGTGACACAGTGTACATTTCTTATTGGTTAATTAGTCCTTCTCCTGATTTCTGGCATCTTGAAGGTCATTTACCACAGCAGTTTAAATCAATTGCCACTAACAGTCAGTCATACATATGGGCTAAACACAAATTCATATTTGGACTTACAACTTGCCGGAAAAATTGACCTACAGTATAAACTATATTGTACTTGCAGGTTTGGTCTCTATATAACCATCCCAGGTAACAGTGGCTTCATACGTCTCTCCTATATCAAAATTGCCATAAAATCAGGCACAGACTTTTGAGTCATATGATCCCAACAGTTTTTAATCTGAGGTAACTTCAATAATTTAATAATAGGACAATAAGAATAATATTGAGGTAACTTCAATACTGAGGTAACTTCAATAATTTAATAATAGGACAATATGAATACAACAAAACAACTCTTGCTATAAATCAGTACTCAGAATGCCAGAAGTAACATATTATTAATTACATACAGGTAATGACTACTGTATAAGCTATAGGGGTGACTACAATTTAGAAATGAAAATTATACTTACTTAAAATAGAAGAATATGCCAAGGGAAATAAGAAGTGAAACGATTGAAAGGCTATGGCCAATTATAGAGATATAGTACAGATTCAGAGCTGTCTGTAATAAAATATAGAAAGAAGAATGAGCATTTAAGTACAGCTTACTAAGCATTAGCCCAAACATTATTTCAAAATAATTGCTGGAGAACAAGAGTATCAAATCTAATATCTGAGAAACATTTCAGCATATCTTGGTGTGGGCTAGAGCTGGTGACAACAATTTCTGAAATTCTGCTGCTATTCTACATAGAGGCTAGTCTGATTATTTTCCAAAATCCAGCTCCCTTCCTTTTTTTTTTTTAGGATGATCAAGTTGGCAGGACAAGGGGTGGCCATTTTCACTGGTGGTCTCTCATTCTTAAGTCCCTCTGCTAAGAATTTCTGTGGAGTTTTAAACAGGAACTTTTGTTTCTTCTGATTTTCTGATCGCTGGGGCTTTTTTAAAAAACTATTTAAAAAACTACTTCCTTTTGTCACTCTTTTTAAGAAAATATGATTCTGTTTTTTATTTTAAGTATTTCGTTGTAGGAACATGGACAAAATGAGAATCTGAAAACAATATCTGAGCTTGGAGCCATCCCGCTCAAAATGTTCTACCAAGTTGGCTGTGAACTGACAGAAAAAAAATCTGAATACCTCAAGCATTTCGTTCTACCCTAAAAACAAAGCACGTTTTACTTCAATATTGGAACTTCTTTTTATTTTATTGTATAATATTTTGGGAGATTTTGTCCTGATAGGTAGCATGAATTATCATAAAGAATGTTATCAAATGATAAACTATATCAGATCTTAACTTAACTCTTTAAAATATTAATGAGCTGATTTTTTTTAAGCCTGCCTTGCTTATTTCTGGTGCAGTCTCTCTAAAAACAATGAGCATTGTCTATGCTCGGTAAACTTCAAGCATTGTTTTGTTAAACATAATAGCAACACTAACACGATCTCCCATGCTATAGCTTAATATTTTACTTATTTTTCTATACATTTTATTGACTGTACTAATCATTCCATGTCATCCCTTTTTCTTTTTACAAGTGCATACATATTGAGCTCATTTTCTACAAGTGAACATACTTCCAAAATGTTTTTATGAAAGCCATGTGTATTGTGGTATGATTGTAAACAGCATAAGAAGGAAAATTTATACACTAAAGATGACATGACAAATACGAATTTTCCACCATGTTTTCAGGAGGAGGGGAAATAAACAAATGCTAGCACAAATGCAAGTAAGGCAATTTGATACACGGAAAACAACAGAAAATATTTCTGAAATAAAGAGATTAACAGCAAGCTTGACTTCTCTTATCTCTATCAAATATTTCTGTTTCATTGTAGCACTCACCAGCTGACCCATCAAGGTTATGATTTTAATGTTCTACAACCAAAAGGGCTGGTAACCTTTCTGTGCCAGGAATTATGGGAGCTCATAGGAAGGGCACAGTTAAATTTAGGCAAACATGTTTTTTTGGAGAGGGGAGATTCTAACTCTAAAGAAATGTGCTAACACACCATTATTGTTATTGCTCTGCATATTTTACTCTCACAACTCCTCCTCTCTGGGGTAAGCTATGCTGAGAATGACTGACTCAAAGACTCCGAAGGAATCTCTGTGGTTGATTTTGATGAAAGCAAGAATTTTCCCACTCCTGGTCCATCACCTTCACCACTGTACCACACAAGCTAGTGTGAAAATAGAAGGTAGGTGTGTGTGTGTGTGTGTGTATGTGTGTGTGTGTGTGTGTGTGAAAGAGAGAGACAGAGAGACAGACACACACACAGAGAGAAGAGGGAGGAACAGAGAGACAGAGACAGAGAGACAGAGACAGAGAAGAGAGAGATGGAAGAGAGAAAGGGAGTGGGTGGGGGAGAGAGGTTTTAAAGACAGACTAGTGTCTGTAGGAGTTAAAACCCTGTTGTATAGTAATAATAGTATAGAAGCAATAGTAATAGTATACTTGTAGTGTAGTAGAAATAGTAAAATATAGCATAGAAGTACAGGTGAGTATAGAATATAGTATAATAACAGTAGTATGTAGAACAGTCCATAATATAGATTTTAATGGAAACAGAGCATAGTACAAGACAATAGACATAAAAAGAAATCACTAATACATGTTTGCGGGTTTCACTTTTGTATCTTGGATATTTTTTTCAAAATAAAACTTCTCCCCAGCTCTTATAGGGAGATACAAAAATCCAACTGTATAGGGTCCAGTGCTTTGCAGATCTTTTGACCTTGAGTCAATCAAATTGAGTATGATTTAAAAAGCACCCATGACAGATTCAAAGGCCATGGAGCTAGCAGCCAAATCTGGTCATTGCAGCCCTGAATAATCCACACATAGAGAGAAGAGACAGATAACTTAGCCTTGCTTGCTCTTGAAATGATTCCAGATTGGGTGTCACTTCTGGAAGTCAGTAGAATTGGCTGCCTAGATTCTCATACATCGAAAAAGCAGAGCAGAACTTGAATAGAGGATCAGATTTCAAACCAGGCTGCATGACTGGTGAACCTTTGCATAGGTCTGCTGCCTGCTTTTGATTCTGCTGCTTAGTAGAACTTGAAAACACTACAGGATTAATTGGCCAGAATCAAAATATAGCCATAGGATGGGTAGCAAAGTGCCTGGGGGATCACACAGGATGTGTATTGCTTGTCCTAAATGGAAACAGTATTATTTCCGCTTTTGCTCCTGCTACTGTTGCTCCATTTTTTTGCTTTTATAGAACAGGTTCTCAGATTTCTTGCACATTATTAGCCCTTCACAAACGAAGCTATTCCCCCCCCCCCCGGTCTCTGGAATGAAGTCTCTAGGGTCAGTCAAGGTCTGTATTAACCGGTCTTATAAAATTTGTAAACCAACTGCACTGTAATTCAATAGCAACTTCCTGGGATTTAAGCTGTTAGGAATCTGAACATGCTTCTCAAGCTTCAAACAAATTTTGATCAGCCATGCTGTACTAAGAGCAGCTTGGCGAGTAGGCTGTCAATGGGGATTCAGAACAGCTTATTGTTAGGATTTTACATTTGATCATTGCCGCTGTTTATTTTCTTGCCTTCTATTCTTTTTTACATCAATTTTCACAAATTGCAGCAAATCCATGACATTAGCTCTATTCTCAGTTCATCCAGAGTGAATGGATATCCAGACAAGAGAGGTGGAAACACATTCAACTGAATGTCTAGTAAACTATACATATTAACAAGTATCACCTCCCTGTGATCAGATAACCTGTTTTTTTTTTTACCATTTCCTACAATTTTTGGGTGTGGTCAGTCCTGACCCTAACATAAAATCTCAGTACATTGAGTTTTTTTAATCGTGGAGAAAATAACAACATGGCCCTCATTAGAGAAAAGACATTGGCAAAATTTAATACTAATTGCAAGCCTTTTGTGGACTTTGTCAGAGTATATTCATGAACTGGAATAGGGCTTAGTAACAAGGTCAGCCAATGTATAGGCATAGCAACAGGTCAGCCAATGGGGACTGTTTGGAAACTGAAACAGTATTTGTTTGTATGGGGCCATAAGAGATGGCTCGGAGCCTGGGCGTGGCTTAGGTTCTCTGATCTGTATTACAATATATTAGTCTCTGTATTATCTTGCTTCTGTGAATATTGATTCTGTACTTCTGGATTCTGCTGTATGGTATTGTATATAAAGACATTTTCTTATATATAATTGAATCCTGCTAAAGTTCATTTAATTGTGTTCTGGTCAGATGTGCTGCAAACTCTGACAGACTTTTAGCAAGAAACAAAAAAAAAATCAAATTATGACATATGGATTTGGTGACTAGTAAAATTTATTGATTGTTGGGAAAAATGGAAGCTATAGTTTGATGCTAAAATAAAGGTTGAATGCAACTGTATTGTCTATAAAAGAAGTCAGTTACTTTATTTTTTCTTTTACGCTTTTATTTCTAGAATTTTTATCTTTTTGCACTTTTATCTCTTTTCTCTTTCTCTTTTCTAGCTCTTTCTTTGAACAATTGTTTTCCTTAGTTTTTATCTTGTTTTATAGAAAAATTAATAAACTTACGGTATATTAAAAAAGAAAAATAATTCTTCGTGGTTGTTTTTTCATAAAAACTGCTAAAAATATCTATCTGTAGTTGTCTTTCCTTCCAGCTATTTATGATCTTGATAAAAGAGAATATTTGTAGCTCAGGATTGAAATGAGGGGGTCCTTGGTGCTCTCTGAGCTTGCTTGTTTTCTTGCAGACATTTCATTTCCCAAACTAGGTAATATTGTCAGTGCAGTGACTAGCACTGGGTAATGAAAAGTTTGCAAGAAAACAAGCAAGCTCAGAGAGCACCAAGGACACCTCCCCCATTTATGATCTTCCTGCTTATTTGTGAAACCAATTCTATAGCACATGACATTCTGCCTGATTGCAAGTGATAAAAAAATACATAGATATAAACACTTAAAACAACACATCCTACATATGTCTATTGAGAAATAGGTCCTGCTTGTGAAGAAAAAAAATGAAACTTTGGCTTTGGTTTTGTTGATCAGAAATGTTTGGTGTTATAGGAATGGCTAGTTATATATTAATGTGTAAAAGCAAAAAGTTGAGGTTGGAGTGTGTTTATCTTGTACTGTGCTAAGAAGAGTTGGAAGTCAATGCCCCCTTTTCTTTCTTTTTCTCTTTCCCCATGTATCTCACACACCCTTTTCCCTGCTCCCCTTCCTTCCCTTAATTTCCTATTTTTTCTTCTCTTCTTTGTATTTTATATAATAACATAAAACCTTAATAAACATTAAGAGAAATAGGCCCTGCTTAATTCAATGTGCCCTCTTCCAGGGCAACTTATTCTAGGATGGCAATCTAAATTAATTAACCTTACTGAAATATAACGCAGTGGCAAGCGAGTAGAAATTAACATAGTGGACATTTCACAATTGTTAGACTTTTTAAATCCTTTATTCTTCTGAGAATGCAATTACCTGCCATTTATATTTTATTTGATCAGTGCAAAGGCTATAATTTGTCCAAATTCTGTTACTCTCAGGGTGCACAAACCAGTGTCCGCTTTCTTCACAGATCTTATAAACTTTTTCTTTTGGAGAAAAATTAAGGAGAAAAAAGTTAATTGTAATTTCTGTGTTCCAAAATAGTTAACATTTCAATAAACGCAACAGCAAAAGGCATTGAAATGCAGTACATATGTTCACTTCACAGTACATACAGTACATATGCTCACATCACCATTATTCCATTTTGGTGTAAGCAACATTATGCAGAGCATAGAAAATGAGTAATAAATAGTAAGGCAATTACATCTGAGGAAAGAAATAAGAAAAAGAAAAGACTGCTTAAACTAATTTAAGCCACTATAATTTACTCCAAGCTTTTCTATGCTTGCAAACCATCCTTGCTTCCATCTTGCTGAGACACTGCTTCAGACATTACCATTTGTTCTTTAGGGTTTAATCCAGAGGTGGGTTCCTCCCGGTTTGGATCGGTTTGCCCGAACCGATAGTGACCCGCTGGTGATGTCACGATGACATCACGGATCCGGTTCGATCTGTGCCGCTCCGTGGGCGCCATGGTTTTTTTTTTAATTTTTTTTAATTTTTTTTTGAATTTTTAAAATTTTTTTCTTCTTCTGCGCATGTGCAGAAGCCGAGTTTCCAGCACTGTGCATGCTTCGCCATCTTGTTTTCATCTCTTTTTTAAATTTTTTTAATTTTTTTGCACTGCACATGCGCGCGTGCAAAGTGCGCGCATGCCCACGTGGGGCAGCCATGCAGCGCGGGAGGAAGCGAACCGGCAGCGAGGTAAGTTAGAACCCACCCCTGGTTTAATCCCATAAATTCCAACAAACCACACCATTTCCATTCTTCTACTTTTTCCTCAAATATAGCATTTGGTAATTGGATCCGCATTTTTTCTATACAGTATATGACCTTCAATGTATTTTTTTTTACATATTGGTCACTCACTTTTGTATTCAATCCATGTTTATTTACCATACATATTTCTTAAGAACCTCATTCGCATTCCCACTGCATTCAATTTACTTTTATATTTCTCTTCACTGAATTATTAGTTCCATAATAATTGCTGAATTATTATTTCCATATAGCAATTCCTTTATATACTGCCAATTTATTTCTAGCAAGAAATGGATATTACATATTTTGTCAGTTTTCAGCAGTTTCAATAATCCACTAAAAAGCAAAAAATCTAATCTAGTGCACCAATGGATATTTCTTGCACACGCAAATCCCATATGAAATACTTAGTACTTTTCAATAAATATTTGAAGGTCTTAAACTATCTCTATTCATTTTCTCACATTGGCTAAACATTCAGCCAAGGAGCACACATTCATCTGGTTTAGGTCTTTGTTGTTGTTGTTAGTTGCGAAGTTGTGTCTGACCCATCGCGACCCCATGGACAACGTTCCTCCAGGCCTTCCTGTCCTCTACCATCTTCTGGAGTTCATTTAAGCTCACGGCTACTGCTTCAGTGACTCCATCCAGCCACCTCATTCTCTGTCGTGCCCTTCTTCTTTTGCCCTCAATCTTTCCCAGCATTAGGCTCTTCTCCAGTGAGTCATTCATTCATTCATTCATTCATTTATTATTTAATTTGTATGCCGCCCAACTCCCAAGGGACTCTTTCCTTCCTTCTCATTAGGTGGCCATTAGGTGGGTTTAGGTCTAGCCATCTGTTTCTGGGCCAGTTAACTTGACCTGTTCCTTCCTTTTCCTATGTCACAGGTTTTTTCCCCTATATGTTAATTACCAAATCCATATTCTTCCTTCAATTTACAATATTAATGTTCACTGAAAATCATCTACCTAAAAACATACAAATTCTTAACCAACACTTCTCTAATATCTTCCCAAACATTTTTCATATGTGTGTTCATAAATAACCAAGAAGTTATTATACTGTACATTTTTGTATCATTCTCTGCTCAACTATTAACCATTTGCAAAGATTTCATTTATTTTTATACATTCTTTACTTCCATCATACTATGTACTTCCATCTTACTATATTCAGGAATCAGTTCAGAAGTCCATATTCCTACAAAACATTCCATAATTCACTTTATCATACACTTTCTCTAAGTCAATAAACTTTTTCTTGGTTTTCATCAGTTTCAGTAATCTGCTAAACAGCAAAAATCTAATCTAGCCCACCAATTGGCAGAAAACCTTACTAAATTCTTCAGGTTTTTTTTTCTTTTTTATCACTTTCTGAATCCTTTCAATCAAAATTCTATCAAACACATTCTCAGGAATGCTTAACAAATTAACCCTTCTTTAGTATTTTATCTTACACTTGCTGTCTAACCCACAACGTGATGATTAGGATTTTCCAGGTAGTGATGTCAAATTGATTAGTCTGTATTTCCTGGGTCTTCTCCCCCCCCCACCCTTTTTAAAACACTGGAAAAAATGATAGCTCTTCTCTAGTTTTCATTCACGCTCTACACTCCACTGAGTCAGCACTTCAGAGATCACATCTACCCTGGGGTGAGCCCCAGCACTTGAATTCATTCAATGCAACCAGATGTTTTCTCAACACATCCTTCCCTATTTTAATCTGCATTCCTCTTCCATCCCTTACATCCATAAATTACTAAAAACTGTTCTTTAACTTTGTAGCAATAAAATATGCATTTAAACAGGTTTAAATGTACATAATTACTGTAAATGATGGATTATAATCAATGCAACTTCTTAAATGAAATAGAAGCTCTCCTTAATAGCAAAATAAGCTTCGTTAATTGCTTGAAATACCCTGCTTTCTGACTTCGTAAGCTAGCTCTGAACTTAGATGAAGTGAGACAACAAGCAACAAGTTGCAAATCTATCTATGGATACTTGTTCTGCACATGCAAATTCCAAAATAGTTCAAGAGATTTGGAACAGTTTGATTTTCCTAATTATTTGAGACATCTTTGATCATATGTCCATCTGGAACATAAATCTGGTACTTCAAAATACAAAGAAGACAAGGTCTCAAATCCATAATGTTGTTCTTGCATATATAACATATGATCTATCACACTGGGCACAGTCTAGTAGCCAAGCATGAAAACAATCCTGGAGTCTGACTGAATTCCTATCTTTGCTTCCTGCCTGGAACTATTCTCTCCAGAGCTTGACAAACATTTAATGGGCCACAGTATAATTTCTGTAGACCTGACATGTGACACATGATACCAAATGCATTCGAAGTAATAAGAATCCTGTACTAGAAAGAGCTTGCTTTCAAATTATTTAAAGATTTGTCATAAAGTTGAATTTGCATAATGCTACCCAAATTCTCAGCACTCAGAAAATATTTTTACTGGCTCTCTAGTAGACATACAGTACTGAAGTCTTCATCCTTACCTGAAGGGTCAAAGTCCTGATAGTAGTCTGGACAGCTTTGTTCTACAGTTTTTCCTGCCGCAGTAGTATCCCAGCATAACCAACCATCCCATGTTCTGTTGCAATGTGGACCTACAAAGTGAAGAGGCATCATTTGAAGCATTTCGTCCTAATTTACCAGGGTTGGGTACATTTTTTTCTGTACACACACAAATTCCTTTTCTTGCAAAGAAGCAAACCTTTGGATCCAATCCAAACTCCTTATGATTGACATATGCAGTATTTGCTTCCAAAGAGGCTTCCATACCAGCCTTGGTTGTATAACCCCTTCCTACCAAGAGAAAAAACACCATCCATTATTCTTGCTTTGGGCTCTTACTTACAACTTGTTGGATGTTTACATCTTTCTAAGCTTTGCCATTTTGAGTTCTAAAGCCATCATTTAAATCTTGACTATTAAAAATACTGCGCTTGAGCAGAAACCAACAGAAAGGTTTAACGATGTTGTTAACCGTCATGCTTTCTTACCCTGTAACTGTTACTCTACAATTTTGCAAGCATCTTGCCTGGAAACACAACTGTTTTCCAGTAAATTTCCCCAAACAAAATAAACCAAGTGAAGCAGGGGAAGGGAAGCAAATCCGCCTGACCCTCCCAACCTCTGAACACTTCCTTCGCATGCTGAAACCAGTGTTTCACCTTCTGAACTTGTGCAGGTTTCTTAGCTGCAGATATCACTAGGACATCTATCACTTTTATTGGAAACTCACATCCAAGCCTAATCCTGAGAGGGGGGCGGGGAGCTTCTAAATATTTTCATCTAAAACCTGGCAGATTCCACCTGGTTACCAGAGATCGCATGAAAAACCAGCTGGTTGATATTGTGCCAGTCCCAGTTTCTCAGCCCAACTCATTTCATAGGGTTGTTGTTAAGGGGAAAATAGGAGGAGGAAGGAGTATTAGATGTGTTGGCCACCTTGAGTTATTTATAAACATAGAATGAATGAATGAATGAATGAATGAATGAATGAATGAATGACTGAATGAACGAACAAACAAACAAATAAATAAATTCCATACATTTCCTCCAATTCTGTCAAAAAAAGAAAAAGGTAATAGGTGTTTGTGGATCTCTAGCAGTGATCCATTGTGTGGAAATCCCATTTCTAAATGAAGATTCATAATTTTACTCTGAGACTGGAAGGCTTCTGAACTGGTCCAAGCAAATCAGTCTAAGTAAATCTCCCTGCTTTCAAAACCACCAAACTGGGGTCAGAATGTTTCCATTTTTAAAAAATTATTTGCAGAAGAAATTCTGTACAGTATTTTTCTTTTGTTTCTCTAATGTCCTAGGATTTGTACTGATGGTATTTTTGAACTTTATTCTGGGGAGGTGATGGAAAGAGCTGTGGCTGCCCATTGTTGCTGTGATCACTTGCACACCTCTCCATCTGCTTAAGGCAGTAGTGAAATCCATTTTTTTTACTACCGGTTCTGTGGGCGTGGCTTGGTGGGCGTGGTGTGGCTTGGTGGGCGTGGCTTGGTGGGTGTGGCTTGGTGGGTGTGGCAGGGGAAGGATATTGCAAAATCTCCATTCCCACTCCACTCCAGGGGAAGGATACCGCAAAATCTGCATTCCCACCCCACTCTGGGGCCAGCCAGAGGTGGTATTTGCCGGTTCTCTGAACTACTCAAAATTTCCGCTACCGGTTCTCTGAACTACTCAAAATTTCTGCTACTGGTTCTCCAGAACCTGTCAGAATCTGCTGGATTTCACCCCTGGCTTGAGGCCTCCCTTGCTGCCTGCCTTAAATAACAGCTGTTATTATTTTTTAGGACGTTTCTCTTGGAATTTAGGAAGTATGAGAAGGTAAGCTACAAACGGTTGGCGCCATGAGTTTATTCTGACACACTTGCCTCCACCTCTTGCCCATTTTGCAAAAAAAAAAACAACCCTTAATGCAAATCTCCTGATTTTTATTAAAAAGTCCTCCTCCCCATTTTAAAAAGCCCTTTCTTTTGCTAAACCAATGAGAATGGTTTAAAAATATTCAAGGTTTGTTGTACATTAATAATAATTGTGCAGTGTAAATAAAGCTGCTCTTTATTACAACGCTGAATAAGATTTTCATTCAACTTACCTGTTTTTATAACAGATAAGTTATAATTATTTATCATAGCCCATCAAATCAATGTGTGCTTTTAACTACAGTATCTCAGCAGCAAAATATTTTTCAACAAACATCTCTATTCATTAATTTATCTGTAATGTATTTGATTCCTTTTCACAACCCAAAGCCAGAGTTACATGCAAAAGATAAACCAACAAACCAAATAGTTGCACTTATTATCACATTCAAAATAAATAAACTCGAGATTCAATTAAATTAAACAGTGCTAAATAAGAATACCCTGGAGTGCCTTACTGAAAAATTTATTGGAACATATAAGAGTTCCCAGTGCTTTCTGTAAAGAACTTTAAAAGATCAAATCTGCTCCTTTAGACAGGAAAAAAACCAGAATCAAAAGCTGTTATACTTTTAACAGCTATTAAATTAGTATTAAATTATTTCCAAGGCGGATGCAATAAGCACAGTATTAGTAGGTTAAAAACCATTTTTAAATTATATTTGCATGAATTAACAGATGGAATGCTTTAGTTAGGGAAAATAACTTAAGATCAAAATATATTGATATACATTGTTTACCTTCATATTCTTCAGTAGTTTGCATAATTTTCTGATAACATTCAAACTGTGCTGTCATGATTTTATTATTCGTTACACCTAGTATTGTTTGATGGTCTGTATGGTTCTTAGTTCTTATTTCACTGGACCAATTTCCTTCTTTTTCATCTGGAACAGCTGTGACAAAAGCCTGGACAGATAATGAGAAAAACTAGATTGTCACAGTTGCCAAAATAATGGCAAACATTGTACAAAGTGTTAAGTGAATTGGATGAATTAATGCAAACCATTTCGAAGTAGGTAAAAAGGTGCACACCAAGTAATTGGGCAGAAGAGCATTAAAGAGGTTCACAATTTTTAATACACATTATTTTGTGAATCTATTATCTTGATGGTACCTGAAAAAAATTCCTCTGAATGTCTCTTTAAAGGTTCTCTCTCTCTCTCTCTCTCTCTCTCTCTCTCTCTCTCTCTCTCTCTCTCCCTCTCTCTCCCTCTCGCCCTCCCCCCCCCCCCCCCCATCTCTCCCCCCCCCTCTGTCTCTCTCTCTCTCTCTCTCTGTGTGTGTGTGTGTCTCTCTCTGTCTCTGTCTCTCTCTGTGTGTCCATTTTGTTCTTCCCCTTTTTCTCTCTTTCTGTCTCTGTCTCTGTCTCTCCTCTCTCTCTCCCTCCCTCTCCTCTCTCTCCCTCCCTTCCTCTCCCTCTCCCTCCCTCTCCTCTCTTTCTCTCCCAACAAAAATATCTCGATTTATAACTGTCCAAAATGTGTTGAGTTTCAGGCATCTCAGCCTAATATTATAAATGACTCAAATCAGCTATGTTAGCATTAAAGGAGGCTTCCAAAGGATTGTGAGAATGGAGCCGGCTTTCATAGGACTTCAAAAGCCTGTTTCTCCAAACTGCAATTTTGAGAAGGCAGCTTCTGAAGGATCATGAGAAGGGAGGCTGCTTGGAGTTTGGCATGAAGTGGTCTCAGTAAGAAGGCCACACCTCACATAGTCTGGATCCCTATCACCAAGGCATTTTACACTCCTTACCCGGAACTCTGTCCACTTATTGAACCACGAGCTTGCTTAATGACCACATCCAGGACTGCTGAAATCATTGATCATTGAGTGAAATGATCATGTGACATCTTGCTTAATGACTGCTTCAGTCAACAACCAATATTCCAGTCCCAATTGTGGTTCTAAGTCCAGGACTACAGTACCTCTATGATTGATAGGACCCAGATTGTTGGGGATAATATGCTGACTCTGTCAATCATTTAGAGAGGGCTGTAAAAAACTGTGAAGCAGTATATAAGTCTAAATGCTATTGGTATTGCTACCTTGGATCTCTCCAGTTACCTCCTCCTAGATTTGTAGCTAAGGTAGTTGACCAAAGGATCCATTATATTGAACAAACAAATTATCCTGCAAAGATAATGTATATACCTGAATGTTAATACTTTGTATTTTACACATATGTATTTTATTACTGTATTTTTCTTGCATCTATTTTACCCTGGAATTATCCCATATTTTATTTTTGTTTTATATTTCATATCATCATAATAGCAATAGCACTTAGACTTATATACTGCTTCACAGTGCTTTACAGTCCTCTCTAAGTGGTTTACAGAGTCAGCATATTGACCCAACAATCTGGGCTTTCATTTTACCGACCTCAGAAGGAGGGAAGGCTGAGTCAACCTTGAGCCTGGTGAGGATCAAAGAGAATCAAACTCCTGCATTCTAACCATTGCACCACCACTAATCAATCAATAAACTATCTATCCAGCTACCTAGCTGACAGCAAGCAAAATTTAAGAGCAATTTCCATTCATGTATACACACTATTAGGGATGCGGTGGCTCAGTGGCTAAGATGCTGAGCTTGTCGATCAGAAAGGTCGGCAGTTCGGTGGTTCCAATCCCTAGCGCCGCGTAACGGAGTGAGCTCCCGTTACTTGTCCCAGCTTCTGCCAACCTAGCAGCTCGAAAGCATGTAAAAATGCAAGTAGAAAAATAGGGACCACCTTTGGTGGGAAGGTAACAGCGTTCTGTGCATGTTCGGCGTTTAGTCATGCCGGCCACATGACCACGGAGACGTCTTCGGACAGCGCTGGCTCTTCGGCTTTGAAACGGAGATGAACACCGGCCCCTAGAGTCGGGAATGACTAGCACATATGTGCGAGGGGAACCTTTACCTTTATCTATACACACTATTATATAAACATCTGCAAATGTGCATGTAAGAGGGAACAGACTCACCAACGTCAGAGCTAAGAGAGGCAGCAGATGCACAGTCCAACCGGTTTCCATCACTAAATGTAGCTTTACAATTCAGCAAAAAACTGTAGGTGGAAAAAAAAAGCAAAGTATAAACATCTTAAAGTGTTATGGTTATGATCCTAAACTCATTCACCAGGGAAATATCCCACTGAACGTAATCTGGTTTACTCCTCAGTAGTCATATATAAGATTACCGTATGACTCAGCTTTCAGTGGGAGGGCTGAAGTTTGCACTTAACTTTCCCACTTCAGCCAGTGAAATTTAAAAGCAATCCAATGTTGGCCGAGTTGTATCCTTGAGTGTTTATTAAACAGAATTAAAATAACACTAGCAAACTGCAGAAGACAGGTCATTTTGTCTTAACCCTCAGGGAAAACAAATCAACTGAAAAAGACTGGCCAATTTGTCTGTATTGTTTCCTTTTGTTTGGGAAGCTTGGGAAAAAATGGAAATAAGAAAGATGGGTCAATAAAGGGGAGGTCTCAATGTTCCTGTAATATGGCCTCTAAAATCATAATGTCAGAATATTCCAATATGGCAACTCAGCTGTAGTTTTGATCATCATTTCTCACACTCCCATCAATGTTGGCTATGGGAATTTGCAGGAGTTTGTATCCACATTAAACTTACTTCAATTACTGTAACCAGTAAAAAAAGATGAAGGCACACATCGAAAGGGTAGTGGGGAGGGGGAAGTCAGAAGAGAACAATTTTTGAAACTGCTACATAATGTATCCACTGGGAGTGTTTCTTATTTTTTCTTTTATTCATAATAAACAATATGAAATAAGAAAGCAGTTCAGGGAAATTCTATCAATAGATGCCTAGTTCCCTTTACATTTTTCTTAAAGCCTAGGAAACAAGGATAATCCAACCCAATATAACATTCTTGATTCATATTTTGTTAGCTAGTATTTTGTTCTACTTCCAACTATCTACCATAGAGGCAACTATTATAAACACAACTCTTTTATAGATGAAGAAATTTGCACTGAGAAATTGTTTTTTAGAGAATTAAATACTGTTCACGTTCATTAATCTTATAGTTCAAAAACAATTAACAATAATTAAATATAATTAACAATGAACAAAGGAAAAACAGTGACACAGTCTCTATCAATTAAGTGATAGTGACAATAGTCTCCATTAATTGGATAACAAGTCATTATTCTCCATCACAAAAAATGTTGATGTCCTCATTTATTCTTCTACTTTTAATATATTGCCTACAGTATTTCTTCTCATTCAAGTCTCCCATGTTTGTCTTTAAAGTCTATATAATGCATCTTCATAAAATCACTTTTACCCCCTCTTCCTTTCCTATTTATTCTTCCCCAGTATTCTACAATATTACCATTTCCCATATTCAACCATTCATAATGAATATGATCTCCAGCAACGTTGATGTTCCCCATTCATTTGAACAGAATGCGCTCTCCTCTGCTACCTGTGGCTTTGATGTTTTCTCTTTAAAGTCAGACTTGAAATGGCTTGGTCTGACTCAGCATATTATACATTCTATCTTTTATGGTTAAAATTTTAAATGAATATGAAATTGCACGAAAGTACCGGTACCTTTGCCTTGTTTATCTCAGGTACTGGTAAAACTATTTTTTTTTGTATTAAACAGATTTACAGTACATAGATGCCTGTGTACCAAAGGAACTTGGGGTGGCAAAGATAAAAAATACAAACAAATTATAACAACAACAGTGATGATAGAGCTGTTCTCCTGTGTTCCATTTATTTGTATCCCAGAACTATTTGACTGATCCTTGAAAGGATACCAGTCAGGGTAGAACGCTTAGTAAGGTTCATCAAGGCACTTCCTTCCTTTCTTTGATCACTCAAAAAAGGAAGAAATATTACCAACAACAATATGGTGCTTGTATTAGCATAATACTCATATTTTTATATGCCACATTGGTAACTGGTAATACAAAAATATCCCTGCACTGTGGAAAGCTAAATACCTACATATGTTTAGACCAGGGGTGTCAAACTCGTGTGGTCACAGCAGCGTCATGTGATGTATTGTGACTTTTTCCCGCTTCGCTAAACCAGGCGTGGGCGTGGCTTGGGTGTGAAGCATCCGGCCTGCGGGCCACGAGTTTGACAGCTCTGGTTTAGACTCATGGAGTATTTTCTCATGTATTCCATTAATCTTCAGATTTCTTTTCTCCAACAGTCATGACCTGCATGAGATTTATGTCAATAAACAAACAGTTGATTCTCTGGATACTCTTTCTGACATTTTTTTTTCTCAAACAGACAAGATAATTCATACCAGAATAGAGATGAAGTAATTTTGGTATGGTTTGGTAAACATCCTATGCATGATTACTTAATCTTAATAGAATTTACTACCCAATAAATGTGCAACAATATTAATTTTATTGTCTGTCTAATGTCCTTAACCAACTATCACAAAACTCTGACCTTTTAATAAATGAAATAATATTACTCTAAAACCAATTACATACCTATTACTTGACTGATGCTTAGGGGCAAATGTTAATTGTAAAATACTTGGGTATTTCTTTGATACAAATTGGGTTTATTTTTATTTTTTTTCAAAGTTAGCAAATTGCTATGGCTACTCAAAGCATTAGAAAACACTTCATAATCTCCATTTCATTCCATATGTACTTTGAAATCTTATAAATGTTCAGTAGGGTTTTCTTTTACTTTGCTGATCTTTGTTGAGTTCTCAGAAATCTTGGCAGCTCACAACAATAAAACCAATAAATAAAACAATCATAGTAAAAACAGGGAAACAATAAAACAAAAAAACCCTGCACTTTAATTATCCTCTTTGAGATGCCCACCACAGGCTCAGTTGCTCTCCTTTCATAACATCTGCCTATACAATCCTATCCAAGCATTATTCACAATCCTGTTGAGATTTCTCCACTTCGCTGAAGAACCCGCTGTGCTTTGTTGGCTGACTATCTGAAAATACAATCTTAGATGTGCTCACAGTGGTTAAAATGCAAATAGCAGAACTCTGGGGGTGGGGGGGGGAAACTCACTTTTTCTTCAGTTCTGACTCTGAAAGGTGGATATGAACAATGTGGGATATAACAGTATGATGCCCTGCTACCAACTGGTGATAATGTAAGATATCACCTATCCTATGGAAATATCTTACATCTGTAATATAATTTAGGTGGAGGTGTGCAAAGGCCCTCTTGTCAACTGCTCTACAAGTTACACATCACTCCTGACTGGGGAGGAAGAAGTATTCAGGAGAGGTAAGGGAGAAGGGAAGAACATCCAGGAATAATAGTTTTAGTTGTACTTCAGTAAGCACACAATAAAATCATTATTTTGCAAGGTGCACCAAGTGTCAGTAGGTTTTGCGGTGCAATTCAAGCTTCTGGTTACTACCTTCATGGCACAAACCTGAATTGCTTGCATGACTGCCTATTTCTGATTGTTTCAGCCTGTCTCAGATCCAATGGGATGGGCATAGTTGGAGTCTCTTCTGTTAAATATGTTATCTGGCAGGATTCAGTCATGTGCCTTCTTTGTCATGGCATCTGCCCTTTGGAATAGCATACTGCTTGAGAGGGTGAAGGCCCTGTCTTTTGTTTTGGTTTTAACCCTATGATAGCCACCCAGAATTGCAATTTGTGAGCTGGTAGCCACACAAGTCCACTAAATAAATATCTCAAATGCTTCAACTAGAAGGAAAAGAGAGTTTTTCTAAAAAAAAGGGATCTTCAGTGCTCAGCCAACAACTGCCTAGACTTTGTAGCCAATAAATAAATCTGCTACTTATTTGCATATTATAAAGTTCTGAGTATAAAGTGTATGTGTGTGTGTGTGTGTGTGTGTGTATGTATGTGTGTGTGTGTGTGCATGCGCGTGCATTTTACACATGCAACCAATAAATCTTTCACAAAGTAATACTATACTGACATCATTTACTAGTATGCTAAATGGATTCTGTGGCACCGATTCCTACAGTGGGATTTCAATTCCTACAGTGGGACTTCGTTCAATGTGATAATGCATTGAAGTTAAAGCTGCCTCCAGCTGATGAGAATACTTCCAAAATACTAGGGGATGAGGAAATGCAGTAAAAGTAGGGAAGCACTGTAGAAATAGTATTACAAGTAGGACAATGGTGAAACAGCTGGCATAGTCAGAGATGATGGACAGCACAGTAGAGCAATTCTCTACTCTCTGGTTGGCCATCAAAGGATCCAAAACATATGCTTTTGATTCTGAGTATAGTTTGTTATGTCCAAAGTAGGAATTCTTTTTAACTAAGATTTATCTGAATAAGGCACAATAGCGGACTGTGGTTAGCTGGAAATTAGTAACAGCAGCCTCCTATTAAAACTTATAATGTGAGTGAATCATACAATTTGAATTTGCAATTTGATGAGTCAATATAATTCAAATGTGTGATTCGAAGTCTTTAAACCTGCAGTTTGTATAATAAAACCATAGATTCAACTCACTAACAGTATATGCATGCATATTCAAAAGAATATCTGCCTTTGCATCTATTTGAAGTTATTTAATGACTCCTTATGATGTAGAATCACCTTTGGATTAGGTCAATATCCAGTCTCCATAATGGTTATCTATATTCCAAGTTTCATTCTGTAGTAGTCAACCAAGAATTTCCAGCTTTTGGAGAGCAGACAGCAATGCTTGGTCTTTGGATAGTATGCCAAGAACCAAATTCCAAAAAGTAGAAAGGGCCAGACCAAAATTGTGTGTGTGTGTGTGTGTGTGTGTGTGTGAGAGAGAGAGAGAGAGAGGGGGAGAGAGAGAGGGAGGGAGGGAGGGAGAGAGAGAGAGAGGAAGGGAGGGAGGGAGAGAGAGAGAGAGAGAGAGAGAAAGAGAGAGAGAGAGAGAGAAAGAAAGAGAAAGAGAAAGAGAAAGAGAAAGAGAAAGAGAAAGAGATTGTCTTTGAGTCATTTTTTACTTCTGGCAACTACCTGGACCAGTCTCTGCAGTTTTCTGGCAAGATTCTGGAATTGGTTTGCCATTATCTGCTTCCTAGATCTGAAAGAGAGTGACTAGCGGCTAGCCTAAGGGTACCCATCTGGCTAAGGCAGAACTAGAATTCAGAGTCTCCCAGTTTCTAGCCATGTTTCTCAAACATTACATCAAACTGGCTCCCTCATTATATTTCCTCAACTACATTTAAATAATTATTTCTAACCATTTTCAGTTCAATATAAAGTTTATTAAAACATTTTTACTAATTTTTGTTTTTCTGCCTCATTAAAAAGTACAATTTGGTTGCAATTTTGAAGGATTCTATTTAATTCTGGGTCCTCAGATTGTGCAACTTTGTGCTGAAATGTAAGACATCCAATAAAGACTCTTAGTTTCTGAAATACTGTATGACATGCCCTCAAGTAAAAAAAGGCTTATGAATGTGTCACAATATTTGCTAAAAATATTGTTCTGCTGTACATATTCAAGCATATAATGGTTTATAGTAAAAATCACTGGACACTGTCTTTTTTTCTAAAGAGTTCTTGGTTTTTTGTTGTTCTCACTGAACATTTTTTTTATTTTTTATAAATAAACAGGGTCATCTTAGCTTAAACATGGTGTCGGGGTTCCAAGTAACATACCCATAGCAAACAAAACTCTGAGGCAGGCAATTTCCTCAAAGAATAGGTTTATTGAATATGTCATATTGGCACGAGCTGGTGAAAACCAACTCTGAGTCTTCCCGCGGTTTTCACCTAGTTAAAAGTAAAAGTTTGTCACTTTCTCAAAACAATCAGTCACATGGTCCAGTCAGGATGCTGTCCAGTTGCTAGGTGACTCCAGTCCCCTCCTTCCGAGCACCTGCAGGAATGTCCTTGGTTCCTAAGAGAAAGTATTTTGTTTTGACTACAACGCCCCAACTATCTCCATTCCCCCCTCCCTGTCCCTCTCCTTCAGTGTGTCAGCGCTGAAGTCTCAAACTGGCCTCAGTCAGGCCAGCTTCAGGGTTGACACATGGTTTTTCTTTTTTTTCTTTCTTTGTCTTAGTTCACACATAAGAAATGAGTTAACGTGTATTTCAAATTAGAACCAGAACTTCACAGAAATAAAACTATCCTGTTATACATTACAGCTCTTAAACTGTGAATTCATGTAGGATGTTGTGTTCCATTTAAAAAAGAAGGCAAAACCATTTTAGTTGTGCTAACCTTTTCAGTGAACTATTATCAACTCATGGCTGTGTTTTTTCCTGTTTTAAAAACATGTCCTCAATAGACAGTTAAAATAACTTTCTTTCCTGCATAACCTGGTGCCAAATACTTTTTTTTTCAACCTATTTAAAACAAACACTGGTTAAAAAAGAAATGCAATGTCATGTCTGAGTGATTTCAAACAGTACAAAAGCACATTTCCCAAATATTCACTTTTCCTAATAGCAACACATGTGCATTACTAGACAGAATTACTGTGGGAATGAAAAAAAAAGTCAATTTGCCAAGAAAGTTACTGTCATCATCTCATTAAAAGAGTTCAGAGGTTTAAAGGATAGTAGTTAAACTGCCTACTGGTATAACTAACACATTAATTCCATTGAATAAAACACTCTGTGGTTTTGCTGATAAAGAAAGTAGATAGTTTAAAAATAGCTTCTTTTTCAGAAACACAATTAAAATTTATATGTAAACATCATGGGGAGTTTTATACTTTGGCATGTTTTATGCAGTTCTGTTTCTTCTTTTAAAAATATAGTTATAAGTTTTGAGCCATGCAACAAATCTTGCTCTAAAAGTACAAACTATAGAGAACATGTAACCTGCTCTACTTGGTCTTTGTTTGCATGATTCTATTAAACTGTCTGGATCCAGAAAATCCAACACAAAATAAAAGTGCTGTTTAGTTACTTACAGTAACTTTCCTTTGAAGGGGATTAACTGTGATAGTCACTGGTTTCAGAATGGTGGGTGCAACTGGGCAAACATCTGTCCCTTTTTAGCATATACTGCATGCACCCCAAGAAGAAGTGAAGCTTTAATTGCTGCAATGTGCCCACCATTTTGAAGACAGTGGCTTTCATTGTGGACACCATTGATTTGGGTACAACAAGTTCAGGTCACATATCTTCTTAATAATAGGACAGATTAATTTATTTGAAAATAAAACCATTACACAGACAATCATGGAGAATACAACTCAGGAGGACACAAAAAATACAAAAGCAGAAAAAGTGATCTATGTTCCTATAGGAACTTGTAACTAAATGTACCAATTTTAAATGTGATTCAATTCAATTTCTGGAGAAGTCAACAAACATTTTTGCAAACAACAAGATAGACATGACACTTTATCAAATTATAAGAGGTTAATGTGTCTATCCAGCAGAAGCTGAGTCACTGTAGTACAGATTTCAAAGCAAGAGGGCCATGCATTCAGGATGGAAATCAATCACTGACCTCAGAGTTTTTACGAAGGTTTACAATGCCTTTCCCATTAAGAGAAGTTAGATTTCTTGTTTAATAAAAATAATTTTAATGCGAAAAACAGTAAAATCCCAAGCAATTCTAAATCAATTGAAATATACATATACACACAGATGGGCATGCTTGCACAAACACGAACAAATGCCAGCATCTGCAAAAGCAAAGAATCTGGCACAACCAAAAGAATATTGTAAGGCAACTGTAAAAATGAAGTATGAGAGCAAAGTGATAAATGTAATTAGGAATCCAGAAGAAATTGAGCTAAAACATTGATGCTTTTATCTTTGGCTAGCAAGATGATTGTCACATAAGCCTAAGTGGGGAGAAATGATTAAATATTATCATGTTGTATTTATCTTAATTATACTCAAAACACAATCACTGGCTTGTAAATAATGAAATTAATGCTGTGTCCTCATAAATTACCCACATGGATTGGAGTCACTAATAAAAAATAGCAACCCTGCTCTAACTCAGACTCTCTCTCTCCATCTCTGGGAGAGGGAGCATGGGATAACACAACCTTTAATCAGCTTTCTCCAAAAGGTCATCGTGGGCAAGAACATCTTCCTCTTTTGTTCACAAATGGCAGAGTAGCTTCAAGGGCTTGTCTATACTGTATAGCTGGGGTGAGTTGATCTCCCACGGCTATTTGCCTATCATTTGAAGTCTACTGGCAATGTCTTCTTGAGAACGTTACATTTATCAATGATTTACTACCTGGTAAACCCAAGGCTGCATCTGCAGAACAATTTCCCTCATCTGGTATAATTGATGCTGAATTGCATAAACCTTTGTTGCTAGTTTGAAAATGACCAGGGTACCTAGGCTTTTGATGGACTGGCCCTCTTCCACCTGCTGTTGCTGCTTGGTGATAGGATCTAGTATTGTGCAGTTTTTAAGTTGTTTATGATTTAAAATGCATGTTGTCAGAGACGTTAGCTTAATTAATCTACTCTAATCCATATTGACTGGAAACCTGTGCACACAGCTGAAAAGAATGGTTTTTCTTGACTCCTTTGTTATTGCAGTAACAACCGTTTAAACATACAGAGTCTTTCTTTAGCTGCTGCCTAGTTTGGCAAACATTTTCAGTTAACAACAGTGATGCAAAAGTAACTTTGAAGACATTTACAACCTCTGCAGGTCTGTAAGCAAAGGAAAGTTGAAGTAATGTTGTCAGCATAGTTGTGGTTTCACTTTGCGATTGCTTTGCTTAATGACCAAGTTGCTGGTCCAAATTCTGACAATTAAACAATGCCTACCTGTAGGTGTCTTATCTTTCTACCAGAGTCAGAAGTCGGAGATGAAAAATGAATTCCAGCAAAAAATAAATAATTATCACAAAGAGCTTATGTAGACTTATAAATTTTCCTATTTCCAATACCCTTCAAAATGGTACCATCAATAACCTTAATTCTAATACTCCACTTGTTATGTTCTAACTGTTTAAACTATGTTGCATGGTTCCAACCAGGTCCAGCGTTTGAGCGGGAAAAAGCTCAAACGCTATTGGCTGGTCTGTCTGACAGCTCCCTATAAAAGGGCAAGCTGTCAGACTGCTCTTTGCTGGTTGCTTACACAAGAGCTGAAATAAAGAGCTGCTTTGGAAGTCTGTCTCCTGTCATCTCTACCCACTATCTAACAGTGGCGACGAGGGCTTGGGCCAGGAGAACTGTGACTAGCTTCTTCAGCACTTTCAACCAGCCAGGCAGACATCT
>QLTV01002419.1:11683420-11708939 GCA_003457575.1 Thermophis baileyi | reverse complement strand
GTGAGGACAAGCTATGATTCTGATTAAATGTCCATTGAAACTTAGTCCCACTCTCTTCTTAACACTTCCCCCATCTTCAATTCTTTTTATGAGAATGGGGTTTTTATTTTTATTTTTATTTAATACCTTGGAGAGGAAATTTGAAATCTTGTTACTTTTGGTTTTGAAAATTGTTTGTTGGAGTCTTTTTGTCTGTTCCACATAAACTAGTAAGCAGTTCAGGAGATTGTTGCTCCCTTTGTTACAAATAAATATTATAAAAAAGTAAATTCTGTTTGTGATAATTGTTTGGCTACACTATATTTTTAATATGCTAGTTGTGATAATTTTATGCCAAGTCAAATTGTCCATAGTCATATTTTATGTTCCTAAAGTAACAGAATGACTTTCAATCTTAAAAAGACAAAAAAGTGCTAATGTAGCATCTTTTTCATTTTTTCCGAAAATTTCCATTTCCCCCCCAAAAAACGGGAAAAAAACGGGGTTTTTTCCGAGCTTCAAACTTTCTGGAAATTTTACATATCTACTTATGACCACTTTTCACACTTATGACCATTATAGTATCCCCATGGTCACGTGATTTATATTCGGATGCTTGGCAACTGACTCCCATTTATGACGGTTGCAGTGTCCTGGGGTCACGTGATCCCCTTTTGCAACCTTCTGACAAGCAAAATCAATGGAGAAACCAGATTCGCTTAACAACCGTAATACTAATTTAATAATAGCAGTGATTCACTTGACAAATGTGGCCAGAAAAGTCATAAAATGGGGCAAAACTCACTTAACAAATTTCTCACTTAACAACATAAATTTTGGGCTCTATTGTGGTCATAAGTTGAGGACTATCTGTACTCGGAAAAGTAAAATAATCATACATTTTGATGGGGGAGGAGGAAGTAACCAAAAGCAAAGAGATGTTTTTTGGGAAAATCTTAATTAAAAATCATGGAGCAAATTCAAAATAGTCCAAGTGACATAGGAACAAATGGGATGTTGTTGCAAGACTCCTTTATCTTTCGTCCTAGGGCTACAAAAATAGATGGGATGGCAATCCAAGTTGAGTACATCATCAATGGATTGGGTGGGGTGGAGGGGGAACCAAGGATAGTTTTCTTTTGAAATCAAATTTCCCAGAGCAAATAATGAAAGCAAACAGTTAAGCATACTTTTGACAGGCTGAGATATCGGCCTATCAACCACTCATAGAAGCAAGCAGAGACCGTAACAGCAACGGATTCACTTCAGTGCTTGATATAACAGCAAAAACAGACTTCTCTACATGAAAAGACTAACCAGTAAACAAAGCAACATAATTTCTGCATCACCATCAACCCAAAAGCTCGACAGCATAGCTATCTGTAGATATGCATATTGAACATGTCCTGCATATTGTACACATTTGCATTTGATCACTTGCCTGAAAAAGAAATATAGAAAATAGAAAAAATAGAAAAAAATATTTGGTTAGTTGCATGTTATTTCAGAGAATATTATTCCAAACTTGGTGAACTAGCTGGGTGCCTTATCCAGCAGCATCTAGAAGGCAGAAACATGTACACGAGTTGTACCATAAGGGGCCTAAGCAAATTAATACACTCTAAATGTATTATAGTGTAAATGTAATCATAGATTTCAAACATCTGCCCAAGTACATGTGAACTAGTTAAGCCTTTCCCTCAGCTCATGCACTCTTTTTTTCTCCAGAATTATGCATATTAACAATCACTACTTTAAACAGAGCAGCTATGGAATATATACCCTTTAAAGTAAAGATGTTTAAAATAACCATAGTTTGGATTAATCACAGCATTCTGAGTTTGGAAAAAAATAAATAAATCTATGATTAAATCAAATGCAATCTTTGGTGTGCCTAAAGAGAAGAGTGAAACAGTATATTTCTGAATGTCTAGCCTGATTATTCCAACAGGTTGCTGAAGGTGCAACAATTGTAAAATACTCACACTTTTGTCAGTTCTCTAGCAAAATTACATCTCTAACAAGATGTACATTTTGGAAACTCTTAACAGGTTTATTTGTGCAGTCTTTATTGTAAAATATTGGTTCTTCCTAAACAAATTTATCCTAAAACATTGATTCTCTCTAAACAAATGACAACTATACACTTAATTGTCCTTTGTTGTGTTTGTAGATGTGCACTTCACTGTATGGAAAAAGATTAGTCATCTTATCAAATGGGTCTGAGAAAGGAAAAGGAAACTGGCTGCTCTGTTGATGGGGGGAAAGCCCAAGAGTGAAGAAAACGCAAAGATGTTTCCTTCCAAATGTGCAGATAGTGTGGAAAATGAAACTGGAGGTCAGGGTGAGGCAGGCTGGAAAGAGACAAAGGACAGGCATTCAAAATGATTCAGTGAGCCTGTTCCGTTCAGGTAAATTAGCTGCTGTGTTAAGAAGCTGTTCCAACTTCCTATTGGTGATTGGGATGGGAATCTCATTAGAATGGCCTTTCTGTAAGATTATTATTATTATTTTTTGCACAATAAAAATCAGCACGCTATAAATAATCCAAGACAAAGAGTAAGAGTACAGCTTCTGCCTTTTTTTCCAGGACATTTTTGTAGCTGTTTCCATTTCTGGTCTAAAGAAAGGAAATATAGAAAAATATAATAAAATTAAGTAAGAGTAACGCACAACCTATTTCCACTTCTCTGCTTAGAGACACAGAAGGTAAGAAGCAGCTAGGTTTTTGTAAGAGCTGAGCCTGTTTTCCAGACTACAGAAAATGTTTTAAGTTTTGGTAGTTCTCAAGGCCGTCAAGGGAGATGCCCAGTATCCATTAATTCAGAAAGGCTGAAGGAAATTACCTAGAATATAATTTCTATAATATTTTATTTAATTATTAAATGTATAGATGCATAACATGCCTCATTTCTTTGCAATGCAGTGGGCACTCAATGTGGATGTGATGTGAGGCATTGCAGCTGCATCTTTTGTCTGCAGTGAAGTTTCTAATCTAGTCATATTATGCTGTCAAAACTAGCTGAGGGATGTCTTCAGAGTTAAATGTCTAGAGTTCTGTAAACTTACTGCTAAACCCTGGTACAAAGCCCAACAGTATTCGCCATATAAAAGACATTTTATTAATCCAATACTGAACATATAAGAAACTAGCAAATTCTAAAAGTTTTCTACAAATGGTTAACAAACAATTTGACCAATAGTGGGTTGTGAATCCCGTCGCTACCGGTTCGCTTGTGTGCGCGCACGTGCTCGTGCGCGTGATGCTTCTGCGCATTTGCAGAAGCGTCCCGGGCGGGTGGGCGGAGCCTCCCGCTGCCGCTACCGGTTTGTGGAACCAGGCCGAACCGGGAGCAACCCACCGCTGAATTTGACTCATCAAAGAAATCTGTGAGACTATTACATGGGCTACTGATTGCTTGGGAAAATGTTCAGTTATGATGG
Source organism: Thermophis baileyi (assembly GCA_003457575.1). Classification (NCBI taxonomy): domain Eukaryota; kingdom Metazoa; phylum Chordata; class Lepidosauria; order Squamata; family Dipsadidae; genus Thermophis; species Thermophis baileyi. The sequence continues at coordinate 11,705,516 of QLTV01002419.1, read as the reverse complement.
GCATGAGGGATACACTGCGCACTGTAAGAACAACAAGCAGTAGTATCTAAGATAAATACATAGGTTTCGGCTAGTCGTGTTTCCTCCTAAATATAGCCCAGATTGCTGCTTACTTAATATGTGCTAATCATAATTTAATGGAGTCCTAACACCAAATTTTTCAGTAGTCTAGGAATGATGGGAGCTGCTGTCCAACAACATTTGGAATGCAAAATCTTGCCCACTTCTAAGTATAACAAAAGCATGAGCACATGTTATGATAGGCATTCCCCGGATTCTTTCTTGCCTTTTCAAGCAACAAAAATAGACAAGATTGATTATTTTAAGATCTTTTTTAGACTATGTCCACTCTTGTACTTTCTCCCATAGTGCGTGTGCGGGCGCACAGAGAGAGAGAGAGAGAGAAAGGGAGGGAGGGAAGAGAGAGAGAGAGAGAGAGAGAGAGAGAGAGAGAGAGAGAGAGAGAGCTACAGAGTTTTGCAGCTGACAACATGGTTTGCCAAAACGCCACAGACTACAGAAACAAGCAGCAATTATACAATATTGCAGCCTGGGATTTCCCCTCCCATAGGTTCTCAGCCAGCATAATTTATTGCTGAGAATTCTGGGAACAGAGGTTTACACATCTGGATGGCACCAGGATTGGGAAAAGTTGTAATATGGTATGTCCTCGGATCACTCAATGACTAAATGGTAGCTTTTCAAAGAAAGATGTTGAAATTATCATTCCAATGAGCCCTTTACAATTCCCAAACTATAATTTATGACCTCACATATCCAGCCACTTGTGAGGGCTTATGAATAATCAGAACATGTGAAATTTCTGAAGTACTGAAGAATATTTTTTCACTAAAATAATAAACTATGATCTGGATTAGGAATACATTGTGCTGTGTGATGTTTTGAAACAGATCGGTGATCTAGCTAGTTCAATAAAGTAGATAAGCTGTTAAAATAGCTCTTCAAGGTTTCAAATAGTGAACTTTTCTGCTCCAAACTGGATATGTTTGGAATAGAATATAACCACTCTGATTACATCAATTTGCATCAGTTGGAAGGCAGGAGTGGATCAAAATCAATGTCTCATTTCAGTTGCCTGTAGACAGACATTAGAATGTAGGATCTATTCTAGTCGTTCCAAAGGTGCTTTTTCAAGAGGCAATTGGACTTTCTGGGGGTTTTTTCTCCTTTGAAGACGTTTTGCTTCTCATCTAAGAAGCTTCTTGGATGAGAAATGAAATGTCTTCAAAGAAAAAAAAAAACCCAGAAAGTCCAATTGCCTCTTGAAAAAGCACCTTTGGGATAACCATGACCTGGCTGACTGAGAATCTCCATAGATCTATTCTGTGTTTTCCCCAACTTGCTGGTTGTCTATGGTTAGACTACGTATCATATAAGGAAGTTCCACTGTGTTGAAATCCACTCCCAGTACCATGATTTTTCTTTTAAAAATTAAAAGAATAAGAAATAAGAATAAAAAGATTTTGATGCCACTGTTACTCTTGTAACAACCATCAAGCAATTCAAACAAAGCATGATGCAGCCAAAATGATTTGAAAAAGAACCCCATCTACTGACTCAACGACTTCCAGAAAAAAAAAAACCTTTAAATAGAATATTCTGTGTTTAAAACATTGAGTGCCGCACTCAAACACCAGTTTGATTTTAAGATAACAAGAGTTCATTTGGCCAAAAATCTCTGAATACAGGTAGTCTTCAACTTACGACCAGAATTGAGCCCAAAATTTATGTTGCTAAGTGAGAAATTTGTTAAGTGAGTTTTGCCCCATTTTATGACTTTTCTTGTCCCATTTGTTAAGTGAATCAGTGCAGTTGTTAAATTAGTAACATGGCTGTTAAGTGAATTTAGTTTCCCCATTGACTGCTTGTCAGAAGGTCGCAAAAGGGGATCACATGACTCTGGGACGCTACAACCATCATAAATGTGAGTCAGTTGAATGTAAATACATGGGGATGCTGCAATGGTCATACGTAAGTCACTTTTTTCAGTACTATTGTAACTTTGAATGGTCACTAAGCAAACTATTGTAAGTCGAGGACTACCTGCAATCATTTTTGAAATTGCTTGTCCACTACTTTTTAGCTATTAGGAACTATTGGATTAACAAGTTTTACAGCATCTGGTGAATTTCCTTCAATCCTTAGTGAAAGAAGTTTTAAACATAAGTGTAAGAATTTTTTGGATTAAGCAGCAAAAGATGATTTTGGAAAGTTACAAATAGACGAAGAGTCCAGATGGATATGAAGTAAGATTTTGGAATTAATTATAAGAGTTTTCTCCCATGGGACAATGCTTTTGTTCGAATTCTTTTTTTCTTTTTTTAATGATAGGATGGGACATTGAAGGTTGGATACTAGCAGAAACTAAAAATTACAATTAAAGAAGAACACTTAAATTTGACTTACGGATGCAGAATGGAGCAAAATGTTTTAACATTGGAACATATTGAAGGATGTTTTTGAACAAGGAACACAGAAGGTAATTTTAAGAGTGTCTGTCTCTATAGACAGACTGTGTTTAAAAGATGTCATGGACCAATTTTTTCCAGACAAGACTGAGACTGATTTGAAAGTGGATTTAAAAATGACAGGTTATATGAATGATAGAGAAAAATGTGCTACTCAGGACATATAAAAGAAAGCAACTGATGTCTTGATAATTTAAAGACATATACAAATAAGAAACCAAGAGAGTGACCTGGATAATTTTTCTATATTGGATTTAAAAAAAAAAAAAAAAAGGCTTGTTAAAGCTTTGTAGAATTTTGTGAGACGGGACATAGAAAAAAATGGCAAGAAATTAAGTTGTAGGACATTATTTGAAGGGACTAAATTTTAAGATGGTTAAAAGTTTTTAAAAAAGGAATATAAAGTTGATTTATTTCTTCAAGGTTAACATAAATACATTGTCATCTAAATTGACATTTGCTAATATCAGAACTGAAATGATGAGGTGTTAAGGATCTGTTATCTTCGAGACCGCCTTCTACCACATAGCTCCCAGCAACCGGTAAGATCCCACAGGATTGGGCTCCTCCAGGTCCCGTCAGCTAAACAGTGCCGGCTGGTGGGCCCGCGGGGGAGGGCCTTCTCTGTGGCTGCCCCGGCACTCTGGAACCAGTTACCTCCTGAGATCCAGACTACCCCCACCCTGCTGGCCTTCCGGAAAGCGGTGAAGACCTGGCTGTTCCAGCAGGCTTGGGGCCGTTGATCTCGCTTCTGCAATTTGGCGAGATCCGGCTATGAAACGGTGTGTATGAGTTTTTAATTGTTTTTAAATGTTTTTATTATGTCTCTTTTTATTAGTTTTTTATATTTTAACAAGTTTTTTTATATTGTTGTAAGCTGCCCAGAGTCCCTTGGGAGTTGGGCGGCATAGAAATACAAATAACCTTAAACTTAAACTGTTTATAGATAAGAGATGGGATATGGGAAGAAAAGATCATTTGTTGTATTTCAGGAGGTGATAAATTACTAAATTTATCTATTATTCTATTTTTCTTTCATGCACCTTCTATTTTTTCATTCTTTTATTTTTTTAGTTTGCATTCATTTTCTTCATTGTGATTGCAATTTTTAATAAAATTATTAAACAAATATACACATGTATAATGATTACTTGAAATACCCTAGCAGACCAGCAGTGGTTCAAAGGCCACAGTTTGGGAACTGACCATTGTGTATCACTGCCAGACAAGGTCTGCATCATGTCAGAAACATTTCAGGTGATATTAAATATTCAGTGTAATAATATAAATGTTTTAAAATATATTTTATCCCCAGTTCCTTCCATGACAAGTATACATGATACCATATGTATTTCAGAGATGTACCGGAGAATGTCAACTACATCAAAAGGACAGATGCACCTTGGCAATTGAAAACATAACCCTTTTTAACATGCATCGCACACATTGCCTACATGTCGAAAGGGACGGGGCTTCAATTTCTCAGCCACTGCCAGCATTTTGGTTTTGTTGACATACAGACATACATACATACACACACACACACACACACACCACATATCAATGGAGACCTTAATAAATCCTGATTATTAATCTGAGCATAATGTCACACAGAGTCATGTGATAGTGAGATCGGTGGCATAAAAATGTAATTAATGAATAAATAAGTATAAAAGTAAATAAATAAATACATAAAAATGGAATGGAATGGAATGGAATGGAATATTGGGAAATAAGTGCACCCAACAACACTTTGTTGAGTAGGTTTCTGAATCTAAGATTCTTAGGGCTACACTGGGCTACTACCGAGGTGGCGCAGTGTTTAGAGTGCAGCACTGCAGGCTACTTCAGCTGACTGCTAGCTGCAGTTCGGCAGTTCAAATCTCATCGGCTCAAGGTTGACTCAGCCTTCCATCCTTCCAAGGTTGATAAAATGAGGACCCAGATTGTTGGGGGCAATATGCTGACTCTGTAAACCGCTTAGAGAGGGCTGTAAAAGCACTATGAAGCGGTATATAAGTCTAAGTGCTATTGCTATTGCTACAGCTTTCTCCTCTTTTTCATCCCAATCGAGGAAAGATCTATCAGGAGCAATAACTCATACCAGTATCTTGAATTACAGGATTGCGATACCTTCTTAACCAGAAGGCCTGTAATACTTTCCCAAATCCAAAAGAAGCAGTGTGTGGTATACAATCATTGACCAGCGCTGTAGCCAGTTAAAATTTAGTGGCACAGTGTGTAACTTTAAATATTACAGAGTGAATAGCAAACATACTTGGCTACAGCTTTGTGAAGCAGCCTCAGTTAGGAACCTAGCAACAACTAGCCTTTTCTAGGAAACATAGACTAAAATAATATACGTATTTAAAAAAATTAAAATAGCTTACTTAACTATATATTGATCCTTTACCACTTTCTTTGCCCTTTTTTCTCTCTGCTTGACATTGTGAAGAGAATCACTTTCCTCGCTTCCCCTGTTCCTTATGAGATTCCTGAAGTTGAAATAGAATTCCAGATGAGGGATTCGATTGACTAGAGAGGGTTTCATACATTTCCAACATCCTATGAGCTGTCCCCTTCACACTGTTCTTCTATATCTCATAGTTGTCTCCAACACTCTTTCCTTCATAGTCTACTCCACATAGGCTTTCACAGCCCTGAAAGACAGTGCCAATACTAGCCTTCTCAACTTCAGCAAAGACCCAATGCTGCATGTGGTTCTGAGGCCTATGTAAAATAATAGTCCTGCTCTTTAAGCATTAAAAATAAAGATATTCAGTTTAAAAATCAGGTTGTTTCTCTCCACATTGTCTGTTTTTTGTTGACACAGCTTAATCAGCTGCTCTTATCTTCAACACATTATCTGAGAAACTTCACTAGTTCTTTGAGTTGTTTTCCCATGCACAGAGAAGAACCCATTTCATGGTCAGTTAAAATATGTTTTTGAGTTGGGAGAAGTTTCACATCAAGGACTTTAACTGAAAAAGAAGGCTCAAATGGAGAGCTTCAAACTGATGAAATGCCAAAATCAGTTTAGAACATCAGCTATGCTTTCACAAGAGTCAGGTATCCTCCCCCCTCCCTTCTGACCTCCCCATCCACCCATAGCAGAAGCTTGCCAAACATTGAGAATGCAGTTATGCTGCTACCCATATAGCTGTTTTGAGATGTAGTTTTCCATGTGTTGTAACAGGACTCCAGGAGAAACTTTGGGTGTCAGCAAATTCATGTCCATATCTGTGTCATTAAGCAAAACTCTTCTACAGGTATGGATCAAGTTCTATCTTTCCAGAAAACATGAAAACAGATCGAGTATATATTTTTTTCATTTTTGTTTTGTATTGTGTAGAGATATTTATTTGCATATGACCAAAGGAAAATATTGCAATAAAAGCAAAGTGGTGTGTCTCCTTATGGTGTATTTTATTTCATCTTCCCTGTGTTTATGAATCTGTACACACATTTATAATAATATTCATTGGAGAATGAAAAGGCACTGCAAAATGAGCGGCATATGCAATATATTTGATAAATAAGTAAATAAAAGGAAATTGAATTTTCTAATGCACTTAACAGAATAACAGAGTTGGAGGACCTTTGTTTCATACAAAGCTCACCATTAGAAGAAATAAAAAATGAGACTTTTCATCTATACCCCACCTCATTCCCCCTTCCACAATTATTTTGGAAGGCTCTCCAACCCCCCCCCTCCCAGAATACCTATAGAAGACACAGGAAGCTGTAGTAGGAAAGGGAAAACAACAAAAATGCCAACCTGGTCCCTTAATTCAGTGACTATCAGATTGCAAAACTTGATTCAACCTACTGTAGCAAAACAACCAAATTGTCCTAAGAAATGGCAATTTATTTGCTTCAAGTTCATGGACCACGTGGTCAGTTAAAGGTATAATAAATATATGAAGCTGACAGGAGTAATTTCTTTTTTTAAGGCTGCGAATCAAGCTGAATAATTAAAGAGATTAATTGTGTGATATAGTACCTGAGCAAGGGTCAGGGAATTCTGGATTTTAGTTTTGTTCAGTCAGTAATCCTTGAGAAGCTTAGATTCCATAAGTCAACCTCACGACTTCTTATAAGGATAATTATGTTGCTCAGGGAGATTATCCCACAGAAGAAGAGTAGGATATCAAATTGAGAAAATCACAGAGTTCAGAAAGAAAGAAAAAATCTTAAGAATTTTAATAAATTATTTCCCCACTTCTACTTTACCAAGCTTGTTCTAAAATTTATAGCTGCCAATGGTACGTCAAAAGACAAGGACGAGGACCTATCATTCTTCCCTTTGACTTTGGGCAGAGGAAAGTAAGTATGACTTTTAAAAGGCATATGACTCATATAAACTTGCAAATTTCTATAAGAAGTACAGTTAAGTCAATTTGTCAATATTATACCGAATTACATGAAAGGATTTGTGAGGACTGTAAAATTTTGCATAATTAGAGAAGTTAGAACAAATGGTATAATCTTTACAGAAGCATTTGTATAATGTGGGAATGAACTTGGGAGACAGAACAATGAGATCCAACCAAAGAAATACCTTAGTCTGCAATAGCAATATGGAGTCTTCCAAAAAAAAAATTTGGAGTATGATTCATATTTTATTACAGAAAATTTTGAAAATGGAGATAAAGATGAAACCAGAATTTTTCCTTTGGGGCTTAATGGGAAAAGACCTGGAGAAAAAATTTGGAACTTTGCTACTATATATGTTGACAGCAGCAAGACTATTGTATGCACAAAAATGGAAGGACACTTCGATTTCCACCATGGACGAATGGTTGCAGAAGTTGATGGAGTTGGCTGAAATGGCAACACTGACTTATTTTAATTAAAGAAAAATTATAAGTACTTTTGTTTCCACATGGAGACCGCTTCTGAACTTTGTGCTTGAAGTGGAAAAGAATGAAACTTTGATTTTGGGTTTTACCGATTAGATTGATAGATCCTTATAGAAATGGCTTGTTTATATTAGTATAAAAAAACAAAAAGCTGTGATTTATGTTAATGCCTTATTTTACTGCAACAGAGAGAGTCGAAAATCAACAGAGTCGAAAATCAATGCTTCTTTTTCTTTTTTTTAATCCTTCCTCAGTTCTCTTCCCCCTCTTCCTCCCCATCACTTTTCTATTTACTTTTGTATTTTGTATCTTATTTTATCTTATAACTCAATAAAAATGTTAAACTTAAGGAATGTGGAGTCTTTCTAGTTTTGGGGCTATGAAGGGGACTTGATTTAATAAACCATGCCTCTCTCAGATTTTCTGCCTTTCTTTTTTATGTAGCAATAGCAATAGCACCTAGACTTATGTACTGCTTCATTGTGCTTTGCAGCCCTCTCTAAGCAGTTCACAGAGTCAGCATATTGCCCCCAACAACCTGGGTCCTCATTTTGCCGGTCTCGGAAGGATGGAAGGCTGAATCAACCTTGAGCAGGTCAGGATCGAACTCCTGGAGTGAGCAGTGAGTTAGCAGGTAGTACTGCATTCTAACCACTGCGCCCCCACGGTATCACAGTATCCGGTATGAAAGAAAAAGAATATTTAAAGCAAGAGCAAATTGTGGTTGAAGTCTTACTTTACGATCATGGCATGTTCCAAATACAATAACAATTGTAAATCTTTCATAAAATTGGATTCACACACTGTGTAAACCATAATTATGTTAATCAAAGTGTGCCTAGGAAGCCCTTTCATACATCCTACTAATCATGTTTATTAATCACAATAGATGAGTTTAGGCTTCAGCTATTAATCACAATAGCTGAAGCCTAAACCAATTCTACCGAGTCGCGGTGGTACAGTGGTTAGAGTGCAGTACTGCAGGCTACTTCTGCTGACTGCCTGCAATTTGGCAGATCGAATCTCACCGGCTCAAGGTTGACTCAGCCCTCCATCCTTCCAAGGTGGATAAAATGAGGATCCAGATTGTTGGGGGCAATATGCTGACTCTATAAACCGCTTAGAGAGGGCTGTAAAGCACTGTGATATAAGTCTAAGTACTATTTCTATTGCTACCATGGTATAATTAAGGACAATGTTTGGATCTGATAATATATGACATCCTGAGCTGAGAAGAGAGATACTCAGCTTTTGCACATTTCTTGTCTTACCAAACAGAGATGTGTATGTGTGGATGATGCTATTTTTGGATTGCATAATTACTTAACATTTTTTTTCTTTAGCAGCATTTAAGCAAGAGTATATCAGCAATATTAATAACCATATAATTGTTAGTGATTTTGAAATATACCTGAAAATTAACAGAAAATAGTTTTAAAAGTTTGCCTGGCCACATTTTTAAATGCCTGCCAGAATGACTAATTCTGTACCTTTGGTGCAGAGGAAATGGAACAAAATAAAAGAGGAACAGGATGGAGGAACAGAGGAAAGAAAGGAAACAGGAATGTTTTATGTAGCCTGAGGTTACAACTTCTGGATGTGTCCATTGATTAATTATATTCACTGCATCCTTCCAGTACAGGGACTGGCTGGTTAGAGATGTGAAGGCCCGGAAAAAACCCGGAAAAATTCAGAAAAAAAACAGGTTTTTTTTTCGTTTTTTTCCTGAAGGCTTTTTTGTTTTTTTCCAAAAAATTGGAAAAATTGAAAAAAGAAAGGGCTGGAGCGGTGATCTCCTTTGAAAGTTTACTAAAAAACAAAGACTCTCTTCAAGAAACAGTAATAGTTGAAGATCTTAAAGTACCCAGGAGTGTAAGAAACACTGTTCTTGATCAGGATGTATTCTGGGTTCAGCTGCAAAATTCCCTGAAGATTCTAAAGCCAATTGCTGCAGCAATCACTGCATCTGAATCAGATAGTGCACTTTTGTCAGAAATTCCTTATCTACTGACCAAGATAAAAACAACTGTTTTTGTAAATCTCAGTATATCTCCACCTACAACTATAGAAGAAAGTAAAGTGAAAGATTTTATTAAAAAAAGGAAAGAATTTTGTTGTCATCCAATTCATGCTGCTGCAAATCTGTTGGATCCAAGATTCAAAGGTGCAAACATAAGTGATGATGATAACACTGCTACTGCATTTGACTGGATCACAAAACAAGCATCACATTTAGGACTTGATGTTGGGAAGGTACTTTCAAATGTTGCAGAATATAGAACATCTTCAGGGATTTGGTCCAGGAATGCAATCTGGGATTCTGCCAAACATATTCCTCCTGCAACATGGTGGCAAGGTCTTTGCACTAAATATTATAAAAAAGTAAATTCTGTTTGTGATAATTGTTTGGCTACACTATATTTTTAATATGCTAGTTGTGATAATTTTATGCCAAGTCAAATTGTCCATAGTCATATTTTATGTTCCTAAAGTAACAGAATGACTTTCAATCTTAAAAAGACAAAAAAGTGCTAATGTAGCATCTTTTTCAATTTTTCCGAAAATTTCCCTTTTTTCCCCAAAAAAACCCGGAAAAAAACCGTGTTTTTTTCCGAGCTTCAAAATTTCCGGAAATTTTACATCTCTATGGCTGGTTAGAAATTCTAATAATAATATAATATCAGCATACCATAAATTGCCAAGCCATTTCACAACTTCTAGACTAGATTACAGCAGCACTTGGTTGTATTCAAAATTTAGTCACATACTGTATGTACAGTATTCTTTTTTTTTAAATGTACTGAAAGTTTTACAAAGAACATAAAAACTAATACAAACTAATAAAAAGAAAAAAAGAAAAACAAAGAAAAAAGACAAACTTGCAGGAAAAAAAAAAGAAATAGCAAGCCAAAGCATCCAATTTCCTTTGCAGCAAATATAAGTAGAATTCACTTATCTCTTATTCTATGATTACAGCTCAGTCTTTCTATTATCCAGTATTTTTTTCCCAATTACCAAAACCACAAATCAAAGATATATTGCATAGGTTCTGTCTGAATGCTTGGCAGTTTTTATTCCTAGGAAATGAAGAAATGTGAATTATATTTATGGACAGAATTCATGCATAGTGAGGGATATAGCCTATGCCTGAATTTGTTTCCTACAAATTAAAGAAAGATTTTCCCAAATAAATGTGCATCCGGTCATTTGCCTTAATGCACCAAACTCTCCAATTGATTTGGACTAGATATGATGACTTCAATTTGTAATGATTACATTCATAGAAGCTGTATGTAGATTTTGTTTATAAGAATATGCTTACCTTCCTCTCCCAATAAGCAGTAGGATTTATCATCTCTTCCACTTTAGGCACAATTCAGCTATTATGTCTATACAGGTAAATTTCCTTTGCCACTTCACATAATGATTAAAATTCAAGGTACAAAACCTACTTCTATTGCTTAACTTTATAAATTAGTTCATCACTGAGCCCCTAAGATAGTCCCAACACACGTGTTGAGAAACATACACCCACACCCATTTATTGAAAGCAAATAGATATGCCCTAAAAAAAAACTTGATTACTTCAGGTATACATTTTACCATGTGTGATGGTCCTGTACAGTAAGTGTGCTAAATCATATTGGATAAATATAATCATAACAGTGCAGAAAATATTTAAAGTCCTTCGGGAGTTGGGCGGCATATAAATTTTATAAAATAAATAATTTTTTTTTTATAAAATAAATAAATAAAATGCAAATACTAATGGAACCTGAAGCCTTTCTTCTAAGTATTGTGGATAAATTGACAGAAAACCAGTTTGGGATGTTATTTCTTTACATGGTGACTGCTGCAAGGGCTGTTTATGCTGAGTATTGGAAAGAAAAAGGGACACTGACTATAAATTGACTTTAAAATGGACTGAACTGGCAGTGATGGCAAAATTAACCACACTGATTACAGGCAATGGATTAGATACGTTTATAAGAGATTGGATACTCATTGTGGAGTTTCTGCATGTTAAATACAGTAACAGATGGTTAACAGAGGTTTTTGAAGATTAGTTTAGTTACCTGTTTCAGTCTTATTTTTGGGGTTACCTGTTGACTGCTTTTTTTTATACAGTGAACAGATCGTGGGTCGATTTAACTGATAAATAGATTTCTACATCAATGACACCTTTGTACACAACATGGTATTTTTATTAAATATGAATGGGAAATTTTATAATTACGTGTAGACCTGTTATGTAAGGAAAAGAAAACGTACCAGATATTTCCGATATATTTTTCAACCAGGGTGGACATTTCATATTTAATATCAGTGTTAACGATTAGATTTGTCATTTGTTAGTATTTTGTACACATTGTTTTTTGTTTTTATTGGTAGTGTTTGTTGTTTGTTTGTCCCCCCCCCTATTTTTTTATTTTAACTTTGGAAATAAAAAAAATTTTTTTTAAAAAACTTACATCATACATCATCAGACTTCCTGCAAAGCTTTTTATAATACCCATAATGCACAACTATTTATTTACTGGCAAGGCCTTTGCTTCCTACTGACAAGTGATATTTTTGTGACCATCTGAATACTCCTCTGTAGCTGATGCATGTCAGCAATATCATTCTTACAAAGGGGCATTCTATTGCAGCATTGTTTTATAAGGCAAACAAACATTTAAATAAGCCTTACTCCATTGCTCAGTCCATCCCCAATCCAGTCCGCATGCATTGAAGGTAACTGTAAGTCCATGTACCCGATTTGGATGCCAACCAATTTGGGTAGATGAATACAAACTGCAATTGTGCCCAATTTATTTTAATTTAAGCTGTAGCCTATATAACTGCTGTCTATGAGAAACTACCCCAGAAACCACAAAGTTGATAAAGCCAAAAGGGGAACAGAGAAAGAGGGAAAAGCTGGCAATAAAATGTTTCTAAAAGAGAGGGTTATATAGTAGATGTATTTTTTTCCCCCGATAAATTTTGTCTTCAAAACCATTTAAATTGCTAAAATGCAGTCCCCAGAGTGACACCTGCTGGAGTCTATGGATAAAAAGAATAGGAGATGTGAATTTTCATTCATAGGATCTCAAAGTAAGCAAAAAGCTGTTAGCTCAGCAATGTTCTCTACTCATTAGAGAAGTTTTCTTTGGAATTTTTTTAAAAAAAGTTATCTTTAGTTAACTGAATATAGATTCCAACGGTTGAATTGAAATCAAAGAGGTGGAAATCCCAAACATTTTCTCGTATTAACTTCAATGAATTTTTAGCGGATACAATCTGGATCCATTCCATTATCATTCTATGAAAAATAGATGGAAATAAAAGCTTAAATATGAAGTGAAGTTTAGTTTGGTGTTGAGAACTAATGGATGTGTGTGCGCGTGCGTGCATGCTTATGTAACATACTGTATGTCTATATAAGAGGTCCCCAAGGAAGGATCTCTGTAACTTTCTGTTACATAAAGCAAAGGAATTCAGCAGGCATAACCTATATACTTCATCTTAACCAGATAATGAGGACATTATCTGACTCTGTCCTTCTCTATGGTCTAGCTCCTTATTATACAACAGACTAAACATAGCGTTAACTATTTGCTTAACTTCTTCTTCTCTCAAAGCTTCAATAAACAAATGATTTAATCCAGTATATTTCTATTAATAATAACCTGATGGCTCCAAAGAAAACATTTCCAGTAACTAATTTGCAGGTCAAAAATTGTTTTATTTTCAAAACTTTGTTTCGCAATGCTAGTAGTAGCAGTAGCATAAGCAGTATTCCTATTAGATGTATTCTCATCCTTTCATTCACAGTATTTGCAGTTATTTAATGTATATGTTTGTTTAAAATGAAATTTGTTGTGTTCTGAATTTTACAAAATCGTGATAATTTCATTTTTAATATTATAATGTAATAGTTTGAGCTAGATCTGTGAGTTTTATATTACAGAGAAAAATATTTATCTTTAGATGTATGTACCGGTATGTATATATCGTAGTATATTTAAGTGAAAGCAAAAGATAATGTAGTAAATGCGGTATCCTATATGCCCACATAAAATTACTTGTGCATTATATAATTAAACTGCCACTTTTCTTTAGAAAAACATACACAAACAACATCCCAAGCTTTTCTGATTTCCATTTCAGCACATCCAATCAAGAAAAAAGATTTATTGAATGCATAAAAGACAGGCATGTATATCTGAATCCTTATACGAAACATCCCAATGAAAGCCAGACTTAGACAGGAAGATTTAGTCCACAGGTGAAAATATTTTCACTTACATACATCTCTTTCTCCTTTTATAATCATTCCAATAAGGTTGCTTATCTTATATTAAAATCAATACACAATTTGGCAACTTGTGTTAGAATAATCAAGAGCATTGATCCTTTATGAAGGAAGAGTGCTGGTGGTTATCATCCTTGTGATCAATTATTTTTAATTTTTGTCAATCATTCCCAAAATTTATTCCACAATTACATCTCTCTCTCGTTTTCAGAGACAAAATAGCATAAAATGTATGTTTCAGCCTACATAGTCAAAAAAGAATAGTACATAGTCAGAAATTTATATTATAAAGCAGCAGCATCGATCTATGGGTAGAGATCATTTCCAATTGTAAATCATTTTATTTAAAAAGCAAATCATTTCTGTAGTTTCCAGTGCGTGTCTCATACCAAGGAAGGAAAAAAATATTATTTGTAAAATCAATTATATGAAGGAAGAACCTTCAGCAGTTCAGAATGAATAGGGGAAAAAAACACCCACATACCCTGCTGTGCCATAAAGGAGGTTTTTTTTCCCTTCTAAACTAGGATAAGATATGGAGGAATCCAGAAATTATTTTCTCCAATGTATATAATGTATACAACTGCATATTACAGTAGTTCCACATCTAAAATAAATGTCAATAAATGGTTGAGAACCAAGTGAGAACATCAAATATAAGAGCAGTATAAGTGGTAGGGTACTAATTCAACTTCTATCAGAATTTCACTACTAACTCTGAGTCTTATCCATCCACGGTGCAATATTGATTAAATTTACCAGCTAGCTGCAAAGACTACATCTAGACAATACATGTCAAAAGTCTGGAGATTGCAATATGGTATAAATGTCAAGCATTATTTAATTTAGAAGTCAAGTGCGGTCAGCTCCAAGCTGTTTGTTTGTTTTATGTCTTTAAACATTACCTTCTAAGAACCCTATTTTTTCCAGGTTGACAATTTAACTAATTAAATTAAGACCATACATTTATAAAGTACACACTATAAATTTATGTTGTTAAATGCAAAGAACTTCTAAGTTTTCATAGAGTGATATTTTTGAGGTGATCAGACAGGTTCAGATATCTGGATGGTTACCGTTGTTTATAACAGACAAGGTAATTCCCCCACTTACCTCTCTCCCGCATTTCATGCCCATATTTATGGCTATGTCTACATGAATAGGGATGATTTGCATTTAAGATGTTGGTAAATTATACTGTGCATACAAAACTGATGGTACATTTTACTGACAATTGCTGAAATCCACATGGAACGGTGAATAACAATAATTATGCATCAACTACGGTACAAATTATGACATAAATTTAAGAGCTACAGAACAAGAACCAAAAAAAACCCCGCCAATCCTTCTCTATACAAAGAAAGAGAACAATAATTTTCCCAAAATGGCTGAGGAACTCAAAGAAACAACTACAAATTGAGTATTTTATATCCTTCCAAAGAATGGTTTTAAAATTCTAACCAGCTTAGATTTAACAAGTCCCTTCCAATTCAGGCCAAAAGTCCATTCACATGTTCCAGTTCTATAAAATATGATCAGCAATAGATCTACTAATTTATTTTTATAGACTTAATCAAAGAAGCTTATTTTTTAGCTTATCTTCTAAAGTACTCTTGCTGAAAATTCTTCCAAATGAAACAAACTGACTAAAATGAGAAATTTCAAATAATATTGTTGAGTTTCCTTATTCTGGTAGATGGACCTTTTTGTTTTTTAATCATCTGCTGAAGATGCCCTCCACTCATCTCGGATGCTTTTGCACAAGTGACTATAACTCTCATTTGAACTCTTTTTTACTTTCTGTTCTTTGGCTTTCCTACTTGCTGTCTTTTCCATGAGTTGCTGAGCAGCATCTTTGAGACCTTCCTGTGGCATGCAAGAATTGCTCTCATGAAAGGTTGTTCACTGTGGGAAACAGGATGTTGTGTAAGATGGGCTTTTGATGTGATCCAACATCAAAAAGTTTGTCTTCTTCTGTTAAGGAAGGATGGGATGGGATGGGATGGGATGGGATGGGATGTGATGGGTTGGGATGGAATTGGATGGAATGGAATGGAATGGAATGGAATGGAATGGAATGGAATGGAACGGAATAAAAAACATGCTTTCAAAAGGACAAAATAAAAGGGAAGTGTTTTCTTGAGTCACATCCCACAACCACAGAAATCAGGAACTACATTCAGATTTATTGCATTTCCTTTCAGCAACCAGTATTCATATTTTGGCATGTTCACTGTGGACAGTTCATCACTTTTGCACTTTCTTTTTTATATACTGAAAATCAAACACCCAAAAGCTGAATGTCGTGGTGCTAGAATTCAATGTGGGGAGTGGGGAAGGAATATTAGATAGATGGATGGATGGATGGATGGATGGATGGATGGATGGATGGATGGACGGACAGACGGACAGACAGACAAGATTGTTCTGGGTCAACCTATTATGTCATACCCATTCATATTTTCATAACTGCCAAGTTTTAAAACAAAAGATACAAGAAAAAAGCAACACCATTTATCAACCTCCAACTCAGAGAAGGCTTAATGGTGAACTATCACCACCTTCCACCAACTTCACAATATTAATCATACTTAATCAAAAGCAGATTCAGTGTGAAATTTGCAGTACATTTAAAGAAGTTAGGATTAAACTACATAGCTTAAAAACTTAATAGTTTATACACATCTAAACCACCAAGTGGCCTCAACCATCAGAGAACTAATGACCAGATGACCACTAAGGAATAGAAATCCTTCCATTCCCAACCATTCAACCAGAAGTGAAGAAGTTTCTTGGATGAGGAACGAAAAAGTTTTCAAGGAAAAAACAACAACAACCAAGAAGTCCAGTTGCCTTTGGAAAAGCACCTTTGGGACAACCATGACCTGGATGATTGAGAATCGCTATAGACATAAATCTAAAATTAACTCTTCATCATCTTCCTCTGAAATCAATGGAGAGTTTTACTTCAAAGCATTAAAAACGCATCATCTGGCAAAACCAAATCAATCTGCAGGTTCCTGTTTAAAACATGAGAGTATTGCCTGATTCTATGCAAGAATAAAATACAACAGCCATAGGAAGGTATTACCTTCACCGCGAATAGCCAAAAGCGCACCCAAAAGTTTGCCCCCAAACACCAAGTCATTTACTTGTGATTTGTCCGACTTCAGATGAAGCTGTTAACGTTAGTGCTGTTTTACATTTTGTTCTCTCTGTGTCACACACACTCACACAAACAAAAACTTCCCATCTCCCTTTGGGACCGGAGGGACGAAGGGACCAGCCGCGCTGCTGAAACTCTCACGCCGAAATGAATCCACTGAAAGGCCGGAGGGGTAGGAGGTCGTTACAAAGACCGCACAGCTCGCTCGTTCTCGCTCCATTCTCCCGTCCGCTTGTCGTGCGTGTATTTGTGTTTGTGTGTCTGTGTGTCTGTGTGTCTGTGTGTGTGTGTGTGTTTTAGAAAGAGATGCTTACAGAACTTGGTCCAGGATTCGATTCAGAAGATCGTTTCTCTCACACACGCTTCCAAATTCGCTAGGTTTCCAGATTCGCCCCTTTCTCACGATTTCTCGGGCAGCCGAAGCACGGGCACGCGTGGATCAAAGAAACGCAACCCACAGCTTAGTTTAGTTTTGGATCGGGCTTCTAAGAGCGCCCGTTTATATTTGCAAGGCAATTCATTTATTGAGCAGCGCTGGGAAAAGGGGCGCTCCCCCGCCTCCTCCACCTCTTTCTTCCAAAGCGAATTGGACGGTCCGAGAAATTTCCTCCCCCGCCTTTTATGAACCTTATTCCCCGCAAGCAACTGTAGAAGGGTTGCGTTTCTCTCTTTCCGCCTCTCCTATAATGTTTCACACCATCTCTTCCCCCCCCCCTTTTTTTTTTTTTTTACTCACCAAAAGCTGTGCTTTCCTTCCCGGGTTTAATATCAGGAATCAAATAAGTTTGGCTTTTCCCGGTTTGGCTAGAAAGAGTTCCCACCACCACCACCACCCCAAAAAATGAGGTATTAAAAAAAAAAGATGTTTAAAAAAGGGAAAAAAAAAACCCGAGCGAGGAGTTGAAACGGTTAAAAAAGAAGAGCCGCGATCCCGCTAGTTGCTCCTACAGGTCTAGGTTACAATCCAATCAGCGGAGGTCTTCGAGGGAGCCCGAAGCGGACGACGGCCGGCTTCTGCCGCCAGGAGCGCTCAGAAGCCTTGTGAGGTTGTAACTTATCGGCAGCCGAAGGGGGAACATCCCCGCTTCCTGTTACATCAGGAGGAGACCCCGCCCGTGTCGAGTGTTACATTTCTTTCTTTCTCAAATAACGCGCCCGCTCGGGCCGGCCGAGCTTTCGCTCTCCTTTCCAAAGGCAAAAAGCCACGCGGTTCTTTCTGCCTGGGCTGGGAGCCTGCCTGCCCTTCTCTTTTTTTTCACCTTGGAGCTAGGCATCGACTCCCGTTAACCCTTGCCGTGTGACCCTGTCAGTAGAGGTCGATGGGAGTCGAAGTGGCAAGCAGCTGGTTGCAGGGCGTTTGGGACGAGCCCCCCCCTCCCCCCAAAAGCAGAAACTTGAAAATCGAGGCTTTCTCCTTGGCAAGGGGAGGTGGGTAGAAGCCCCCTAGGGAAGTTACATGTTTCCACGGAGGGGTAGAAAGCCTGGTGTTGGATCTCAAGCCTACCTGTCCCCTTGATGGCTTGAATTGTTAAGGTAAAGGGTTACAGCAGAGCTTGGTTGGTTTGGTCTATCTAAACTTCCAACAGCTTGTTCAAAGTTTAGATAGTCCAAACTAACCAAGCTCGGAAAAGTAAATCTCTGGTCCCAATGACCGACCCAAATTCGAGTCCAAACGATCCCCATCTCTATTCTAGAGAGTTGGAGATTCCAATCATAGAAGTAAAGTTTTGAAAACTACGACTTATCACTTTGTTGCTTGTATGTATACTGAGAGCTTATGCACCGGAGACAAATTCTTTGTGCATCCAATCACACTTGGCCAATAAAGAATATTCTAGATTCTACCCCAAACTTTCCAGTAGAGCAGGGGTGTCAAACTCGATTTCATTGAGAGCTGCATCAGGGTTCTGTTTGACCTCGGGGGTGGGGGGGACATGGCCAGGGTGAGCATGGCCAGCTTGACGTCACTCATGTCGGGGGCGCCTGTGGTGGCCCGAATGCTCTGCCAACAAAAACGAAGCTTGGGAGGGGCGTGTGTGGCCCTCCCGAGCTCTGTTTTTGCTGGCAGAGGGTTGCAGGAGGCCATCGCAGCTGAAAACGGAGCTCAGGAGGGCCACGTGTAGCCCTCCCGAGCTCCGTTTTTGCTGGCAGAGGCATCGCAGGCCGGTCCTTCGTGGTTTCCAGGGCAGATCTAAGCACCCCCGGGCCTGATCCAGCCTGCAGGCTTTGAGTTTGACACCCCTGCTGTAGAGGAAGAAAGAGAAGCTACAGGAACCCTGAAACTCAACTGCCTAAGTCCTGTGTTGTATGTTGACTCGATGCCTGTTAGATAAAACCTGCAATTCATAAATCCCATCAATAAATACAAAAGTAAAAACACACTTGGTTGACCTAAGTAAAGGTCCTTTTTGCTTCTTCAGCCTTAACCTACTTCACATGATTGTTGTGAGCAAATATGAGATGGTAGAAATGGTGGACACAAAAGAAATAATTTGTAGCTCCTCAGAGGAAGGTTGGGAAGACTTCCCTGCATATTCCTCCAAATGTAACTTGATGATAAATGAGGAAGAATAGATATAGGCAGGTTTCCTGTAACTCAGCTGCAGTACATGTAGTCCTCGACGTAACAGTTTGTTTAATGACCATTCAAAGTTATAATGGCATTGAAAAAAAAGTGACTTATGACCATTTTTCACACTTATGACTGTTGCCGCATCCCCATGGTGACGTGATCAAAATTCGGATGCTTGGCAACTGACTCATATTTATGATGGTTGCAGTGTCCCAGGTATTGTGATCTGCTTTTGCAACCTCCTGACAAGCAAAGTCAATTGGGAAGCCAGATTGACTTAACAACCATGTTACTAACTTAATAACTGCAGTGATTCTCTTAACAACTGTGGCAAGAAAGGCCATAAAATGGGGGGCAAAATTCACTTGTCTCACTTAATGTAACATAAATTTTGGGCTCAATTGTGGTCGTAAGTTGAGGACTACCTGTATTCCCCTGGCCCAACATCCAGTTTAAACACACTTGCCTATGATCATGTGAGACTGCCTTCCCTCCTCATTACAGCTAGCTAATCCACTAATACCGCTGGTTCTTCAGTTCAGGCTTGACCTTCAACAATTCTCCACTGGGATATTACCTACTGAGGAACTGGGAGAAAGAATAAATGAAATGACAAGGATTCACCCCACCACCCTCATAGCAGTTGGAAAATAGAATTTGGGTGTCATCTTATCATCTGGACAAGGGGATATGAAAGGCGTCAGTTCCGCCTACTCACCTGAACAGCTTCCTTAGTTACAGCTAAAAGCGTACGTCAGTTGAATTTGTGCAGTAAAACAGGATTGTTTTATAACATTGTCATATAACTGGTGATAGGAAGGAAAGGAAGAAAGGAAGGGAATATTCAAACCTTTGACCCCAGGACTGAGTTTACATACAGTGTAATGAATTTAATAAAGTAGTCTATTTCTTCTGTGCAGAAGGGTTTTTATAATTATCTCCTTTATAACTATTTCAAATCTCACGTTTTATCATAACTTCAACTGAAATCAGAATCCGGGTTTTGGATCATTCTTTCATCCTTCAAAGTAACTGTATAGTGGGAATATAAATTACCAAATTTAAATGGAAATGAATTTCAGATATTTTATTGTCCAGCACCAAATATGAATTACAATCCTTGCATGACATAGGTAGAGCTAATGTACATATGTACAAATTATATATACATTAACATGCCTACTAAACATTACACGTTTCATTGCCTGCCAGAATAAATGTCTACAATTAAATTAGCAAACTACGGATTTTGGGTTTCTCAGAGGTTTTAATATATGTTTTAAATGATGGCCCTATCAAGCATTTACTTGGAAATAACCCCATAGGAATAAAGCTGATGTGAGTAATTTTCCAAGTAAATCTGATTGAACATGCTATTTCCCAGATAAACAGGCATTGAATTAAACCACCTCTCTGTCAAATATACATATCCCGAGAGTCATCATGGTGTAACAGTCAAGGTGTTGGACTAAAAGCAGGGCGATCCAGGTTCTAATCCAAGTAAATCTGATTGAACATGCTATTTCCCAGATAAACAGGCATTGAATTAAACCACCTCTCTGTCAAATATACATATCCCGAGAGTCATCATGGTGTAACAGTCAAGGTGTTGGACTAAAAGCAGGGCGATCCAGGTTCTAATCTGTCCTCAGTTGTGTAAGCACTCCAGGATAAACTCCTCCCCCCCTCCAAATCAGTTGTTGGTATCAGAAATATGAGAGGAGAGACAGCTCTATTATTCATTGTCTTGAGTTCTTGGAATAAAAGTAGACTGTAAATTACTTTCTGTTAGATAGCACACAAGAACCAATTTGGGGCAGTGGCTAAGGCTCCAGAGACTGTGAGTTCAAATCCAAACTTAGGCGCAAAGCCAGCTGAGTGACCTTGGGCCAGTCTTTCTCTCTCAGCCCTAGGAAGGAGGCAAGGACTAACCACTTCCAAAATCTTGCTGAGAAAACTGCAGAGACTAGTCCAGGCTGTCTCCAGGAGTCAATACTGACTGAAGGCACACACATACCAACCCCCCAAATGACATATATCTTTACAAAGTGGAGTGTGTGGAGAGAGAGAAAAACCACATAGTTAGGACTATACCGTACTTTTTCTTTTAAAGAAAGCATTCTTAAAACTGGTACTTCCATGAAAGAAAAGAGAAATAAGCTTTATTAGGCAACAATAAGGAAGTCCTGTCCTTAAGATCACAAATGGGGCCAGAACCTCAGTTGTTGACCAAAGCAGTCATTAAGTGAGATATCATAGCACTTAGACTTATATACCGCTTTACAGTGCTTTACAGCCCTCTCTAAGCGGTTCACAGAGTCAGCATATTGCCCCCAACAATCTGGGTCCTCATTTTACCCACCTCGGAAGGATGGAAGGCTGAGTCAACCTTGAGCCGGTGAGATTTGAACCGCCGAACTGCAGCTAGCAGTCAGCTGAAGTAGCCTGCAGTGCTGCACTCTAACCACTGCGCCACCTCGGCTCTTATGAGCATAACATTGTTGATCATCAACAATCATATGATTGTTTCACTCAATGACTACAATCTTGGCATTTCCAGTTGTGGTTGTTAAGCAATCTCGCAGGAAGGAAGGAAGGAAGGAAGGAAGGAAGGAAGGAAGGAAGGAAGGAAGGAAGCAAGGAAGGAAGGAAGGAGGGAAGGAAGGAAGGAGGGAAGGAAGGAAGGAAGGAAGGAAGGAAGGAGGG
>QLTV01002419.1:11657588-11683303 GCA_003457575.1 Thermophis baileyi | reverse complement strand
AGGAGCGAGGGAGGGAGGAAAGGAAGGAAGGAAGGAAGGAAGGAAGCAAGGAAGGAAGGAAGGAAGGAAGGAAGGTTATTGATCCTCTGTGTATTGCTGAGTTATAATATGCATTTATCTGCTGGCTGACTCTTATCTTTCATCGACATATCAACAACATCAGGTTACTTACTACTTCAGAATTATATGTTTTTGATTATTTTTTAAATGAAATAAACTGGTTTAAATATAAGCTATACAGGGTAGAATTTCTTGAAGATATAATCCCAGAACATCTGAAAGACAAAAATTGGTGACTCACTTGAACTTTGCAGGTGTTTTTTATTACACAATCTGTGGTTTTGTGTTTTACAAAATTAAGGAGTCAGACGGAAAGAAGAAAAATGTAAATATGTGTCAATATTTGTATACTGCCCAAAAGTCCCTCTGTGATGGAGATGGGAGGTTTTATAATATGATAAATAAATAAAATAAATGAAAAAAACCTGTTCTCCAACTCTCTTTCACCTAATTTTCTTTCCTAAGAAGGGCCACACCTAAAGTTGATCTGAAATTTGATTTTGATCTTTCGCAATCCAGATGCTCAGTCGCCAAGCTAAGTAGTTATTTGACTTCAAGATATTTGAAACCCTACCTATATCACAAGATGAAATAAGAGGAGGAAAAAACACTGGCAATTTAGCTTTTTTTCTTATCAAAATGTAGCAAAGATTACTTAATCTTCAATTCCTTTTATTGTATGGAATGCGCTATATTATATTTGGCTTCTAGTTTCCAGATGGTTATCTATAGACCACAATTTATATATGCCTACATAAACTCTACTATAGTGCAGAGAACCAAGAGCTGTGAGTGCATAGCTACACAGAGAGGAATTTCATAATCAGCTCAACACACCCACACAGCCCCCACAACTGGAAATATAGTAGCTTGAATTATGGTAAAATGATCACTGTAGCTTACAGTTCACAAGACTTGATATGCTATGTAATGCTGCCATCTAATGTCTAAACATTGGCCTGTCTTCAACATTAATTTATCAGTGGTGTTTCTATTGCTACGGTAGGGTGTTTATTCTGAGCAATATTGGTTGGATATCAATATGTAGAAGTAGGACTTAACTAGAAAGACGTAATGCAAACCTTTCCCTGCAGAATGTGAGGGCTAAAATAGGAAAGGGATATATGAGCTGGCTGTTAGAAATCTTTCTTCCCATACTGTGGATATTCAAAATGGGGTTGAGAATGTGTTTGTATGAATGTAGGGCTGTGCAAAGCTTCGAGGAGGTGTATGGAGAGTCTCAGTCATCTGGATCATGGTTATCCCAAAGGTGCTTTTTCAAAAGGCAACTGGTCTTTGTTTTTCCCTGAAGGTGTTTTGCTTCTCATCCAAGAAGCTTCTTCAATTCTGAAGCTCTGAAGCTTCTGGGATGAGAAGCGAAACATCTTCAAAGAGAAACAAAGTCCAGTTGCCTTTTGGAAAAGCAATTTGAGGATGTGTTTCACTTCATTAAAGATTGAAGTAAAGGAGCTCAACAGTACAACAGCCCCCCATTTCTAAACGTAAGTGGCGAATGCTTTTAGTTTACTTTGTGAGCCTATGTACCTCCTGTGCAATAATGGGTTATGAGCGTGTACTCAGCACATTTAACAACTTATCAAAGGACCAGTCTGCTCTACCTAAGAACATTGGCCTGATTTTTTTTTACGAGCAAGTGAGATACACCATATAACTGTTTCCAAATTCTGAAGAGCATTAACTCTAGCATGCTTCAATGTTCTCCCCACAGCAATTTTGAAGGGCCAATACAATAAAGTTCCCCACGAGTTGACTGTGTCCCTGTGGACAAGGAGCTGTTGAAACTACAGTTCATGCCCTGTACCCTCATACTGTACCTTCTATAAGGACTCAAAAGCCTATTCCTATAACTCCTATAAAATACTTGGGAAATGTTGATCTTTTAAATGTACAGTTGTAGTTCTCAGATCAGTATGATTCAGTCTCCTTGAATCAGAGGTGGGTTCCTCCTGGTTCAGACCGGTTTCCCAAACCGGTAGCGACCCGCTGGTGATGTCACGATGATGTCACGGATCCGGTTCGGTCGGTGCCGGTCCGTGGACACCGCCATCTTTTTTTTGAATTTTTTTTATTTTTTTTATTTTTTTGAATTTTTTTTCTTCTGCGCATACGCAGAAGCCGAGTTTCCGGCACTGCGCATGCGCCGCCATCTTGTTTTTGGTGGGGGGGGGGTTGGAATTTTTTTTAATTTTTTGCGCATGTGCGCGCGAAGCACGCACGCGCCCACGAGGCATGGCCACAAGGTGCGGGAGGAAGCGAACCGGCAGCGAGGTAAGTTAGAACCCACCCCTGCCTTGAATGTAGTAAAATGTTATATTACCTGAAAATTTAGGCAGATGATTGATTGTTCACCAATGAGCCCACCAAGTGTAATATTTTATCTTGGTTTTTTAATTGATTTTTATTTTTAATGTGTTTCTGTTTGCAACTCTGGTCAGTAATCATAATAAAAACATCATTCCTGGGCATGTGCGTTTGTAGTATTTATAGTTTTTTGCTGGTAAATTTTGGTGATTTCCTGTTCATGCTCTTTTGAACCCATATTTAGTGGATAGCTCTCTATCTATTTTCGAAGATTTTTAGGCTGCCCTCCATTTGTTTCCTCACTGGAATGTTATGTACTTTAAAAATGTCCAGTCTTCTGCACTACTTAAGAGTTTTATCCTGCCTAGTGCTTTTCTAAGATTCTTGGAATTGACTCTGATTTGATTATGTGCCATCAAGTCATTTCCTAACAATCACATAGATTTTCTGCATGATGATACACATCCCTAACCTGTTCTTTCAGGTCTCCCAACAGCGCCCTCATTGCCACTGTAACTGAGTCCATCCACCCTGCTGCTGGACTTCCTCTTCTTTATTTATTATTATTTATTTATTTGTTGCATTTTTATGCCGCCCAACTCCCAAGGGACTCTGGGCGGCTTACAACAGAAGTATAAAAACATTAAAATAATACAAATATTAAAAAACGATTTAAAAAGCCATACATACCATTTGTGGCCGGATCTCACAGATTGTAACATTGAGATCAGCGGCCCCAGGCCTGCCGGAAAAGCCAGGTCTTCACAGCTTTCTGGAAGGCCAACAGGGTGGGGGTAGTCCAGATCGCAGGAGGTAACTGGTTCCAGAGAGCTGGGCAACCACAGAGAAGGCCCCCCCCCGCGGGCCCGCCAGCCGGCACTGTTTAGCTGACGGTACCTGGAGGAGCCCAACCCTGTGTGATCTTATCGGTCGCTGGGAGCTATGTGGTAGAAGGCAGTCCCGAAGATAACCTGGCCCTGAGCCATGCAGGGCTTTAAAGGTAATAACCAACACCTTGAATTGTGCACGGAGACCAATAGGAAATCTGCAGCCAGTGCAGCTCACGAAGGAGGGGACTCGTGTGGGTGTACCTTGGCATACCCATGACTGCTCGCGCAGCTGCATTCTGGACCAGTTGTAGTCTCCGAACACTCTTCAAGGGTAGCCCCATGTAGAGCGCTTTGCAATAATCTAACAATAATCTGCAATAATTCTTCTCTTTCCTTCCACCTTTCTCAGCATTAAAGCCTTTTCCAGAGAGCTAGGTCTTCACATAATGTGTCCAAAATAGGACACATTCCTACTTTGGGCACTTTACAAGTAGTCCTCGACTTACAATAGTTCACTTAGTGACCATTCAAAACTACAACGGAATTGAAAAAAGTGACTTATGACTGTTTTTCACAACCATTGCAGCATCCCCATGGTCATGTGATCAAAATTCAGACGTTTGGCACCTGACTCATATTTATGACCATTGCAGTGTCCCTGGGTTATGGGATCACCTTTTGCGAATTTCTGACAAGCAAAGTCCACGGAGAAGCCCAATTTACTTAACAACTGTGTTATTAATTTAACAACTGCAGTGATTCACTTAACAACTGTTGCAAGAAAGGCCATAAAATGGGGCAAAATTCACTTAGCAATAGCACTTAGACTTATATACCGCTTTACAGTTCTTTACAGCACTCTCTAAGCGGTTCACAGAGTCAGCATATTGCCCCGCACAATCTGGGTCCTCATTTTACCCACCTCGGAAGGATGGAAGGCTGAGTCAACCTTGAGCCGGTGAGATTTGAACTGCCGAACTGCAGCTAGCAGTCAGCTGAAGTAGCCTGCAGTACTGCACTCTAACCACTGCGCCACTCTAACCACTGCGCCACCTCGGCTCATAACACCTGTCTCAGCAACAGAAATTTTGGGCTCAATTGTGGTGGTAGGTCGAGGACTACCTGTATGTGTCCAAAGAACATGGGAATTAGAGCATGGGAATTTGTGCCTAGAGTTAGAAGTCTGGGTTGATTTGTTGGATGATCCATTGGTTTGTTTTAGTGGCAGTCCACCGTATCCTCCGGAGTCTTCTCCAACACCAACGTTCAAAGGCATCAATACTCTTCTTCTGCTGTGACTCTTAGAAGTAAGCCAATAATCAAACACATAGACATATACAGACACAAAGAGAGTGACTATGATTAATAGAACTTATAGCACGATATATAATTAATAGAGCTTTTGCTTCATGCTCCAATATAAAAAAGATTTATTACAGGCTTTCAACTTCTGTAATGAATTGGCTCCCTAAGGAGACTGATTTTGAGTGTCATAAAAAAAAGCAACAAATTTTGAGCTATTTAATTTATTATTATTGGGGCATTTCTCATACCTGGCGGGAGATGAGACATCTCTACAATGTTCTGCCTTTAGTATCAGAATAACCCGATCATCCATAATTTGCTATAGTAATGGTAAATTGATTTTTATCACAAACGTGTTTTTATAATGAAAAGGACAAATCAAGATTGTCCCCTCTCTTCTCCTTTAACTTTATTGGGTTTGGAATCATTGTCAAGATACAATAAAATATTTCAGAATTGAATTGGCAAATCAAACACATGTATTAAAATTATATGCTGATAATATGTATTTATTTGAGAAAATTTATATGGCTCCCGAACAGCGAGACTGAGCATCGTACAAGAATAAAATCCCAAGAAAAAAACAATATAAAAAGCAACACCACCACCACCACCACCACCCCGGGAGCCCAAACAAGCCTCTTGATGGGCTCCCTATCATTCTGGGGTCCCTAGGCCCATTGGCAGAACCAATGGGCCTAGGGACCTTGCAAAAGAGTGTCAGTGCTGAGGCCAATATTATCTCTGTGGGGATGATGTTCCACAGGTAGGGAGCCACCACAGAGAAGGCCCTTCTTGGTCCCACCAGATGGACCTCTTTAGGGGATCCATAGAATTCCCTACCAACCTGGTCTGGTGGGTTGGATAGATCTGATTGGAAAATGATGGTCCTTCAAATAGCCTGGTCCCAGGGGTGGGTTCTAACTTACCTTGCCACCGGTTTGCTTCCTCCCGTGCCGCGCGCATGCAGGCGCAGCGCCGAAAACCCAGCTTCTGCGCATGTGCAGAAGCAAAAAACAGCTTCTGCGCGTGCGCAGAAGCCAAAAACAAAATGGCGCTGCCTACGGCACCGCCAAGAGACCCGGTTCGTGGGCGTGGCCAACTGGCGATCGCTCCCGGTTTGACGAACTGCGAGAAATTCCCGCTACCGGTTCTAAAGAACCGGTCCGAACCGGGAGCAACCCACCTCTGCCTGGTCCCAAGCCATGTAAGGCATTGAAGGTGAGAACCAACACCTTGAATTGTACCCAGAAGCAAATCGGCAGTTGATGCAGCTCCCACAGGAGAGGTATCACATGTAGAAATCTAGATTTCCACAAAACCATGTGGGCTGCTACATTTTGAACCAATGTTATCCATCAAAAATATTTTTTTAGATTCAGTAATGGAACATACAGCAATATAGTTTAGTATCGGGATACTAGATTAACAAAATTAAGACATAATTACACAGAATTTATCAGAAGAAAAGCAATATTTGCAACAAATAATAGGGTTTACATAAATCAAATACCTTTATTACGGTCCTTGACCAGCCTTAACAGTAAAAATAGAGATAGTTTGACACAACAATTTGTTATCAGGAAAGGGTGGGGGGGGAAGTAAACAGTAGAACAATAAAACAACATACCTAATTAAAAGTTTTGTGCAGTTGTATAACGGTGAAGATATTCGGCCACTTGATATGTAAATGTGGGGTTAGCATCCCTTAAAAATAATAAACAAAATTTATCAGTTTGGCTTTTGTATTTGGAAATGACTGTGACATCAGAGCATACCTTGGTCACTGTATGAGGACATGAGCCACTTGCCCTCTCCCTCCCCTTTATCTTTGTGTGACTTAGGGATGGGCTTGCCTGGGACATTTACTCATGTTACATCCTTGGGCCAGTCCTTTTTATCTGATCATAGTCTTGGTACAGCTTTTCTTCCTGTCCCTGAAGGCCATTCCTCTGCCTTCTACCAGCATTGTGGGATAGTACATTAGATGAGCTTGTCACAAAGGGTAGAGTATATGTTAATATGGACTGACTGTGTGTTTTGTTCTCATTGTTGATTTGGGGGCATTTTTGTTGTTGCAACTCAGAGTAACTTTTTTGCAAGTTGGATGGACATAGGACTCCTTAAATGAATAAATAATCCTGAAAGTTTACATAACTAGTGATCAGTTATTTAAAAACAAAATCTTAAACAATTTTATACAATTCTTGGATTGCACAAGAGGAGAGTGTAGTGTCTAATTCAGGGTTGTCAAACTGGCGGCGTCATGCGCAGGCCACGCCCATTCCAGCTCCGCAAATGGAAAAATGTCACGAAACGTCACATGACAGCAACGTGACATGGTGAGTTTGACACCCGTGGTCTAATTAGATTATAATTAGGGCTGTTTAGATGTTCAAAGGAGCACTTGAATGAAGCATCCCTTAAAATTTCCATTGCAAAGTGATGTGGCCCCTTGCTTATCAGAGTGACGTGGCTTTGCTGCTTCCGTTCACCTTTCTTTTGAGCCTCTTATGGCAACAGTTACAGAGGCTAGAATATGTTTTCACCCATGCCTGCATTGAAGCCTTTTCTAATCATTAGAACTGCGGCAGGGGTGGGTTCCAACTTACCTCACTGCCGGTTTGCTCCCTCCTGCGCTGCGTGGGCATGCCTCATGGGTGCACACATGCGCAGTAACAAAAAATCCAGAAAAAAAACAAAGCCGAAAAAAAGATGGTGACCGCATGCACAGTGCCAGAAGTCAGCTTCTGCGCATGCTCAGAAGGGGGGAAAATTTGAAAAAAATTCAAAAAAAATTCAAAAAAGATGGCGGCCCCCACGGACCAGCACCGACCCATCCGGTTCGGTGACGTCATCGTGACATCACCAGCGGGCTGCTATCGGTTCAGGAGAACCGGTCTGAACCCACCCCTGAACTGCGGGCAATGCAACATAGAACATCTTATGGCGATAGACCTGTTTTCCCCAGGCCTAATGATCATTTTACATTTTAGAAATGGGTGAGTGGGTGGGTGGATTTTGCAATTCCTTTCATTGAAAATGTTGTGAATAATAAACTCAACACAGGAGTATAATGTTCAATGCTTCTTCTTTTTAATGGGATAACATCTAATCCAGTGAAAGGGGAAAGAGGGTATAATCCTATACAAAGGATTACACATTGTCATGCTATTGTCTGCATGAGCCACTCTCAGTTACCCCATGGAGATCCGATCATCAGATCTACAGTCCTATAAAAGGAGTAAAAAAAAATGCTCAGTATGAACAGTTACATGAAACAGCTGAGCTGAGTCAGTGCTGTTGTCATTGCGTAAACCAAGGAACACAAAGTTAGGTCCCTATGATAAAACTGCCAAACAGATGCAACATCTGTGGGAAATTAACTTGAGAGCTTCCCATCAGATACTGATTCAGGGAGTTGGTGAAAAGTTGAGCAGATTTCTCTTTGAGTCATGACTGGCATTTGCAAATGTCCATTTAAACTATAGATAGACTCTTTTAGTGGTTAAATATAGATGATATAGATTCCTTTAATATAAGAACATGTCTGCTGCTCAACTCTAGCTCCTGAGGCCAAATAACACAAGAAGGTACATTGGTCCCATTGGCAATGTCTAGAACAGCGGTTCTCAACCTGTGGGTTGCGACCCCTTTGGGGGTCGAACGACCCTTTCACAGGGGTCGCCGCGTGCGCTAGCCCGCCATCTTGGTGCCACCGTCAGCAGGGGTGAAATGCTCCCGGTTCGGCCATGCCTGCGGGTCGTCGGACAGCCGTTAGTGACAGAAGCAGGAGACTTCGCCCACCTGCCCGGACGCCGCCATTTGGGTTCTTTTACCCTCTGCACATGCGCAGAACGTTTTGCGCATGCGCAGAGGGTAAAGCCTGAACCAGGAGCATTTCACCCCTGGTGCCATGCCCCCTTTGTCACCTCATCACGTGCGGGGAGGGGGCAGGGCGGGGTCGCAGCGGCGGGGCAGGGGTTGCGGGGGGGTCACGGCATTAGAAAGGTTGAGAACCACTGGTCTAGAATCAGAACAACCAATTGTATGGAAATTGTCTTTCCCTACAAAAGTAAGGAAGTCTTGGGATTCTTCAAATAGGGGATAACTCACCTTTGTAGTATCTATGAAAAGAGTCACTGAGCCAAGAAACAAAGATTCTCATGTGACATTTTAATTTCCTGCACCTGAAATCTCCTTCTCCACATTCATTCACTCTGTTCCCAAAAGAAAAAAAATGAGCATGCTGGAACACCAAAAGCTTGCCTACAAGTGTACCTGTGAAAGTTCTACCATTGTGGTACATCTAAGTAAAGTATTGATCCGTGGTGGTGCAGAGGTTAGAATGCAGTACTGCAGGCTACTTCTGCTGACTGCCAATTGCCAGCAGTTCAGCAGTTCAAATCTCACCGGCTCAAGGTTGACTCAGCCTTCCATCCTTCCGAGGTCGGTAAAATGAGGACCCAGATTGTTGGGGGCAATATGCTGACTCTGTAAATCGCTTAGAAAGGGCTGTAAAGCACTGTGAAGCAGTATATAAGTCTAAGTGCTATTGCTTTGGTAACCTCACAATCACATATGTATACCCCCCTCATCTCCATCTTCTTTTGTCTCATACATTATTAGAGAAAGACCCTGTGGCTAGCAGTGTCCATGGTAAACTGTAATGATAGCAATAGCACTTAGACTTACAGTATATACCGCTTCACAGTGCTTTACAGCCCTCTCTAAGCGGTTTACAGAGTCAGCATATTGTCCCCAACAATCTGGGTCCTCATTTTACCGACCTCAGAAGGATGGAAGGCTGAGTCAACCTTGAGCCAGACAGGATCGAACTCCTGGAGCAAGCAGTGAGTTAGCCTGCAATACTGCATTCTAACCACTGTGCCACTGCTCTTAATTATACCAAAATGTGTATCCAGTGATATAGCCACAGGATTGCCATGATTATGACCTTGCATCAGGACCATATGTTTTGACCCCCACGTGCCAAGAACATTCCAAGTATTGTTGAATTACAATTTCCAGCAGCCCTAACTGACATGGCTAGCGAGGGATGCAGTGAGGGTTATGGTGAATTTTTGTGGATTAACTATGCCATCATGCATACCCTCACAGCTCTCTGTAAAGTTTGATGTATGAAAAGTACAACTTCAAGGCATTCTAAATCTCTGATTTCCTCAATTCTGAAATCTGAAAGCTAAGAATAAGACTGGCAAAGTCTTGTTGTTGTTTTTTTAAGGCAATTTCTGGCTGCTTCTTGAATTGTTTTCTGTTTCTGGGCCCACCACACAGTGGTTTTTATGATTTTTATGACACTTCCGTGATCTGATCACATGATGTTGGTAGAAAACAAGTGTAACATACCACAAAACCTCAGCTCTTCCTTTTACTGTAAAAACTAGTTTTTGACATTTTTTTCTGCTTCATCTATGGATTAAATTTGGTCATTGGAATAATATTTATAATGCAGCTCCCTGATTATGTCATAGACATACCACCGGAGGCTCCTGCTCTTTCTCCTTTCCTTGGTAGTTAGATCAATTTCATCCAAAATAAATAAAATTAAAGGGTAGTTTGAAAGAAGAAACGATAAAAATATGAGCGCTCTTACGTTCAAATATTAAAATTTAAATCATCAATACTGATGATGATAAAGCTGTGCTGTTCTGGGACAGCAACTTAAAAGAAAAAA
This sequence comes from Thermophis baileyi, assembly GCA_003457575.1. NCBI lineage: Eukaryota > Metazoa > Chordata > Lepidosauria > Squamata > Dipsadidae > Thermophis > Thermophis baileyi. Next base: position 11,673,088 of record QLTV01002419.1, on the reverse strand, counting down.
CACAAAAGCCCCCCACAAAAGTATTTCAAGTAGACCACAAGATTATGTTGTTGGTTTGAGCTCCGAGCTTGACGATTTGGTTGCAAACGTTCGAGGTGACATCTTCAGTGTGCTTTGGATTGTGCTTGTCTGGGGGAGCACTTGCCTTTAAATACCTTTCTGAGTCCTTTAAAGGGCAGTGCTCCCCCAGACAAGCCCAATCCAAAGCGCACTGAAGATGTCTCTTCGAATGGGGACAAAACGTTTGCAACCAAATCGCCAAGCTCGGAGCTCAAACCAACAACATAACTACCAACCCGAGCTACTAATATTCAAAGACATTTCAGACCACAAGATGGTGCTGGTCTATTGCAAAAAATAAACCTGGGCAGCCTCCAGGAAGATAAATTGCTTCCAAATTATACTTCAATCCATAAGAAGTTAATAAAGAGAAAGTAGCCTTTTTCTTAGATACAAACTTAAATGGAGAGGGTGGGGGGGGGAGGAAAGGAGAAAAAACTGAGTTTACAAAGAATTCCCTTAGATTGTTCAGAGAAATAGAAATTGCTACCACGTGCTGAACAGAAATAAAACACAATACAGGTCTCATCTTATTTTTCCCCTATTCACATGGAGAACAGACAACCCTTGAAAGAAATGTTACTTTTGTTCCCATTCTTACCTGGAAATTTCTTCCTGGAATCCCACTTCAATCAGAGGCTAAAGGAGAATGCATTTAGCTCTCTAATTTTCCCCACTGTGGCATACAACTATTGCTCTATTCCTCTTTCTTTCTTTTAAAAAGACTCAAAAGCTTGAAACTCCAGCAAGGAAGGAGGAGGTGAGGTATATTGCTTTGTATTTAAGTTACAGAGCACATTTCTCTTTTCTGAATATTGATTGAAACTCAGATGCCAACAGGCTGTCAGGGAACGTGTGTTGGGGATTGTCAGCCTACACAATTGGTGACAGAATGAGTTGCAAATGGTATGGGTGTGTGTGTGTGTGTGTGTGGCAGAGCTGATTTATCTACCAAGACTCTGGAGAGGCAGGAAATAATTCCTTTCGAGAGGATGACTATGAGTAAAGAATACATAGGGGAACTATGGGGAAGAAGAAATATAATAAAAGGCATATGAAGCCGCTTCCCAGAAGGGAGGAAGAAAAAGACGTAGGCCAAGGCAGCAGTGGGCTAAGAGCAATTTTGTAATGATGAAAAAAGAGGCGGTGAAAAGAGAAGGTTAATTTGAGGTAACAAGAAAGTACGGTATTTTACTTGCACAAGAAAGAATGGTACTTTATGCCTTTTAATGGTCAGTCTGGGAACATTCCAAAGCTAGAGGATTGTGGAGTTTCTACCATTTCTTAGCAAATGGTTATGGGCCAGGCAGTTTACATAAAAATGGCCAAAGCTAGAAAGAAAAGAAAATGAAGGAGAAGGAGAAAGGGAGCCACAGAATCACTGCAGCGTGGCTGGGAGGCAGGTAACATATACATTTAACAAATTATTTTTATCAATAATTTGTTCAGCTATTTAAATAAACCCCAAGGTATTCATCTAACATACTAATAGGACAAAATCACTAATTATATCAAAACTCTGCCCTTAGTTAGAAACACTTCGCAGCCTGGAGATAAATAAAATAAAATTGCTACCAGGAAGGCACACATTAAATTCTCTGGGTATGTTTTTGTAACTTCTTAAAAATTGAATTCATTTTGCAGCTAATTTCTTGGCTGCTTATAATTCTTGCATTGATACATAAATCATTCAGGTATAGTAGCAGAACAAACACACAATATTGTTACAGTCAGAGACTTTACAACCAGCAAGCAAAGTATGTCTTAAATGCATGCCAAACATTAGGAAGGCAAAAGAGCAACTGTGCATCAAGCTTAGCAACAATCCCACCAAACCAAGGCAGATTCTTAGCATTTTGAAATAAATTCTGGTCGCTCAATATCAACCAGTGGTGGGTTTCAAATTTTTTTACTACCGGTTCTGTGGGCGTGGCTCGGTGAGCATGGTGGGCGTGGTTTGGTGGGCATGGCAGGGGAAGGATACTGCAAAATCTCCATTTCCTCCCGATCAGCTGGGACTCGGGAGGCAGAGAATAGATGGGGGTGGGGCCAGTCAGAGGTGGTATTTACCGGTTCTCCGAACTACTCAAAATTTCCGCTACCGGTTCTCCAGAACTGGTCAGAACCTGCTGAAACCCACCTCTGATATCAACAGAGCACAAGAATGTGCTCCAATGTACCCCAAAATTTTGCAAGTCCATCCATGCCAGGCATTTTCAAATGCAACAGGAAGGTCAACATCAACAAGAGCTAAAAGCAAATACAAATATGCTGCTCGAAGCTCAGCAAAATGCAGACTCAACATAGCAGACTTGCACATCTCTGGTGGTGTATGCATATACCCATCAAAGCTCAACAATTTAATCAAAGCAACATTCCACTTCTTTGTATTATCTGACTGCAAAAGAAAGCAGAGCATATTTTGCATTCATACAACTCATTGACATGAATTCTAACTTCCCCAAAGTTATTTTTTTTAAAATAATGGTAATTTTCCAGGCAGTCTGGCTAGTATGCAGCTTTTTGCAGTTTCCTTTTTTTATTTAGCCATCTGTTTTACTGCTGCTTTTCCCTCACCATTTCCCTCCAACAGCATCCCAACTATTCTATTCTAATGATTGGTCCTTTCATGAGCCAAATTTGGAGGTGGGGTGGGGGTCCTAGACCCGGTGGGGGGCAGCAGAAAAGCAACTCAGTAAACCAGCCACAGAACAACAAACCATCTGCAACTTTTGGAACAGTAGAAATATTTGAGATAGATAAAGTAATGTGTTTCGTTTTGAACTTAGAAAATCCGAACAATTGTTACATGGTTGAAATGTTTTCTGATTGAAGTATTTTGCATCTCCTTAGAAAGTGGTGCAGTGTTTTTTTCCCCCATGTCAGCTGAGAATGCCAATAAGAACAGAAAATCCATGTTTTGTTAACAGTTTAACTCTTGCCAATTAATCATTTCACACAAAATGGAAGCTGCTTCAAGTTTGTTTTATATAAAGAGGTATACAAATATTTTGACAAAACATAAACTTGATGACAGGAACAAAATAAAATTTAATTCAGGATATACCCACTTCATATATTAAAGAGAATCTCCACTTCCAATAATGGCAGTTAGCATGCAGGCTGACATATGAATGCTTTAACATGTGGCCAAATATTGTACAGACACTGGGATCCAGTTTAAAGGTGTCACTTGTTTTAAGGTCATTTGAAAAAAATCTGATCCACAGTGGATTAAGTTCAAACTCCCCTAATCCTTCAGAAAAAGCATCTGACTTTATGAAAGCATCCTTTTCCAAATTAATTTTGATTATCTTATGTGCACAGTGATCATTCTGAAAGCAAAACACCTTTGTCCTATGCCAAGAGTTGTTGTATTAGCAGAGCACTTAGAACTTTTTGTGAGAAGAGTAATGAGTGACCAACAATAACATGATTATTATGGCTGTAAAACTGGAATCCAGAGACCAGCTGATGTACTGAACATTAATCAGCACACTGTGAATTCCTGATTAATTAAGAAATTGATTTCCTGCAAGCATTTTCTGCATACTTTTCTTTTAGCGTTCATGATCACTCAAAGGACATCAAAAACACATTTTTATAACAAAAGTAACTTTTAAGTCCTTACTCTAATATGATGCTGCATAAAGCACAGATTTATCTCATCTTCTCAACAGCCACCAATTTGTGGAAAGTCAGTTGCGATTTTAAATGGCTTTTTGATCAGACAAGGAATAAGCAAAGGGATGGGAGAGTCCATTTGGCAAGGAAAATGATGGTGAAATTAAAGAAAAAGAGTATGTGTCTTTTACTCTGATATAAAAACAATGTTTACTTTGGCCACAGCCATTTCTCTTTAACATATCTAAATCAGCGGTGGGTTGCTCCCGGTTCGGCCCGTTCTGCGAACCAGTAGCGGCGGCGGTGGGAGGCTCCACCCACCCGGGACGCTTCTGCGCATGTGCAGAAGCATCGTGTGCGCTCGTGAGCGCGCGAGCGCTCACGAGCGAACTGGTAGCGATGGGATTTAGAACCCACTACTCAGGGGTGAAATGCTCCCAGTTCGGGTGTGCCTGCCGGTCATCGGAGAGCCGGTAGCGACGGCAGCACGAGGTGTCGCCCACCCGCCTGGATGCCACCATTTGGGTTCTTTTACCCTCTGCACATGTGCAGAATGCTTTGTGCATACGCAGAGGGTACAAGAACCCAAATGGCGGCGTCCAGGCAGGTGGGCGACGCCTCACGTTGCCATCGGTACCGACTCTCTGATGACCGGCAGGCACACCCGAACCGGGAGCATTTCACCCCTGCCACTACTGATCTAAATGCAGTCCCAACACGTTTCACGAGATCTTTGTGAGATTCTTGTCTCCCAGGAAGCTTATATAACGTTTTTTTCCCCCTGCTTTGAGATTTTCATTTGATCTTGATATTGATGCTTGCTAGGTTTGCTGAAAGGAAAAGCAATTACTAGAATGGAACTTTTTGACAGCATGTTTTAGTTCATTCTAGAGAAGCTGGAAATCAATTGAACATGTCCTGAAAATAATGCACAATGATAACGGGCAGGCTGGCCCTACTCACTGCAACAGGAACTCCCTAGAACAGGACACTTTATACGTACCTAATGGTTACTCTGATGAACTTGCTAGAAGACCGTGGATAAGTTATTTCTGCAAAAGGGATTTTTCTGAATCTACCCTTGAGGATTGCTGATGGTAAGGTGTCAAACCACGTTAGTGTGAAAGCCTGCAGTATTTATGAACTGTGAATTATTCAAAATACCTAGCTAGTCAAAACAGCTCTTATGGTTTCTCATCTGAACTTAAATTCAGCTCAGTTTCCATGACCAGAGCTTTTTGCTTAAGCCCAAATAAAAACCATATTTCCTTAGGCTTTCTTATGGCCTATATGTAGCCCAAAACCTCAAGAGAATATCCACTGAATGGCGATGTATCAATAATACCACATTTATAGGAAGATCAAGAGCTACCCACCAAGTTAGAGAGATGAACTTTGTGAGAGAAAACTGTAGCCAATACTTGAAAGAACCTGTCTAGAAGCACATAATATTTGACTTTCTTCTTCGTGGGAAACATGTATTACCACTTTCCCTATGTGCCTATCCCATAAGATACTTTCTGTGAACAAACTGAGCATTGTGTCACTTTCATATGTGCATCACAGTTATAAAAAGGGCAGAGCTTGTGTTATGAGAATCTGAGGCTGCTTTTGTCCTTCTGATGAAAACATCAGTTCCTGCAGACAATGCTGTATGTTTATGTCGCTTGACCTACCTCTCCCAGAGTTTCCTGCCACCTCAAGCAACATTGAATAAGGGCCATTCAGCATTATTAAGTTTGTTGCAAGAGCACAGGATTGAAATGTAGATATAAATGTTATAAAACATACTTCTCTGGATTGAGGCCTCCTCTAACCAATAGCCTGCCACTTCTCAAGTGCCAGTTTTGAAAGATGCACTGGAGTTACCTCAGAAATTTAATACTGATCTAGAGGTAGTTGATGTACATAACTCATCAATGAGAAGCCTCTGACACAGGATCCTGGATACAAGATCAAGCTTTCTATCCAATATCTGACTTTACCTGAAATTATTCCACTATACCAACAGAACCTTGTTCTGGGTTTAAGATTTGTATAAATAAGCCTGGAAAAGATATGTTCCCCAATGGATCCTCAAGTTCAACTTTTATAGCAATAAAAGGAACATCATTTTGCAAAGCTCTTTATTGAAACCTCCTAGTCAGCTCCATATCCAAAATGGAATTGTTAAACCCCTTTATATTATGTGATATACTTTTCATATTATTATTATTTTATTATTCACAAGTCTTGCAGTAAGTGACTGAAGATTTGCTTTGCTGTTTCCTGTTGACTTTTCTTTTTCAAATTTAAATTTCTATCTTGTTCCCATTTATTTATTTTATTTATTTTATAAAATTTATATGCCGCCCAACTCCCGAAGGACTCTGGGCGGCTTACATCATAAAAAAATAAAACATATAAAAACAATTTAAAAAAGAAAGGGGAAAAAAAACCCCAACCTTTAACACCTTCTTGACTTGATCATATTATGAGTATCTTTGTCCCAGACCATCTAGCTTTTCTCACCTTCCAATTACGGTACTTTAAACCTCTTCTGCAATTGTTTAATGGTGCAGTCCAAAATTACATACTTCGTTATAGAATACACTTAAACATGGCCTTAATAATGTATACGGAAAACCTCAGTGAAACCTGCTCTCTTATCTTTTCATAATTTAATAGTTTGCATTATCTCAGAGAGAGAGAGAGAGAGAGATGTGCTCACCTGATACTTTTGACATCAATTGCCATCAGTTATAGCCAGTATGGCCAGAGGCAAAAGATATGGGAATGTAGTCTAAAAATCTTATCTTGGTTTTTATAGTTTTTCTTTTCACATAACATTATAAGATAGCTTTATGAAAGATACGGCAACACTTAGCTGACCTTTGTTGATTTACCCCTCCCAAAAGTAAGCAGTTCAATTTACTTCAAATTTGGTATGAAATATTGATCAATATCCTTAATAATCTAAGTTAGAAAGTACCAGGGAAATTAAAAACCAAAGACCAAAAGATAAAATAGACACGTGAAATGCATAAAAAGATTTTAAGTGCAGTCCTTAAGATAATAAACAGTAGAGAGAAATAAGTTGTTAGTAGAATATTAACAAAAATCATTACTTGGATATTAAGAGCTAAACAAAGAACCCAAAAGTATTAATATGCTGTGAAAAACTTTATAAACAATAACCTCCCAGAAAATCGGAAATGACAGCAACCCATAAAATTTTTGAGGTTACCAGTTTATGGCAACCCATAAAATTTTTGAGGTTACCAGTTTATGGGTAGTAATGATTGCATGTAGTTGCCAAGTCAGCTGGAGCAGGACCAAGATACTTGTTACTACAGAAACTGTTTATGTCCTCCAGATTATGTTGGTTCTAGGAGCATCCCAAGTTTACATATCTGTTATTTTAGAAGGAGTATAATCTCACTCAGAATAGGCAATCTCCTTGATTTCCAGACAAGGGCCCCACTTGTCCTCATGTCTGTGCCTACCTGGGTTTCAGCTCAGCTTCTTGGTCCTTCTCTAGTATACCATTGCATCAGCCTAAACGTCTCTACTAATTCAGATGATATAGAGAAGTAGAACAGAAGAACACCAGAAGTTCTCCACGTTTCTAATGGAGAGATTGTATATTTGATTGTATATCTCTTAGATGGACAGAAACCCCAGTTTAGTAAATATTTTGCTTCCTTGGATGAATCAGTTCTCTGTTATTGAAACATAATAGTTCCTAGGTCTATTAATTGCTGCATTTATACTAGCTTCTCCAATTGTCCACAGAGACAGGCTTTCCTCCCCAAGGACAGTTGTACTGAATGCATGACTGCCCATGTGAAACCAATATTGTTTGTGTGAGCACTCTGGATCATATAACACCTGAATGAGATAATTGTTGGCAGAAGGAAATAATTATGGTTATCCATTCAGACAAATTTTAGAGTAGCTTGATAATGCATAAATGTTCAGCTGAAAGATGAAGCTTTAGAGCAATTGAAAAATATAAGTTATTTATATTGGCAGTTGATATTTCATGACTTTTGAAGTTCTAACTCATGCATGGATCCTATTATGCCTATCAGAATTCTTAAGAACATAACTCAGATTTATTTCTAAGAAAGTATGCTTATGATAAAGATGAATCACTTAATATTGCTTTTTCTCACATTCTGAGTTTATGTGACTTACTTACAGTATATCACAGAAGTGAGTACACCCCCTCACATTTTGTAAATATTTAAGTATATCTTTTCATGTGACAACACTGAAGAAATGACACTTGGCTACAATGTAAAGTAGTGAGTATACAGCTTGTATAACAGTGTAAATGTGCTGTCCCCTCAAAATAACGCAACACACAGCCATTAATGTCTAAACTGGTGGCACAGTGTGCCTCTATAGCAGGGGTCGGCAACCTTAAACACTCAAAGAGCCACTTGGACCCATTTCCCACAGAAAAAAAAACACACCAGAGCCACAAAACCTGGGTGGGCATGGCCAACTCGATGTCACTCACTACCACCCAGTCACATGACCCCGCTAGCCACGCCGTGGACTCCGGCCAGCTATTAAAGATTAGACATTTACCAGCGGAGGTTTGGCAAACCTATTCTGTCTTTATTTTGTGTTCAAATTATTACGTTGCTCCTAAGAAGTTATTAGGAGACATTTATGAGTAAAAGAACAGTGTTTGGCAGTTTGTGTGTGCGTATTATTGGTGGCTCGTCGCTGGGGGCAGAACAGTTACCTAGTTGGGTAATGAAACATCTGCAAGAAAACAGCCAAGCTCAGAGAGCACCAAGGACCCCACCGTCCTCCTCCTCCCCCCCCCTCCTCTCATGACCTCCTGGTCGGCTGTGGCTGAGCCGGGAGCGTGGGCATGCACAGGGAGACCCTCCTCAAACGATAGCCAAAGCGCAGCAAAGTGCAGCGCTTTAGTGAAGGGGTTAAACGCAGAGAGCCTTTGCACCTAGAGAGGAGGCAGGAAAGGGGACTGGGAATCCAGCTTCCCTCCCGCTCCTCTTCCTGGTCTCCCGATATCTGTTAAGCCAGGGCTGAGGAGATCCCCTTGCGGGGAAAGGTGCTCAAGCCGCTGCACTTAACAGGATGCAGCTTCTCTCTTGCATGAATGCTCCGGCCATCGCCTTGCCATGTCATCCCCCACCCCCAGCAGCTCTTTGGCCGAGCACAGAGGGCGCAAACTCCAGCCCGAAGCAGCAGGAAGCGAAGGCTGCCTTACATGCAGCGAAGGCAGGTACAGGGGCGCTTCGCTCCTGCACTCTCCGGCGACCCTCCTCCTCCTCTCTTGATGCCCTGGCCAGCTGTGACTGAGCTGGGAGCATGCACACACGCGGGGAGACCCTCCTTAAGTGAGCCGCTGCCCGCCCCCCGCGCACCTTTCCTGAGCTTTGGCACTCGCTTGAGGAGGTCTCCCCACGCGTGTGCACACTCCCGGCTCAGCCACAGCCGGCCAGAGGGTCACGAGAGGAGGGGGGAGAGTGCAGGAGCGAAGCGGCCCTGTACCTTCACTTCCTGCCGCTTTGGGCTAGAGTCCAAAAAAGAAATAAGAGGGGGGAGGGGAGGGGCCAACCCATTAAGGGGCAGGGAGCTGCGGCAGAGGGCCCAAAGAGCCGCATGCGGCTCCAGAGCTGTGGGTTGCCGACCCCTGCTCTACAGCTATTCAAATATTTTACTATTCAAAAGGACCCCATTATGTTCCTGCAGCCTGCAAGGACTTTCAAACCAGGTAATCCCATAGCATATTTATCATTCATTCCAATTTTTAAATTTTGTAAGAATTTTACTTTAGCCAGGTTGCCTTCAGTTCTTTTTGGACATTTTAAGGGTATTCCTACACATTTTTGGTTATATCTAGGTGGCGATGATTCAATAGAAACTCTAGGTCATATGCTATTATACTGTTACCTATATAAGGACTCTAGAGAGTCTAGACAGACTCTTATATACTCCATCTTGAAGAAATGTCTAGGTAGGGAATGTAATTTCTCTTTAATGCTAGTACTCTCATACAAGGATTCAAAAGTTTACCCAGTTCTGTGTTACCATTTGTCTGATACACCATACCATTACTTAGAATTGGAATTTCTAATAGTATTTTATTGGAATTTGTTTTAGTAACCATGTCCTTAATTGTCTTTATACACCATTATACTTATTGTTTTTTCTCTAGTACACATATACTTATATACAGAAGGATGTTATATACAGAAGGATTTTTTGTTTCAATATTTTGTTTGTATCCGGCCTTAGGGCTGTAATAAATTTGATTTGAATTCAATGGTCCAAATAAACCCATTCAACTAATATTCTATGGACCTATTAAACTTTCATCCACCATTAGATTCAATTTAATTGTGTCCTTATGAAGTGTGGAGACCACTATTTATTTCTTCCATTAGTTTGTTGATAGGATAGTGTGAATTATGCCTTAAGCTGAAAACATGTAGGTATTTCTGATGAAGGCTGAGAAAAAAAGTCAAATTAGCAAACAATCACTTTGTATTCTGAATGAGTTCTTGTGCTCCTCAGAAGGCAACATAGCTGTAGAAAATAGCCTTTCGGGGATTGCCAAATCAATTCATTTAGAACACATTACTTCCATTAAATTGTGACAATCTTCAATTTGAAAACCTGAAAGCAAGATGGACTGATTTTATGCTGTATATAATATGTAATTATATACAGTATATGTAATGTGAAAAAAGTAAGGTTCTACATTTAGGCAAGAAAAACAAAATGCACAGGTACAGTATATGTGATACTTTGCTCAACAGTAGTAACTGTGAGAGGGATCTTGGAGTCCTAGTGGACAACCATTTAAATATGAGCCAGCAGTGTGCAGCAGCTGCCAAAAAAGCCAACACAGTTCTAGGCTGCATTAACAGAGGGATAGAATCAAGATCACGTGAAGTGTTAATACCACTTTATAATGCCTTGGTAAGGCCACACTTGGAATACTGCATTCAGTTTTGGTTGCCACGATGTAAAAAGGATGTTGAGACTCTAGGAAGAGTGCAGAGAAGAGCAACAAAGATGATTAGGGGACTCGAGGATAAAACATATGAAGAACGGTTGCAGGAACTGGGTATGTCTAGTTTAATGAAAAGAAGGACTAGGGGAGACATGATAGCAATGTTCCAATATCTCAGGTGATGCCACAAAGAAGAGTGAGTCAAACTATTCTCCAAAGCACCTGAGGGTAGAACAAGAAGCAATGGGTGGAAACTAACCAAGGAGAGAAGCAACTTAGAACTAAGGAGAAATTTCCTGACAGTTAGAACAATTAATCAGTGGAACAACTTGCCTCCAGAAGCTGTGAATGCTCCAACACTGGATGTTTTTAAGAAGATGTTGGATAACTATTTGTCTGAAGTGGTGTAGGGTTTCCTGCCTAAGCAGGGGGTTGGACTAGAAGACCTCCAAGGTCCCTTCCAACTCTGTTATTCTATTCTATTCTAATATTCAATGTCTTGATACTTAAGCTTGCACTGTGTTTAGGTTGGACATTTTATTAGATCAGTACATAAATGGCTTCCTAAAATTCTCCATCCCATTTGTAAGTAACAAATGTGAGAAGCCATATCAGCAAATTTATCCCAGAGAAAGAGAAATGTGCAGCTTGGGTGTCCTCCTGAACTCACAGCTACTGCTTGAAGAGCAAGCAGTAGTTGTGGCCAGGGGAGCCTTCGTACAACTTCACTTGATGTTCCAGTTGCACTTGTTCATGGATAGAAACCCCAGTGAGGGTCACTCATGCCTTAGTCACCTCCCAATTGGATTATTATAACATGCTGTACATGGGGCTGTCCTTGAAGACCATCTGGAAGCTGTAACAGGTGCAGAATGCAGTAATATTGGTATATGTGGGCATATCTCATTGTACCCATATGACACTTCTACTTGCAAGCTACAGTACATCAGCTCCCAATAGGCTTCTGGAGGCAAATCAGTGTGCTGATCAGCACCTACAAAATCCTACATGGTTGGATTATTTGTGGGACCCCTTGTTCTGAAGGGTATTTGTCTATCCCACATTCTCCAATAAGGGGGGCACAATCTGGCATCCTTCAATGAAAAAGGTCTCCTTTTAAGTCCCTGGAGATGTGTCTAATATTACAATAGCTCCAATGCTTCAGGTCTTTAGAAAGGGTTTAAGATGTGACTCTTTCCTCAAGCCTATAAGTCATGTTTAACTCTAATCTTCTAAAATCTATTCTAAATTGTTACAACTCTAGGTATTACTAATACTTCATCTCTAAGGCATCTTATTTTCCCCAGGGGCTTGAGTTTACAGGTATTGCCAATGTGCCTCCTTCAGCACCTCAGCTTTTTCAATATCAGTATATTTCTGTCTTTATTTTAAAAACTCTAGAGACAGAAATTATTTGGAAGAATACATTTTCCCCAACAAAATTGTTTTTCTATTTATTACCATCTCTACAGTATATATTCTTGGGTGTGCTTACAATATGTTTTAGCTAAATATTCCTAACATTAAAAATAGATATTCCCCTTATATATGAAGCATGAGCCATAAATCTGTCGGGTGCAAACTACACTTCTAAAAAAAATAAGTCTTATTCCAGTGATGGCACATATTAATCAAGATCACGTGAATTATTAGTACCGCTTTATAAAACCCTAGTAAGAGCACACCTGGAATACTGCAACCAATTTTGGTCACCATACTACAAAAAAGATGTTGAGACTTTGAAAAAAGTTCAAAGAAGAGCAACTAAGATGATCAAAGGTCTGGAGACTAAAACATATGAAGAACGCCTGCAGGATTTGGGTTTGGCTAGTCTAAAGAAAAAAAGAATTAGGGGTGACATGATAGCAGTATTCCAGTATTTGAAGGGCTGCCACAAAGAAGAGGGGGTCAAATTATTCTACAAAGCACCAGAGGGCAGGTCAAGAAACAATGGTTGGAAATTAATCAAAGAGAGAAGCAACCTGGAATTAAGGAGAAACGTCCTAACAGTGAGGATAATTAACTAGTGGAACAGCTTACCTTCAGAAATCGTGGGCACTCCATCACTGAGGTTTTTAAGAAGAGACTAGACAGTCACTTATCTGAAATAGTATAGATTCTCCTGCTTGAGCAGGGGGCTGGACTAGAACACCTCAAGGTCCCTTCCAGCTCATTCTATTCTAAAAATTCTAATCTCTCTGTGTGTGTTTCTGGTTGTGTGTATGAATTAACAGAGTTTATACCATAGTTAGCTACATGGGTTACTTTCCATGCTACTTTTATGATTTGTACATGTGATGAACTACTCAAGGATCAAGCCACCTATTGTTTTTGAAGAAAAAAATTTTTCAGTGTGAGGAGAAGGAATATTGTTGGAGAACTATAACTCTTTCAGCTTCCAATTTTCTGCTTAACAAGCTCCACCAGATGTTCAGCATACATTTTGGTTAGGGAGATCAAAGTAATAAACTAGGGTGAGAAAAATTATTTCAGAATTCCCCAGGATCTGAATATATCACAGTAATTAATCCAAGATTTAGGTTTATTAGCAAAAGAATATAAGGAATAAAAAGTTATAGAGAAATGCTTTGGTACATGGCATGCCCTGAGACAGACCATATTTAATGTGGCATAGGAATTCTATTTAGGATGCAATAGCTGTATCGTAAATTAAAAATTAGGCAGAAACAAAAAAAGAATTCCAGGAGCATAGCTAGCAAACTCTGTTGGAGAATTGTAAGTAGGCTGTATATTTACGGGATTTCTCTATGAAATTGGCTGCTTTAAATTAGCTTGGGGAGGAGGGGAAAAACAAAACCAGTGGTGTTTTTTTTTTTTTAAATTCTATCCTTCACCCTAAAATCAAGGCAGTAAATGAAAAACATAAAGGCAGACTTCTCACAAAGATAGTATAATAAGAATAATTAAACAATAAGAACATAGAACCGAAACCGAGCAGTTGATTTATATAGCATTTGTGATACTAAACTTATACTAATAATTTTTCATTGCCTTGAATATTTAAATTGATCCCCAAAATGGAAGCTTTATTTGCTACAGGAAATATTGTCTTGCAGCTTAAGAATTTTCGCTGGCTTCCAGTCTGCCTCTGAGGAGAACAAATCAATTACCACCATCTTGTGAGTTCTGAAGGGGGGAGGTTCAAGTCAAAAGGATTTATGAAATGCACTCATGCAGAGAAATATTGAAGGATTTAACAATTATGGTGATGAATTGCCTTGAGTCCAAAGTCCCAACTTCTGCTCTGTGTTCGGCTGTGACTCTCGCTTGTCAGAAGATACTGTATCCTTTATTGCTGCTAATCAAGGAGCAACCCTAAAATAAGTCAAGAGAGCAAGGAAGGAAAAATAAGGAAAGAGGGGAAGGAAGAAAGGAGAATGAAGAGGGAAGGAAAAAGAACAAAAGGAAGGAAGGAAGGTAGGAAGGCAGGAAGGAAGGAAGGAAGAAAGAAAGGGATTATAATGAGAGTGAGGGAGGGTCTGAGGGAAATCCTGCCTTAGCACTTGGCCACCACAGGTAACCCCAACATTAGTGACATCAAGCTGGCCATGCCTACCCCAGCCCCCTGAGGTCAAACACAACCCTGATGCGGCCCTCAATGAAATCGAGTATGACACCCCTGGTGTAGTTGAATGTCTACCATTTTTTAAGTGTGATGGATCCTTGTCTGAGGTGAACACTCCTCCTTGGTCACACTCCCCATTATTTCCATTTCAAATAAATGCCAATTTAACTTTGTCTTGAAGGTGCATTAATGGTTAGATAATGCTTTTTTTGTTACCCTTGCTCTGCATTTATTTATTTGATTTTTATACTGCTGTTATTACTTTTGAAGTAAGTCAAGCTGGCAAACATACATAATATTCAGGGGTGAAATGCTACCGGTTTGGACCGGTTCTAGCGTCCGGGTAGGGAAAATTTTGATTGGTTCGGAGAACCGGTAGGGAAATTTTTGATTGGGCCCACCCATATGCCCTCCCCCTCCTCTCACATCTCCTATATTCTGTTGTTTATTAGCTCAGCTGATTCATGTGGCAGAGCAGATTGCTGCCTCAGCTGAGCTAAGAAACAGCAAATGAGATAGAATAATAAACTGACACTTTTTGCTTTTTTCCTCCCCCCCTCCCCCCCCAGCAGGGAAAAGAATACTAGCTTTAATGAGATGTCTGGGCGTTCAGCCAAGAGCAATTATCACCTCGTTAAAATGTTGCAAGCTGCAAATCACCTTGCCTGAAGGAACCTACCCATTGAGAAACTGCCTCAAAAAGAAACTGCCCTTTGCTTCCTCTCGAGCAAAAGCAGAGAGCCTCTTCCAGTGAAGATTTCTCTGTGTCTTCTATTTTTCTTCCACAGCAGAACAAAAAAGCCTCTTCCTGTGAAGGCTTTTCCAGTTCTTTATTCTGATTTTCTCCTGGAGCAAAAGAAAGCCTTTTTAGTGAAGTCTTCCCTGTGTGTTTATTCTTATTTCCATCTGGACTGGAGCAAAATCATCTGGTGGCAGGCCTTAAGTAACAATCCCACACTTATTTTACTCCATGCATGGCCCACCCACTATTTAATTTACCACTTCTGTCTGTGCCTCTTTCCCAAACTGTATACTTGTCTCCCCCCCCTCCCTCCCTCCCTCCTCTCTTCTCTCTCTCTCTCACACACACAGGTCCATGGTAAAATTGTCTGCCATGAAACCAGTCCCTGGTGCCAGAAAGGTTGGGGACCTCTGTATTAGACCATGCAGGGTCCCTACAGTAGAGCCCTTTTAAGGATTATGTATTAATAGAAAAGCAACTAACTTAGCTCTGATCCTAAACTGTTG
>QLTV01002419.1:11644609-11657210 GCA_003457575.1 Thermophis baileyi | reverse complement strand
CCCTTAACAGAGGCAGGGGGACTCGCCTTTCTCTTTGGGGCAAGAAAAGCAATTGGAGGGAGGCCAAGGTCGCGGCGGCGGCGGGGGGTCGCAGGGGGGTCGTGGCATTAGAAAGGTTGAGAACCACTGATCTATAGTATGTAGATAATAAAGTCAAAAAAAGGTGAACAACATTTTTACAGAACTATAGATATGTTGAGGCTGGGTGTGACAAGGAATGGCTGGGAGGGGAGGGGCCAGGTGAGGCACCCCTTGACCTGAGTGTCATTGAGTTGGCCCACCCGGTCACATGACCACCAAGCCACACCCACCAAGCCACACCCACAAAACCAGTAGGGGAAATTTTTAGATTTCACCACTGATAATATTACTTCCTCCTTCTCTTTTTCTCCACAGCAACCTGGTGATGTGAATTGGACCGAGAGCGAGGGACTGGTTCAAAGTCACCCAGTCAAATTTCATGCTTAAAGTGGGATTGGAACTCAAGAGTCTCCTGGTTTCTAGACCATCACCTTGCACCAGAACAGTTTGATACATTTTGCATTCTGTTTTTACAATGCTTACACTATTGTAGCCTTAACTCTGTTTCTTATTACAATATAATATTGTAATGAATGATTTTTTTTAAAAAAAACATAGAATATATGTTACTTGCACAGAGTGTATTGTAATTAGCCAAAAAGTGTTTTTTTTTTTTAAAGCAACATTATCTGTTGTGGCTCCATTGAAATGTTTAATGTTGTCTGCATTAAGTGGAACTCTGACTGGGAAGTGATGCTTGGAATCAATTCCATAGCCTTCTGAAAACAGAATGAATCTTTCCAGAAAAAAGAAGGGAGGGGGGAAAGATTGTGTCATATGGGATAGATTTCTTATGAGAACAATATAGACAGAAAGTGAAGACAGACTTTTTATAGAATTTTTTTTCCATTAGTTGCTAAATTAATTTTGAACAGCCAGACTGGCTTCACAGAACATCACCGGAATCAAATACTTTTATGGTCATATCATATTTTGGGGGGGGGAAAGCAGTGACAAAATACAAAAGAAATTTTTTTCTCATAGCTTTAATTGTTCTCTGCATAAACTGTCACATATAGGCTATACATTATCCTAGAGCAGGGGTGTCAAACTCAAGGCCCGTGGGCTGAATTTGGCCCACAGGGCTGCTCTGGAAACAGCGAAGGACCGGCACGTGGGGCCTCTGCCAGTGAAAATGGAGCTCAGGAGGGCCGCGTGCAGTCTTCCTGAGCTCCATTTTCACTGGCACAGGGTTGCAGGAGGCTGTCCCAGCCAAAAATGGAGTTCGCGAGGGCCATGCGCGGCCCTCCCGGACTCCGTTTTTGCTGGCAGAGGGTTGCAGGAGGTAGTCTCAGCCGAAAACAGAGCTCAGAAGCACATTTTCACTGGCAGAGCGCTCGGGCCATCGGAGGCGCCCCTGACATGAGTGACATCAAGCTGGCCATGCCCACCCTGGCCACGCCCACTCTGCCCCCACCCCGAGGTCCAACACATCCCTGATCCGGCCCTCAATGAAATCGAGTTTGACACCCCTGTCCTTGAGCCATGGTGGCGCAGTGGTTAGAATGCAGTACTGCAGGCTAACTCACTGCTCACTCCAGAAGTTCAATTCTCATTGGCTCAAGGTTGAATCAGCTTTCCTTCCTTCCAAGATGGGTAAAATGAGGACCCAGATTGTTGGGGGCAATAGGCTGAGTCTGTAAACCACTTAGAGAGGGCTGTAAAAGCACTGTGAAGCGGTATGTAAGTCTAAGTGCTATTGATATTATGATCTTTAGAATACTGACTCCTGCATCATTTCAGCCAGTATAGATTATCAAGTGTTGGGGAGTATACTAATTGGTCTCATATCACAAGCTGAACCCTCTAGTTTAATATGACTTGAAAAGATTGACACTATTCCTCTTGTATGTCTCTATATGGCAGCATTTAAGCATTAACTTAACTGTTGCTAACCACTTGCTAGATGTAATTTCAAACATAAGTCAGCTAGAAAATGAAAAGAAAAGAAAAATACTTTACCTTTTTATCAGAAAAGCACAATAGTATTGACAACAACAAACCCTGCAAAAAAGAAAAAGAAAAAGAAAAGAAAAGAAAGAGAAAGAGGGGGTGGAGAGATATTGATTTATTTCAGGACTGCAGGGTAATGTTCCTCATGTTCCTTCCTTTCATTCCCCCCCCCCAATGTAACTTAGGAGATAAAATCGATGAAAAGACTATAATTGGCCCAAAGAGCATCCAATGAGCTTCCTTCCTTGATAATGGACTTGAGACTCAGTTTTCTTGGTTCTACTTCAATAATTCAATAATTGAACCAAATGTCTCTAAGAAAAAAAGTGATGATAAGAATATGACTCCAAAGCTATAGCTGGTAGGGCTAATTGTCCTCTTTAAAAATGCCATCTAAATATGAAGGGAATCCTTGGTGTTGCAGTACTTAAACTATGGATTGAGACCCCTGCAGAACTGCAAGCTATTTAAATGGGACAATCACATTTTTTTAAATCAAGCTTTTGCAGGCAAAGTGAGATCAGTGGTGTGCTAATAACAACCAGTTGTGCCAGCCGATTGTCATCATCATGCTTGTGAGCAGCCAAAGAGCTATTTATAGATAAATAGATAGAAGATTAGATAGATAGATGGATAGATAGATAGATAGATAGATAGATAGATAGATAGATAGATAGATAGATAGATAGATGATAGATAGAATAGATAGATAGATAGATAGATAGATAGATAGATAGATAGATAGATAGATAGATAGATAGATAGATAGATAGATAGATAGATAGATAGATCGATAGAAGGATAGATAGATAGATAGATAGATAGATAGATAGATAGATAGATAGATAGATAGATAGATAGATAGATAGATAGATAGATAGATAGATAGATAGATAGATAGATAGATAGAAGAATAGATAGATAGATAGATAGATAGATAGATAGATAGATAGATAGATAGATAGATAGATAGATAGATAGATAGATGATAGATAGATAGATAGATAGATAGATAGATAGATAGATAGATAGATAGATAGATAGATAGATAGATAGATAGATAGATAGATAGATAGATAGATAGATAGATAGATAGATAGATAGATATTGTAGATATAGAGAGATGATAGAGAGATAGAAAGATAGGTAGGTAACTGGACAGACAGACAGAGATAGCTAGCTTTTTGGCTGCTCACAAGCATGATGATGACAATTGGCTGGCACAATTGGTTCTTATTAGCATACCACTGGTCTCACTTTGCCTGCAAAAGTTTGATTTACAAAAATGTGATTGCCCCATTTAAATAGCTTGCAGTATGTATGTGTACACACACACACACACACACACACACACACACACACACACACACACACACTGTATTCAAAAGCTCTGTTCTCTGTTCTGGCTCACAAAATTCTTGAAAATTTGACAATTGGCTGTTATGAACCAACACAACCTGATTCCATCATACCATTGTGGTACGAGCAAGTTTGATCTCCCGTGACCTAACATATCAATCCACTGAAGAATTAAGGCCCTTTCATTTAAAGTTATGGGGTTATGAAGCATAATCTATCCCACTGGCCCAATGCAGGGTGGTAAATGTTTTTCCCAGTCTAGGGGTGAGATAAGTTATTGGCACCAAACTAGCTTCTGTGCCTTAGTTCTTAGTCTCTAAGACTAAGTCCAGTGGCTTAGTCACTACACCACAATAACTCTCAAAATTTCCTTGGTATTATTTGTAGAGGAGAGATCATTTTAATGAGGTTTCAGACCATGAAATTGAATGGTATGCCTTATGGTGTATTAGCTACCAGACATTTTTCTAGCTATCAAAAGGTGGCTTTATTTGAACACATATAACCCAAATGTTTCCACTCACTCTGAAACTGGTTAAAAGTATTAACAAATTTTTAATACTGTTAGCAAATTATTAAATTTTAACATATATAATTCTCGAATATCAGTGAAGTTCCCACTAACGCATGTCAGTTTAGCCCTCATTAAAATCTACACAAATAAAAGGGAAAAAGTATGAATGCATTTGATGAAACTTACATGAAGTCAAGAATGGGTTAAAATATGTCCATTGTTTATACCTGTGACATTCCTTAGCAATCGTTGTAAATTGCATATATTTCAAGAGACTGGATACCTGAAATTGTATAAAACCATGGAGTATGTATTGACGAATCTCCTTGCTAGTTCTTCCTGTTGGTTCCCAGGAAACGAACAGGATTTGGATGCCAAGGAGTGGTACTAAAATGAAGGTGGCCCTCACAGCTTTCAGGTACTGAATAGATTTTCTAAGATGTCTGGTTCTTGATTTCTTTATGAGGACATGAATGATCCTTATCAGGATCATGAAATTGACCTATAGGGGGAAAAAAATAGAGACTGTTAATTTCATGCCAACCTCATCTATATTTGAAAAAGAAATCTCATGCAATTTGACAATAAAAACATCAATAGAGACTTTCAGGCCTACTGTAAGTCCCCAATGTTTGCATTAATGGATCTTTGACTAAATGGCTATAATGAATTACTGACTGCAACACTATGCTACCACCATTAAAGCAGCTTTTTCTTCTTGCTTAGCCTTTTTCTGTTTCATTATATGATTTTAGCATAATAAGCACTTCAGGGTTAATTTTTTTAAAAAATAAAAATTTAGAAAAGTGATTTTGACTATACAAAATATTCATAAAGAGGTGGAAAAAAGTGAGACTGTCATCTAAATAATATTTAATATCCAATAAGTAATATCCAAAAATAGGATGTTGCACAAAATCAACCAATAATTCACAAAACCTGTAATCAAAACCTCCTGTTTGAAGAACAGTAAAGCAATCTTTAGGTCTTTTACATAGGATTTAAGATAATTTACTTAGCATACCCAGTTTATTATTTAATTTGCAGTATCATGCCTATCTTTCACTAATTACAACTAGTTTCCTTTCTACTTTCTTCTTAATAAAGAATAACCCTCAGGGCTTGCATTTTAGATCCACCTCAAATGGTGGCTTGAATGTTTTTTATACAAGTAAAGAAATTAACAATAAAGCAATTGTGTAATCTACTGACCCTTTTCTTAGTCCTAAATCATTGTTTAGATATAATTACAGAAAATATTTATTCTTGATATCTCATGATACCCAGTTTGGTCTAGTGATTAAAGCAGCAGGATATAAACTAGAAACTAGGACCATGAGTCCTAGTGTCACCTAAGGCATGAAAGCCAGCTGGATAACTTTGGGCCAGTCACTCTCTCTCTCAACCCAACTCACCTCAGAGGGCGATGGTTGTGCAGAAAATAGGAGGAGGAAGGAGTAGTTACATTCATTACCTTGAGTTATTTATAAAAATAATAAAGGTGGGATAAAAACAAACAAACAAACAATAATTTTACGTTACAAGTCAAATATAGTCATATTATGATGAATGATCATTATTTTGGCTTCCATCAGCCGATAGCTGTGATCCAGTTTCAGTGATGCCAGGCACACAGGAATTGATTTATATATGTGTGTAAAAAGAGTGAACTTTTGTTCTGTTCCCTCTAACTTTATGAGGTGTATGGCAGAAGAAGAAAGGGTTAAGACTGGTTCTTAACTATTACATTTTACTTTCTCACTGCTATAGGATGGGATGTAATGCATATGTCAGTGTCCAATACCCTGTAGCAACTCTACACTTAGATGCATTTCCATATTAATTAATTTTATAATGCACTGAATTTATTGCCCTAATACCTTACTGCAGTGAGTCAGCCTCCTTCTTGTATATAGATAAACATGTAGGCATAAAAATAAGAAAATATATTTGATGTGGAAATCATTCTTACCAAGAGAACAATGAAGATGGCCCCATTGATGATATAACATAAAAGAGTATCTGTTCTGTACCAGCAGCTGGAAAAAAAAAGTACAAGAATATTCTTGCCACAATACTGGTTATATTTGGGTTAGGACCACTCATTCAGCGACTTTCAAAGTTATGACAGCACTGAATGAGAGGAACTTATGAGCAGACCTCAAAGTTTTGCAGTGTCCCCACAGCCATGTGATCATGATTTAGGTCCTTGGCCACCAGTTTGCAGTTATGAGGGTTGCAGCATCTAGCAGTTCTGTGATCATCATTGTCACCTTCCCTACCTTCCTGGGGACTTCCAGGGAAGAAATAACAAACTGAAGACAAGCATGGTATAATAAAGTGCCAAAAAAAGCCACATCACTAAGTGATGTAATCAGGTGACATCGAGCTTTATCACTTAGTGACAAGAATTCCACTCCCAACTGCCATTGTAACCCAAGGATTACCTGTGTCTCCTTTAAATAAATCCCTGAAAAATGTGCAGGGTGATTTTAGTTTTGACTTACTGATAATTGAAATACACGCTTCTGGCTACAGCATATGTAGAGGCAGGAATTAAAGGGACTCCTGTGAACAACAAATAGGGTTGTTGTTTTTTAACAACACAAGGAATTTTATGTATTTAGCTCCAATATTGCTTTCAAATATTAGTAACCTAAATGAATATTGAGGAGAAAATCTATGTGGTTACCAAGAGTCAACACTAATTTGATGGGACATAATCAATCAATAAAAAATGTCTTAGAGGGGAAACAAATTTTGCAAGATTAGTATGCGTCAAACTAAATTAAAATAAGCATCTAAAACTGTTCAAAAATAAGTATACTTTATAGTCCATGTTAAAGATAGCATAAGAGTCTGTATATCTAACTCAACATGTCAAGCAAGTGGAATGAGACCCCAGAATTCTATAGAATCTAGCAATCACAATAGTGGGAGGAGATAGGTTTGGAGAGGGGGCTTAGAAAAATCAAAGCTTCAATGCAGCATGTTACTTTCCCCATGATGACAATATATCTTGCTACAGTGTGTGTTCTTGCAATGTAGAAAGAAGAGGAAGTGAAAGGAAAACAATGTACCCCAGCCGAGAAAATAATACCACCACAAGGCCTGTCTTTTTGCAAATACATTTACCACAGTGACAATGTAGAGGTAAATGCTTTCACACAGCATCCAGAAGAAGTTGCAAAGAAAAAAATAGTGCTGGGAGATGTGAAGCACTTTACATACCTGTGGGCAGGCAGACTTAGTACAACATACAATTCATGCAGGCTCTTTTATAATACAGATAATTTCCACCTGATTTAGCAAACAAGCAGATGTGAAGAGGAAGATTAAACTTCCCAGGCTGTTCTCTGATTCAAAGGGCCCTTGTCACTCCTAGCTTTGAATCAGTATTCCCAATTAGATGCTGAAGCTGATAAATTTGAAAAAGTAAAAACAACATCATGCCTACTTACTGGAGGAATTGCAATCAGTGGCTGCTGCTGGTCAATTCCTGCCAGAAGAGTAAGTGATATAACACAGTTGCAAATAAAACTAAAAAAGAGATTCTTATGCAAACTGACCCTTGGGGAACTCAAGCTCCTATGAAGAAACACAGGAGAGAAAATTACTGTTTATCTCTTTTGCATGCAGAATATCAAATACAATATTTGAGTAACAGTGGTTTTGTCTTGTTCAGCACACATCCTTTGTCTCTGTACCAAGCAGTTGCTCATCGGTTAGCTTCTTTGGAAAGAACTTCAGATCCCAAGAGAAAAATCCCTCCCAGTTCAGGATGGGATGTTTACGAAAGGAACAAATTCATCTGATCAATTGAAAGGATTTTTTAAAAAATCAACTTTTCAGAGAAGCCAGAGGTCTTTTGAAGAATCTGGCCAGTGATGACTGCATTTTTAATTTTATCACTGATTTTATTCTTTGACTACAGTGTCCACGATGTTTAAAATGTTTGCATACAGATGAAGCTGACAAATCCTCCACTGTTTTCACTGTCCCGTTAACATGGGATGCAGTTGTTCAGGAATTCTGATCCATTTGGGGGAAGGAAAGTGAAGTACAGAAAATGTTTAGAGGTGATATGTGATTTTTAGCAGCCATGGCAATGCGGTTCTCATCGGCATCTGGCTGGCAGCTGCTATCTTTATATTCCAAAATGCCTTGTGCATGCTTCAAAAATGATTGGAATCATTGTTTCAGACCAGTGATGGCGAACCTATGGCACGGGTGCCACAGCTGGCACGCGGAGCCATATCTGCTGGCACGCAAGCCGTTGCCCTAGCTCAGCTCCAGCACGCATGTGCATGCCAGCCAGCTGATTTTCAGCTCATGCGGAGGCTCTGGGAGGGCGTTTTCAGCCTCCAGGGGGCGGGGGAGGGTGTTTTCGCCCTTTCCAGGCTCCAGGGAAGCCTCTGGAGCCTGGGGAGGACGAAAAACGGGCCCACCAGAAGTCAGGAAACGGGCCGTTTCTGGCCTCCAGAGGGCCTCCGGGGGGCAGGGGCGGCCATTTTCACCCTCCCCAGGCATTGAATTATGGGTGTGGGCACTCGCGGGTGCGCGACAGCACGCGCGCACGTGCTTTCGGCACCCGAGGAAAAAAAGGTTCGCCATCACTGTTTCAGACCATGTATGAGACCAAGGCTTCTCTGTTATTTTATTACTGTATAGATGTCCTCATTAGGTTTCTAAAGCTGGGAAGAATTGTGCAGAACCAGTGGTGGGTTCCTACTGGTTCGGCCCGGTTCGGGCAAACTGGTAGCAGCAGCGGCGGGAGGCTCCACCCACCCAGCAGAACGTCATCATGGAGCTTCTGCGCACACGCAGAAGCATCACGCGCACACTCTCACCCGTTCCCATTCCCGAACTGGTAGCAAAGGTAAGTGAAACCCACCACTGTGCAGAACCTGAAAAAGTTCTGCACAGAACTCTATTATTAATGAATAATAGAGAAATACTGTTCTCGCATGCAGTCCAAAGTACCTCTATCAAATGCTGTTTGGTGTATGCACAATGCTACAATTTTATTTCAATGCACTACCGTACTCTGATAGGCATTGAGCTAGTCAACATCTGGACATAATGCTTCCCTCCCCCAGAATACGCTACCTAGAAATCTCTGGATGTAAAACTAGCAAATGGGGCAAAGTAAGAAGGAAAGTAAGGTCTTTAAAAAAAACCAAACCCAAATGTTTTTAAATTTTTACTTGAATATTCTTTGAAAATACCACAAAGCAACAGAGAAAGGGTACCACTACAGCAGGTCCCTCTGCAATCTGATGAGCAGAAGAGAAGAAAATTCTGTCCATCCAGACACAATGCAATAGACATGAATGGATGGGGCAGGACAAAGGGGAACAATAGAAAGGCATGGAGAATGTTACAGTACCGTACATAATGTGAATATATAGGTGAATGATACAGTAAACTAGAATCAGTTACTGAATAGTACCTATTTCTTTTCTCATGTATGATTTATTCTGTTCACTATTTCATTTTCCCCCTGCACTTTGTATAGCAATGCTGCTTACCTCAAAAAGAAACAGAATGAGTATGTTGATTATATACAGGTATGTATGATGTATCAGTAGTACATTTCCCCCAAAGGGGAAAAATATATATTTTTTATTTGTGAAGTTCTGGATGGGACAAAATATTTCTTTTCTCAAACTGACTGCAGGTAAATCAATTACCACAGATGACACAAAAGAATGTTATGCTACAACAACAGATAAACAAAATCATGTTGGTTTTTTTTCTGTGCCAATGATACTTACTTGATATAATATTAGTGACAAGAAACAGCAATTCTTCCCTTTACAAATCATGAATGAATTGAGAAAGCCTTATGTCACAATGCAAATTGCTATTATGACAGCCATTGTTATGTTTATAAACCACATATCACATCAGAGAAAGAAACATGTTGCAAAATCCCTTTCCCAAAGAAAAGTAGTAGATTTTTATAATAGACAATAGAAAAAAACACATATGTCCTTCTTGTCTTCAGGTATTCTAATAACGTGGCAATCTTGACATGCTACAGAGAAGCAGAAAAACAGATGCCACAGATGTCTTAGCACATTTTTTTTCTCATAGCTTTGAATCCATGGAATGAACAGAGAAGATGAAGCCATGACAACCTGGAACAGGTAGCAACAATAACACAGCTTCAGTTTGCAATACCTATTTGAGGTAGTGCAAGAAGGAGAATTTGGATTCCTCTATGGAAGGGCAGTACATTCAACTCAAAAACATCTTTTGATTTCAACATTCGGTCTGGATGCAATAGCAACAATTCCTGAATTTCTATTAATACTGAAAGGTACTTGGAATCATTCCAAATCTAAGTTCCACCAGCTTTGAAGACAAGTGCCCTCAAAACCTGATAAAAAACCATGAGCGGTGTCACAAAATAACACCCACAATTACTGCAACAATGGAATTTTAGTGCCCCCATTGTCCTAGACTCTGTGCTTCCAGATTGAGACCTCCATGTCCACAGATAAACTGCACAACAGTGTGTCTTCTTTGAACTCAAAGGAATACCATACACACTTGGGATAATTCCAAATCTAAGTGTGTATAATTTTAAAAAAATCTCAAACATTCATTTATTTATTTACAAGATTTAGAGAGCCAAACTATGTGGCTTACATTAAAATAGAAAAGAAGAAAAAGAAAACAGTGAAAAGTAAATCCTGTGCATCCAAACAAACATGCTCACAACAACAAACAGAGGTCCCCAAGTATCCTATCCAAAGACCTGAAAGAATAACTAAGTTTCTAAAGACTTCCAGAGCATCTCAGCATGGGAGCCAAATGCATCTCTGTAGTGATGTCATTTCAGAGGGCAAGGGTTGTGCAGAGAAGGCATGCTCGCTGACTTCTAATAGATGGCATTGCTTGATAGATGGGGCTTAAAATACACTAACTCTGCCCAATCTTACCAGAGGGGCAGAAGCCATAAGAGAGAGGGGAATGGGACAACTTCCCACAGCCAACTTGCTGGGGCCAGCTCACCATGGACAACTCGCCATGGACAACTCGCAATAGCCAACTAATCACGGCCAATTTGCTGTGGGACAACTTGCCATGGCCAACTTGCCATGGGAAAACTCACCGTGGGACAATTTACCAATTCTATTTAATTATTTAAAATAAATAAAAATTATTTTAATTTTTCCCATTCACATTTCATTCTGTCCTTCCTTTTCCATCCTTTCTTTAATAATTCTATTCCACCAATTCTTTGATATTAGTGTAACTCTTGTCCTGCAGTGAGTTGTCCTGCAGCAAGTTGGCCATGGAAAGTTGGCTGTGGCGAGTTAGCCATGGTGAGTTGGCCATGGCAAATTGTCATAGACCCGACAGATAGCTGGTCCCTCAGATAACGTGGCCCATAACTTGAAAGGCTTTATTGTTCTGACCCAGTCTTCGCAGGTAGTGATAAGACATTTACTCGTGAGTAAAAAAAAAACCCTTTTTATAACAGGGCAGTAACAGTCTTTTATTCACATGGATAAACAAAAAAGCAAATGTAATTAGTCCCAACAAACCTGGGTTTAGCCAAGAAATCTGAATTGCTTGCTGTATACTAGAATCAAACGGTTGTCTGTGACAACTAGCCACTCCCAAACCCCTCCTATTTATTTCCCAGCAAGGGAGGGGCTGGCTATCGTCTGCGTCTGCCTCTCCCTCAGAGATGGCTTATTGTTTTCCTTTGCTCTCCTCTCTTCTCCTCTCTGCACATACACACATCTGGGATGGGCCCCATCTGTTCCTCTCCCTCACTCAGCTCAGGCCCCGAAGACAGCTGCCTCTCCACCTGGGGGAGGATGGAAGGCCCCGGCTCTGCCTCTGTCTCTGATGCTGTTTCCTTATCAGAGCCTTCCAAAGGCTCCGAAGCTGGCCCAGGCTCTCCCACCACCTCCTCCTCATCTGACTCTGCAGCTAGCTCTGCTGGCAGCGATGGGCCACAACATTTATAGATGATAGCATGTTTTTCTTCATTTGGAGTGAGAGAGAGATATATATCTTAGGAGCTGAGGTGGCGCAGTGGTTAGAGTGCAGTACTGCAGGCTACTTCAGCTGACTGCTAGCTGCAGTTCGGCGGTTCAAATCTCACCGGCTCAAGGTTGACTCAGCCTTCCATCCTTCCGAGGTGGGTAAAATGAGGACCCAGATTGTTGGGGGCAATATGCTGACTCTGTGAACCACTTAGAGAAGGCTGTAAAGCACTGTAAAGCAGTATATAAGTCTAAGTGCTATTGCTATATCTTTGTATTGCATACAAATTTGCAAATGGGTAAATCACAAACTGCTGAAAATTAAAACAATACTTACTTAAAGCAGAGGAATATGCCAAGGGAAATCAACAGCGAAACAAAGGAAAGGCTAAGGCCAGTAATAGCAATGTAGTAGGTATTCCAAGTTGACTGGAATAAAACATAGAAACAAAGGTGGAATCTGAATGTAGAAAGCTGTTGTCATGCACAATAGTTCCTGCTGCAAGTGTTCCATGAAATATAAAAGCTCAAAGTAATACATACATTTACCACTAATAATTATCACAATTATTATTATTATTATTATTATTATTATTATTATTATTATTATTATTATTACTATTACTATTACTATTACTATTACTATTATTATTATTCAAGGTAGGTGCCAGTTCAGGTAGCCCTC
>QLTV01002419.1:11593619-11644102 GCA_003457575.1 Thermophis baileyi | reverse complement strand
GCTTCAAACACAATAATACACAGGCACACAATAGATACAAACTTAATGTAAACCGCTCCAAACTCGATTGCAGAAAATATGATTTCAGCAACAGAGTGGTCAATGCCTGGAATGCACTACCTGACTCTGTGGTTTCTTCCCCAAACCCCCAAAACTTTAACCTTAGACTGTCTACTGTCGACCTCACCCCATTCCTAAGAGGTCTGTAAGGGGCGTGCATAAGCACACCATCGTGCCTACCGTCCCTGTCTTACTGTCCTATTGTCCTCATTTATCTGTATTTACTTTGTTTATGTTTATGTTTATACCTATACCTGCTATCTTGTACATGTTTGACAAACAAATAAAATAAATAAAAATAAATTATCATGATTTAGGGCCCAAGGGTATTGCATCACAATATTTATGTGATGTTCGTTTGTTCAATTTCTATGGCCGCCCATCTCAATCAATGACTCTGGATAGCTCACAATTCAAAAAAATATAATGCAGTTGGAAATATTAAAAACATTTTAAAACAGTAAAAACAGTAAAACCAACAAAAACACTAAACACTTCCAAATTAAATATACATAGGAGCAAGATACTTCGCCCTTGACCCATTCATCAGCTTGCAAGTTATTTATTCTGGACTGTAGGATACCATTGCATAGTTTCCGTTTTAAGAAAGTAATTGCGCAGTGGTTAGAGTGCAGCACTGCAGGCTACTTTAGCTGACTGCTAGCTGCAGTTCGGCAGTTCAAATCTCACCGGCTCAAGGTTGACTCAGCCTTCCATCCTTCCGAGGTGGGTAAAATGAGGACCCAGATTGTTGGGGGCAATATGCTGACTCTGTGAACCGCTTAGAGAGGGCTGTAAAGCACTATGAAGCGGTATATAAGTCTAAGTGCTATTGCTATTGCTATTGCTAATTGCCAATCATTTTTCTTCCTGTGAACAGATACTCTCATATACATATAGTTTTATCTGTGTGTCTTCCTCTCCTCTCCTCTCCTCTCCTCTCCTCTCCTCTCCTCTCCTCTCCTCTCCTCTCCTCTCCTCTCCTCTCCTCTCCTCTCCTCTCCTCTCCTCTGTTTTTCTGCAGGGCAGGGGAGGAGGACTCACAAGAACCGGACCGAACACACTCCTTATGTGAAAGGCCGAAGGATCAAACTGGCATTTGCAGCCAGCAAGGAAGGTAACCCTTCCTTGCTGGCTGCAAACCCTAACCCTACCTCCCCCATTTCCAAGCGAGCATAATGTACACCTACCTATAATATCAGTAACTTTATTTTATTTAAAAATAAAAACAGGTGAAAACACACACACACACACACACACACACACACACACACACAAAATTGAATTTATATATGGTTAAAATTAAAGCTTCAAAATGCATGCACAACTTTTTTTTTAAAGCTCTCCTATTGCTTTTCTGGGTTTTTTTTTTTTAAAGAGCTACCTTTACCACGAGTGCTACAATTGCAAAATTGCTCTAACTCTTGGCCTGTAAAGCTCTAATGGCTATTTGGGAACTGAGAGTGAGTCCCTTTTACCCCAGATGATTGGGATCTGGCAGATTCCAAAACCACAATCTTCTATTTACAAGGCTTGAAAGTAAACGGAAGATTAAAAGAAGGCAACATCATTCGTTCCTGCCCTCCATAAATAGATGCCAATCTGTTCTGGTAATGGGGCAACTAGGTAGTATGGATAAATCTAGAATGTGACAAATCAAAACAAAAACTAGAGGATGGACATATCAGCAGATGGCATCTGGTACAGGCAGGGAAAGGAGGCTGCAAATATTTCTAAACCAGGTCAGACCATCATGGTACTAGCTTCTACCTTGCTTCTGTATATTTGTACAAGTGACAAAGAGCATGTAGGGAGTCATAACATAAATTACCACATGTATTCAATGAGTAAACATGTTACTTGCCCAACTAGATCAGACTGTCATAGTACTAAAGTAGACTGACAGAACAGGCAATAGTTTAGTAACTAATTACCAATTATATCAATAAGATAATCTTGGAAGAAAAAAAAGGGCCCCAAAGATCTTTATCACTGGACTGGAAAAATGCTTCAAGATGGGGGAATCAAAGAAGGGCAGCAGATCAGTAGAAGACCATCCACTTTGTTACTGTGTTCAGTTCTCAGTTAACAGTTCCAGATAGAGTTGGGCCCTGAAAAAACACTTGCAGTAAAAGCCAAAGCTAAGTTAAATGGACCAATAGTCTGTCTAAGGCAGCTTCCTATATATTGACCAAAGATAATTCACTTCATTCTGATCTTTTCCTTCATCATCAGTATTCAATATCTTCACAAAGTGTTGGGTTACTAGGTATTCTAGTTGTGGGGTCATTAGCAGCATGGTGAATTCTTAACTGCAGCCAATCTTTCTCCCTATCTACTACATTCATTGGTTTTTATTTAGCAGCAATATTGAGACGTAATAGATGGTTAATCTTGATTAGGTTTATGAAACTAGTAAGGTCATTTTACTGAATTCCCTTTTTATCTTCTGAGATATTGGTTGGAATGAAATTCGTACAGTATTTTTAAAGTATTTAAGTACAATTCAGTATATTTGCTTTTTCAGTTGCCCAAAACAGTCAAAAGTCTTTTATTTTACAGTGAGCTGCTATATATTACATAGTTTCAAGCTGAAACCTTAGCCCAAGTACTATGTGGAGTCAGGGTGGACCTTGTGCTAGGACTAATATCTTTATAGTGCCCCAAACTACATTTCTGTTATCTAGACTTGTAGTACCAAGAGACGTTTCCAATACTCTGGTCAGGTTAAAAACAGGAATCTGTAAAATTGAAGTTAGAGCATGGAGATTGATGTTAAACTGCTGACAGAAGGTCCAGTTCTTCTCCTCAGGACTACCCCCATTAATAATGACCAGTGAATGCTCCTTAAGCTTGAACGATGTCATAGAACAAAAACAAATGACTTATCAGCTTTCATTAGCATTTTTACGATTCTTGGGCTATGACCAGTGGTGGGATTCAATTTTTTTTACTACTGGTTCTGTGGGCGTGGCTTGATGGTCATGTGACTGGGTGGGTGTGGTCATGGTGGGCATGGCCAGGGGTGTGTGACAGGCAGCACTCCGCCTCCTGCACCCCCCCGGGAGCAAAAACGGGCTGTGGGGGGAACGGGATGCACCGCACCCCCCAGCACCCCGTTTTGGGCCTAGGAGGCCTCCCTGAAGCCTCCTGGGAAGCGAAACGAGCCTAGGAAGCCTCCCTGAAGCCTCCTGGGAGCGAAAATGGACAGTGGGGGTGGGCTGCCCCCCGCGCCACTCCCCCCACCCCATTTTGGGCCTAGGAGGCCTCTCTGCACTTACCTGGGAGCCAAAATGGAATGTGTGGGGACTCCTGGAAGGGGCGGGACAGGAAGGGGGTGGGCTAGCCAGGAATTTAACTACCGGTTCGCCCGAACCGGCCAGAACTGGCTGAATCCCACCACTTATGACCTTGCCAAATGCATACTTCTTCAAAAGTTTAATAATATTGAACTTCAGGCAGTAAGTAGCTTGTCACAGAGTAATAGGACTTGGGTGACAAAGGGCTTTTGGGAAACAGCCAATTATCTCTGTTTACTGAAATTCTCCAAATTAAGAAAAACTTTCTTCTGGGCAAAGCATAATAACTGCCTTTTGCATTACTACAGGACAGATATTCTAAAATCCCTCTGGAGAAACATGCTTGCCCATGTTTACTGGAATTGTAACAATCCAACACTGAATTTAGCAATGATGAATATTCTAAAGAGTCAAATTCTAAAACATACTAAGTTTTAATCAAGTATCTTTAGCTTCCTGAAATTGCAGTAATCTTTCAAAACAGTTTTATTGTTTAAAGTGCTGGGGGAATGAGGAGAATGGGAGATATTAATTATTTTTTAAAAAGTTATTTAATTTTCTGTATATTAATCTGCCATAAACAGTAGCAATACTTGACAATCTATTTATTACCTCATTTACTTGGCAAAGCAAAGGAGGTCCATCAGTTTTATTTGCTATCCCAACCTAATTTTCCTACTCTGAATAACTTCCCAAGCCATCCTTCCAATGCGATTTTTCCCTCTACAGCAACTTAGCATCTCTAACAAATATTGAAATTTCAAAAGAAATATCCTTTTGATATGTTAGCATAATTATGGTAAGTATTAAGTACACATACAGTATATATTGCTATAGATCAGTACTCACCAAATATTTTTCGTAAGATATTGGAAAATTCAATAATTCATCATTCGCCTTATAGTTCAAATGGAGGAATGAGAGATGGGTACTAATATTGTCTGCAATGTGATACAATGAGTCATAGAGTTATCAGTCATCATATGATGAAAAATATCTGATTGTCCACCCTATGTAACTTATCAGCAATCTGAAGGAAACAGTCTTTCTTCCAGATATATATCAGTCCCCCCACTATAGTTTTAACAGTTAAGCAGCCTTAATGAAGAAGTAGCCATTTCCTTTTTAACATAATTGGCTCTGGGATCTCAGAGAGAGAGAAATTTCTATACTTATGTTATGTATGGATTCCCTTCTCATTTTTATGGGTGGTCTGTATCTTCCTCAATCTCGGGTCCTCTGTCGGATGCCTGGGAGTTTAAGGGTTCTGCACAATATCTTAGCTGTTCCTACTACTTTCTGAACAGAGAACTTGACGTTGTTCCTGGAATCTGTTGTAGTCACTCCAGTTTAGGAATCAGAGAAGTGCTCCTACCACAAGTGGGACCACTTTGGCTTTTATTTTCCTTTAGCCCAGCAGTGAAATCTACTTACCTTCCCTACCGGTTCAGAAGTGTGCACTTTGCATGTGTACGCTCGGTCCGCTTGCGTGCGCGTGCGCTTTTCACCCGTGCTCTGCTCGTGTGTGTGCTTTTTCACCCTCTGTGCATGCGCAGAACACTTTGCACATGCACAGAGGGTTAAAAACAAGATGGCAATGTCCGGGCGGGTGGGTGGAGCCTCACGCTGCTGTCGCTACCGGTTCTCCGAACCACCGGCCACCGCCACTACCGGTATGCCCGGACCGGCCGAATCGGTAGCATTTCACCCCTGCTTTAGCCCCTAGTACTTCTCCAGCTTCTCATGTTTTCTATCACCACTGCTGCCTTTGGTCCTTATATATTGTCACAATGTTTGATTGACTGGCTAGTCCATGTCTGTCCATCTAGATCCGGAAGTCTCCCAGGATCTTAGTCCTTTGATTCTGTGGGATTTCTCATTACGAGGGTCTAGCCCATATACTATGTAGATGTTCCTGTACAAATGCCACTTACTTGGTTGTGCCATTCAATGTATACTGTTCCTGCCTGCATCTTACACCCTGCCACTATGTGTTGCTGTCTCTGAGGCCACCTTCATAGATCTATCTATCTATCTATCTATCTATCTATCTATCTATCTATCTATCTATCTATCTATCTATCTATCTATCTATCATCTATCTATCTGGAGACAATTGTTTTAACATATTAGCTTATCTGCCTTATTCAAACATACATTACGAAACAAATTTCAAATAATTTGAATGAAGTTTTATAGTTTTACTTTTATCTTCAACCAGCAGAGGGAGTTCTGATATAAGAAATATCCATTTCACTTCCCCCCCCAACTTTGAACTGAATCTTAACCAAAAACATCTAGTCTAGGCAGTGCTTGAAATTTTTAATTTTTAACAGTATTTAAAATGTTTCTTTAAGTGTGTGTGTGTGTATTAAAACAGCAGGGTTTCCAAATTAAAAATTCCCGATAAAGAAAGACAAAGGTTCAAAAAAACTTTTGATAGAGTTGACATGGATCCTATCTCAAACTATACAGTTTAAGCATAAGAAACATAAAGTTCTGCACTTAAGTAGAAAAAAAGCAGATGCACATGTACAACATTAGTGTTATTGAAGTCAGCAGTAGTATTTGTGAGAGTCTTGTGTCTGGGTGGATTGCAGATTAAATATCAGTGTACTGCAGCTGCTAAAAGAAGAGATACAATCTTGGGATGCATCCATAGAGGTATAGTATCAAGATAGTGGACTGCTTATCTACAAATGTTTATGCCTGTCTGGTCAGATCAAGCAGGGTGAGGGCATGCCAGGTCCCATTTATTAAACAACATACAACGTTCTATGTAGGATATTCTATAACAGAATTGTAAGGAAGCTTGGAGGTCTTCTAGTCCAACCCCCTGCTCAAGCCCTATGGCATTCGGGACAAATAACTGTCCAGTCTCTTCTTGAAAACCTTCAGTGATGGTCCAACACCAACTTCCAGAGGTAAGTTGTTCAACTGATTCATGGTTCTGTCAGGAAATTTCTCCTTTATTCTAGGAATTTGGATTTTCTAGGATTATCTTTGATATTCTTCTTGTCTTGCCCTCAGCTGCTTTGGAGAACGATCAACCCTTCTCTGTGGCAGCCCCTCAAATACTGGAAGACTGCTATTGTATCACCCCTAGTCATTCTCTTCATTAGACTAGGCATACCTAGTTCACCATCTTGCAGGATCTGGGAGACAGTTACTTGATTGTAATGCCTTTCTTCTGGAATGCCCCCTCCTTTCCATCATAACCTCCCATCCTTATATTGTTCTGTATTTTACTCATAATCTGGTTGTTCTCCTAGGACTTAGATTAAAGGGATTGTTTATTCCCTTCTACTCACTTTAGTTTTGTTTAAAATTGGTTGCCCACAGTCATTGAGGAGTTGGGCAGTCTCAAAATTGAAATAAATAAACACGCAGAAGTTACTACAAATTTTGGAATAAAGTTTAATGTGGTTTGGATATTGTAACAGAATCTTGAAGGCCTGTCCAAGGCCCCCTAGTTCAAGTAACACAACCAAAGAGTTGTTTTGAATTTCTGTTTCCTACTTGCAACCTTCCCAGAACTCAAATATCTTTCCACAGCATTTTCTTGTGCCGTCTCTGAATCAAATGAACATTACATCACAATCCCCCACAAATACCAATCCTCAAGTCTTCTTTCAGGTTCTCTCTCTTCTTTTCCATACATAATCATTTAGCATGCTCTATTTCATTCCCACCTGGGTGCAAAGATTTGTTAGTGCCCTCCTTCCCTAATTCAACTCAAAACAGTGATTTGATAAAATACTAGAGGGTTTCTATACTGTACATCTGAAGACATTGACCTGCTAAAAAAGAAATGTAACAGTAAGGTCTCCTACATTATGTATTTATGTACCGTTTCCCCCAAAAGAAGACATCCCCTGATAATAAGGCCAATCGGGCTTTTGAGTGCATGGCAATAAGGCCAAGCGCTTATTTCAGGGTTCCAAAAAAATATAAGACAGGGTCTTATTTTCGGGGAAACACGGTATATAACGTATTTTTTATTTAAAAAAAAACAGCGTTCAGCTTGACTATTCTTAGATATGATAATGGGATAAAGTAAATTCAAAAATGTTTACTAAATATAGAATTTGGTACTACATATTTACAGAATATAAAAAGAAAGAATCTGATTTATTATTTTTTTTAAAAAGAAGCAATTAGTTTAAAAACTTGCAGTAAAATACACAAATGCCTAAATATCAGGGCTTTATATATAGCTTTTGATGGTATATTTACACTAAAAAAAACCCAAAAAGCAGTCAGTGACTCAATCTTGATATGACTGCTTTAAAGAACCTCTGAAGGTCCTAGTTGTGCACCCATTTGCACTGAATGTCTATGGAGATTCTCAGTCATCCAGGTCATGGTTGTCCCAAAGGTGCTTTTTCAAGAGGCAACTGGACTTCCTGGTTTTCTTTGAAAAAACTTGGATGAGAAGTGAAACGTTTTCAAAGGAAAACCAGAAAGTCCAGTTGCCTCTTGAAAAAGCACCTTTGGGATTTGCACTGAATGCAGATTTTTGCACAGCTGTACTAAACCTTGTATTTATTTAAAGCTTTGGCTTTTAAAATAGAAATTGAAATGAAATTGAAGTCTTGTTTAACATGTTTCATAGCGGCTTTTGTGACTTGGAAAACACTTGTTTATTTCTTCTTGTATATTTTTGTAACAAAACACCGTCCGTCTTATTTTCAAGATTTATTACATTTGCAATAAGCTGATGTAATATTTCTCTGCAAACATGAGAACTAAATTTCTTTTCCTAAATTTCTAGATTCTAGAGTACCTAATGATTGAAATTTCTAAACTGTATTTATTGTCATACAGGTTCAATGATTATATCCAAAGGAGTCCAATTATATAGGTAGTCCTCAACTTACAACAGTTCATTTAGTGACCGTTCAAAGTTACAACATCACTGAAAAAAGGGAATTATGACTGTTTTTCATACTTACAACCATTGCAGCATCCCTATGCTCATGTGATCAAATCAGATGCTTGGCAGCTGACTCATATTTATGACAATTGCAATGACCCTGGGGCCATGTGATTACCTTTTGCAACCTTCTGACAAGCAAAGTCAATGGGGAATCCAGATTCACTTAACAACCGTGTTACTAATTTAACAAGTGCAGTGATTCACTTAACAATTGTGGCAAGAAAGGTCATAAAATTGGTCAAAATTCACTTAACAAATGTCTCACTTAGCAACAGAAATTTTGGGCTCAATTGTGGTCATAAGTCGAGGATTACCTATATTCTATTATCCAAGGAGCCATACAGCGAGGAATCAGTCTTCAGGCAAATCAACCACCCCGTGGGAATAAAACAGAACGATCTGCAGTCACAATGCTGTATATTCAGCAAATTCTGTATGATGTACAATTCAGAGTGATTAGATAGTGTCAGATTAAGAAGATAAAGTGAGCTAGCTCTGGATCACAGCCTTTTATTCTGCAATTCTATGTAATAATCATAGAAAAAAAAAGTCACAGCATTAATTTTACAGTAAAAAGTTTGGCTCCTGCCTGGCAAATCCCCAAGGGAATAGAAAGACGTAAAGGTTGCTATATGAAACCTTGATAAATACGCACAATGTTAAATAAAGTGGGTAATACAAGAATAGTAGATGTCTTCAAATGAAACGTTTTCAGAGCGGTTTAATTATACAATGCTTAAACCCTTTCAATAATAATTTCCCCATCCACCAGCTTGACTAGTTGTTTCTTTCTTTTCCGACGTATTTTCCTGACACCTTTTTGTCCCTTCTTTGAAATGAAACCTGGGGGGAGGGGGGAAAAAAGAAATGACAAAATGTACTAAACAGCATGCCATATTTTTCTCTTTCTCTCTCCACCTCAATTTCCCGCCTTGCCTTTTTTTTTTCTAATTATATATTACAAACTCCTTGAAGTGGGAACATTAAAAAAAAACAGCTGTCACAATTTAGGACAATATACAATATACAGCAATTGTTCAGGTAGCTGAAAGGTACAGCAATTGTTCAGGTAGCTGAAATGACAAGGATATTGATGCCTTTATTGATGCCTTTAGTGTACCTACACACTTCTATTATGAGAAATAAAATATTAACAAACCAAAAGCCTACTTATGAAAGGCACAGGCATGCTTTTCTGGGTGGGGGGACCCAGGAAGTGTCCCTTCTTTGTCATGACCCCTGCCCTCTGGAATAATAGTCCCTGAGATTTGTATAATCTCTACCCTGACCTTAATTAAACAAGCCCTCAAAGCCTGGGCCCCCAAGTGTTGGGTTACAGTGGGTAATAGAGCAACTGGGCGGTGTTTTGGTGTTGTTTCTCCAAATTCTTCTTTTAAAAGTTTCATACATTCATATTTTTTATTGTTTTATTTTGTAATCTGCTCAGAATCGTAAAAAATTAGGGTAGCCTATAGAATGAATGAATGAATGAATGAATGAATGAAAGCTCGTGTCAAAAACACAAGGAGATAGTTCTCTTTGGAATCATCTCTAGCCCTCTGGAAAAATAAAAGTTATATCGACTGTATCTCTAACTGGGAGTTCTTCCGGATGATTTTTTAAAAAGATTTTTTTATCCTGCCTTTATTATCTTTATAAATAACTCAGGGTGGTGTATGTACCGATTACTCCTTCCTCCTTCTATGTTCCCCACAACAACTCTATGAGGTAGGTTGGGCTGAGAAAGAGTGACTGGCCCAAAGTCACCAAGCTGGCTTTCATGCCTAAGACAGGACTAGAACTCACAGTCTTTTGATTTCTAGGCCAGCACCTTCACCACTACGCCAAACAGGCTCTCTTTATTTATTACAAGTGTATTCCACTCTTTCCTGTATGGAGATCAGTGCATTGTACATGTCCCCCTATTTCCCAAACCCTAGATATATTCTATAGTCTTACAAATTAGTGTGAACTAGGTTATTGGAATAAGAATTAATGATATCAACAGAATATCAAGCTTCTAGGATCCTAAGTTAGGTACTTAAGCCAATACCCCCGACTGCCTCACAATAGGTAGCATTGAAAAGAGATGCTTCGAAACAGAACAGGGATAGGGGTCTCCTGAGTATGTTGAAATACAATTCAAAGAGTTGTAGCCAGCATGACTGATAGGGAGAGAAGGTGAAAATTTAGCAACATCTTAGGAGGTTTACAGCCCCATTAGATTAGCAAAGCATACTGATTGGTTGTTACTGCAAATCTTAAAGGTTTGTGTGTTGCACTTAAACTTCTACCATGAGACAGTCTGAATCTTTCCTGTTCAGCTGTGCTAATAGTTGTGTTCAGGGCTTGCAGAGCATACATTTTGTAGATGCTTGTTTAAAATGAATAACAGGACAAACTTCTTTGACTTGTGTATTCAGTTGTAATAATTTAGGAATGAAGGCAAATATACGTGTCCCAGGATAATGTTGCTAGATCCAGTCTGGGTCAGTCTCTGGGACCAGAGATTTAATCTTCTGAGCTTTCGGACTTGTGCTGGAGTCCATGTTCAGGGAACTTCTCTCTTCTATTCCAATACATATTCCCAGGGGTGGGTTCCACTTACCTTCCCCACCGGTTCGCATCACGATGTTTTGCGCGTTCCCTCGCACAATTTTGCTTCCGCACATGCTCAGTAGCTGCAATCAGCCTGAAACACAGCTGAGGAGCTGATCAGCTGTGCTTCGGGTGAAGGAATAAAGGTCAGTATAAACCCAGGGGCGGGCAGGAGGGCACTTTTTCAAGCAGCAGAACAGGAAAAACCTTCCCAACAGTAAAAATTTCACAAAAAATTCACAAAAAAAGATGGCGGTGCCCACGGACCGGCACCGACCGAACCGGATGCCTGATGTCAACAGTGGGTCGCTACCGGTTCGGGCGATCCAGTCCGTACCAGGAGGAACCCACCCCTGCATATTCCAGTAGAGAGAAGTTCCCTGAAGATGTACTCCAGCACAAGTCCAAAAGCTCAGAAGAGAAAACCGTTGGTCCCAGTGACCGACCCAGATTGGATCATGCAGTAATACTTTGGAAAAGACTATTTCAACCCAAATGCTTGCAACTATACCTTTCTTACACATCTGCACACATGCCTTCCTAGAGGTAAAATTATTTTCATTTCCACCACATCCAGTGTAGCTGAATGGACGGCATCTTCCAGTAGTTTGATTATAGAAGAACCGTTTCTCATTTGCTTTGCAAAGACCTCTGTCCATGGGCATCACACAAAGAGAAGGGAGTAGGGATAACTCTAGACATAGTAAGGAAGAAAATATGGTGAGAAATAGAAACTTGGATTCTGGTGTTGTATTTTTGGTTCTATAATTAATACACATTTTTCCAGTATTGCACTGCAGTTCTCAGAATTTAAAAAGTGTGTGTGTGTGTGTGTGTGTGTGTGTGTGCATTGTGGGGCTTTTCTCAGAATTTAATAAGTGTGTGTGTGTGTGTGTGTGTGTGTGTGTGCATTGTGGGGGAGGTTTTTTTAAAGTCAAAGGAAAGTATCAAAATTGAATACAATTATAAATGCATAAAAGCATGAAACTGTGAAATACACATACTAAATACTTGTCATATAATATAAATAGACTTTAAAAAAAACAAAAAACAAAGTGAAATTCATAAAGGCATGAATAAAAACAAACAGTAAAATAAATCACAAAAACAACTGAATTTTCATGGTAAATCACCATTGTTGTTTTTTATTCCAGATTATCCCTATCTCATGCTCTCCAAATGTGATGGACCAGCAGCACCCGCTTCCCCACCCAATAAGGGCCAATGGATATGAAGGCTGTGAATGATGGGAATTTTCAGTCAAGCGTGCCTAGATTGCCAGTTTGTGGCAATGCTGTGCTGTGCTAATAAATCTGACTTCCAAGATAGGTCAGTTAAA
Source organism: Thermophis baileyi (assembly GCA_003457575.1). NCBI lineage: Eukaryota > Metazoa > Chordata > Lepidosauria > Squamata > Dipsadidae > Thermophis > Thermophis baileyi. Next base: position 11,631,867 of record QLTV01002419.1, on the reverse strand, counting down.
CCTACCCTTGACTAAATTTGTTTAAAACATGTAATGCTTCTAGCCACTGTTTCAATTCAGTATATAGTTTCTAGATTTAACCAAGGTCAACAGGAATGGTTATTTTTTCCAATACTGTATCTCATTAAAACCCACTGCGAAATTGTATTTAAGCATCACATTCCATTATTTACAAGGTCACTCCTTTCATAAGCCTCCTGTTTTCACATGTTTGTGAAAAATGCATTCTAGCAGCTAAAATTGTTCTCTAAAAGCTTGATGTTTCGAGAAACTACAAGACTCCAATGACATTCAGCACTTCTGAAACTTGCCCAGTTTAGAAGAACGCTATCTGTTTGAAGACAAGGAAGGAAGACTGAAAAACAGCCTATTTTTTTTAAGGAGATAGTCAAACAAAGAAGAAAAGAGACATATAAACACCCAGACATATAATGGTATGAGAAGCTTATAGAAGGTACACTGCAGCTCTGACTTGAAAGTTCAGGGAAAGCTAGATAAAGTTATTTCTGCTAGTGGGCCTTCTCTGGCCAGGTCAGACACTAGAGTTCTGACCCCATAGGACTAGGACCAAGCACCAAAAACTAGGACCGAGAACTAGAAGAAGCACTAGCCAGTGAAGCTGGTAGTCATTTTAATTTCTTATTATATTGCTGCAAACTGATATTATATTAGGGTATTATCAAACACACACCCACACCCACTGTCCAATTACGTTAGCAGTATTCAGCAACAATCCCAAACAAATGTCAGGAGCAGCCGAAGAATCCCAGGTTCTGACATTGGCCGCAACATGTTATGCAAAACCTGTAGTATTTCTGCTGAAAGATAACTGTACTTTGCTTGTGCCTGGAAACAAAACCAAAATGCAGTTTATGGGATAATTTTACAACTGGATTCATGGTCCTTTCTATCATTAGATCCCGGATATCTTCAGAGATGTCCTCAAACATAAAAACAAATAGACAAGCAAAAAACAACAATAAAAGAGATACAGTCGTCATGATACTAAGTAGTAAATAATGTGTCTTCTGAAACAACAATAAGTCTATTTGGTGCAAAGATGCCAGTGATTTGTGTGAAGAATAAGGTTTTATGAAATTTAAGCAAAACAAGGACTGGTCATTGGAGGCTTTAAGGGCCTTGATTTTCTAATAATGATACAGATAATACTATGGCATCCAAAGCTGCCCAGGTTCATAGCTTGTAAAAAAAAAGGCAATAAAAATCTGAAGCTTAAATTATTTTACAAAACTCAGTAAAATCCTAAATTATAGTTATGTGCTTCTAGGTTACAGAAAAAACAACAACAACCAGTGGAAACATAGGAAACAGCAATTTGCTTATAAAATGCCAGGAAGGAAATTTCTCCCTCAGTCAGTTTAAACTAAACATAGAGAACACGTCTTTTCATTGAATAGAAAGCGACAGATTCATGTTGTGATTCTGAGGGGGTCCTTTCCTATAAAATTACTGAACAAGCTTTTCTTCGGTACCTTTCATGCTCTTTGCACAGAACATGCAGGATTTTTTAATTTAAACTCACTTCCAGTTTATCCCAGTGGTTGACTGAAGGGATTTTGGTGTCAAGAGAACGTGAACTAGGGGCTTAATTCTACACTGGGCAGATGACATAGCTTTGCACATCATGGCCCCTTCCTTTAGGAAAATAAGAAACAATGGATGGAAACTAAACAAGGAGAGAAGCAATCTAAAACTAAGGAGAAATTTCCTAACAGTTAGAACAATGAATCAGTGCAACAGTTTGCCTTGCCTTCAGAAGTTGTGGGTGCTCTATCAGTGGAGGCTTTTAAGAAGAGACTGGACAGACACTTGCCTGGAATGATATAGGCCGGGTCTCCTGCTCGAGCAGGGGTTTGGACTAGAAGACCTTCAAGGTCCCTTCCAACTATATTATTCTATGTTCTATATTATGTTAGCAGAGCCATTTCCTAGAACATCATGAGGTGTTTCTTAATGCCTAGCATGCATTTTGAATTTATTCTTTTGCCTCTTCTGTGAAGATGACCAAAGAGAACAAAGCCAAATGGAGACATGTACACACACACATACACACACACTGACTCACGTACATATACACACAAAAAGAAACAGCATGAAGCCAAAGAAAGCAGCTAAGTAGGTGGATTAAATTCTGTGCATAAAACTTTCCTATCTGAATATCTATAAAGAGAAATAATGGAGCATTGTCTACTGCCATTTGACCATTCAAAAACAGCACAATGACAATGACTGAAGCCCTGCCTCTTTGCCTATGCATGTGACATCAACACATATAAGAAGGGATAGAGCTTCAATCACATTGCCGTGACCAGCATCTTGCCTTTTTTGACTCGTGTGTGTGTCTCTGTGTATGTAACTTTCTCTTTGTGCATGTGTGTGTATGTATTTCATACTCCTGCTGTAAGGATTATGATAGCTAATTATGAAATACCATTTTCCATTAAAATATGCAATTAACAATTAACACAGCAGTAATAAATTGATGATATTATTTAACTATCTCAAAGAATATTTGGTGGCTGGCTGTTTTGTCAAGGAATGATACTATAAGATTCAGTTGATCCAGAAACTATAGTAGTTCATCAGATTATCTAGACTCAGAGATAATAGCAACATTTCATGCCTTATTAAAGCCATTTAAAAACAGTTCATAAATTTATGGCAACTTCAGATCTCTTTCATTAGAGTGAAATTTTTATCTAGTTTATCTATATAATAATCTGATTACTTTTGCCACTTACTAAGAAGATTGCAGCATAAGCAAAAAGGGCAAATTAAATTGTTTCCATTAGGCCCTGCAAGTTGGCATTATATCTAGTTAGGCATTTAGAGGAAGATACATTGGTGTGTATACCGTGTTTCCCCGAAAATAAGACCCTGTCTTATATTTTTTTTGAACCCTGAAATAAGCGCTTGGCCTTATTGCCATGCACTCAAAAGCCCGATTGGGCTTATTATCAGGGGATGTCTTATTTTGGGGGAAACAGGGTATATATATATGTGTGTATTTATTTGTGTCTCTGAGTAATGTAGAGGTATTTCTCGACTGGTCACTTAGCAAATGTTAGAAGTTAAGTAGACACCCCCCCCAGCAGAAAACACCCCATAGATGTTTGCCCTTATGACCAACCACAGGGATGCTACAGGCCCCCAGCCTAACTCGTCCCATTCTCCCCACCAGGCCCCACACTCTCTTCCTTACCCATTTACTTACACTTGCTTTTCAAAGAGCTCTGGAGTTTGGGTTAAGAAAACACAGTAAGTATTTGTTGCTGGGTTGTATGGTGCGGTTTCAGAATGGTGGCTGCTCAAAAAATGGTGGCCACCTCTGGGTTCATGCCGCATAGCCCAGCAACAAAACAGCTTGCTTTGCTTCCCTAACCCGAACTATGGAGCTCTTCGAAAGGTAAGTGCATAATGGGTGATATGAAGTAAGGAAAAAGGTATTGGGCCCATTGGGATGGGAAGCAGGGCCTGTGGCCCCTGAGGAGCAGGAAGTGGTGCATGGGATGCCTTAAGGGTGGGGAAGGCTTTGGGAGGCCTGGGCCAGGGTCTCCTCCAGGGCCCAAGCCACCCCATGCTTTGCTTAATGATCAGCATGTTCATTTAACAATCACATTGGGAAGAGCAGGGATGATCACATGGGTACTTCATTAATGGCCATCATGATATCTGACTGTAATGGGCAGACTGCATTACAGTCATGAGTTGAGGACTACCTCACCAGGATTTTGTAATTCTGTCAGACTGTTCCTCACGGTGGCTCCATAGGAGTGTCAAGATATTCTTAGAAGATAGCGCTTCTAAGTCCTAAGAACTAGAATTTAAGACCTTCTAAGATACCATGTTTTCCCACCGATATATACATCTGATTGGATAGGTTTAAGTTTTGAGTGGGTTCTCCAAATTCAACAGCAGATCCTTGCTTAAGCAAGGGGCAAGAATCAACATAAAGATATGAGATGTATTTACTGTAACTGCTCAATCAGGGCCAACACCAAGACTAAGCAAAACAACAACAAAAAAGTATTGTCAATTACTCTTGAAACAGTTTTAATGCTTTATTTATTTATCTACTCAGAACATTTCTGTACCACCCTTCATCCTGATTGGATTTTGGCCGACACAATAATGCCTTTCCTCCATCCCATTACTGGATTAGATGATTATAGCCCAAGCAAAGTTCTATGTTCTGTGATGAATGAAGCCAGGATGTAGAAAAACCACACAGCACTTCCCCATCATAGGCAGTCCCAAAGTTCATTAAGAAGATCTCCCTGGACTTCTTTTACATGCACTCCAGATTTCTAGCCAGCATGCATAATCCACAAACTACCAGCCAGTTCCCAGAAGCACATCTGAATGAAAGTGCAGATGGCCAGCAGAAAAATATAGCAACCGTGATCTGTCTTTTTCCAGCTGTTCCTTTCTCCCTGACGTACAACTGTGGATCATAAAAGTGAGAAGCCTCAATCTCCAGTATGGCATATACTCATGGAAAAACAATGGCAACAAATCTTTCAAAGAAAGCTTTCAGACAAAATAAATAAATAAATAAATCAGGAAAGATTAAAAAACGAGCAAAAACAACAAAAGGGATTTATTTCTGCCACTAACAATTACCTCAGAAATATTGGTATTTATTATTTCTTTCCTGACATTTATATATCCCAGTCTCAAGACTCTAGTCTAGGAGGTATGCAGAATAGTTAGGTAACAATTAAAAAAGGAACTTAAATGAAACTCTGATTTAATTTATTGAGGATTTTATAGTCTATATTTTTGTTTGGCTTCCCTGGACTCATCCATGTTTCCTCAGTGATGTTTGGAGTCATTAATCTAAAGACAAAGTGCATATTCCTGATGTGAACATAGTAGTGCCTGCCACTGACTCCTTAAGACAGAAAGCAGTAAAATACAAATCCAGCACATTCAGAAGGAATAATCTGTCAGATAACATGCTAGGTGCTAGCATGTATTGTGTGACTATTCCCATGCTGCAATGGCATGTTTGAAATTTGAGATCTCCTTGGTAAACTATAGTTGTGCAGTGGCACAGTTAAAACAGAAATTCCCAGCAATTTCTACCATACCCAGTATTAGTTAGCAGGGCTGAGTATGTTTTTGGCTGTTACCAGTTAGAATAAATAATATAGTATGCACTATGTGACCCTGGTTAAGGAAGCTTCATATGTTCATATGCTATGGTTCTTTTCTATTTAGGCATTATATATGAGAGAGATGAAAAAGGAACTTTACCATCAATTAGGAGAATAATACAATGCAGAGAGTAGCAGCTTTTCCATGGAGGGAGGACAAAAACACCTGCTTTTAAAAAAGCAAGTATACAGATGATGGAATAGAGAGGAAATTAAAAAAATGGAGGAATCGGTCACCAATCTTTGCAGAAACCCCTGATAGTTAATAAACCGAATGCCCTTCAGAATCATGAGAAGCAAAGTAGAAATATGACAGGGAAAAATTCAGATGAGAACTGTAGAGTGAGCCCGATTCTTAGCCAGGCATAAACTATTAATACATACCTTGCTTAATAAGTGGAGCACTATTATTACTATTAGTACCAAAAACCGTGTGTTCATCATCTATTTGTAGTGAATTGCCTGAGGGGACTGAAATAAAAGAAAAAAGTCTGATCAAAATGGTATATCGGGACAGAGAAAACAGCGATTAACATCTATTTAATACCCCAAGGTTGTAGTTTCCTGAAATCCTCTTTTCATTTGAACTCACTTAAACATAAGAAGCAATTTTTCACTTCATTTACATTTGTTTACATTAAACTGAAAAAGGAATTTATTCCCACCTTCTGTTCTAGGTCATACTAGCTTGCTAATACATTGTTTATGCTGTTCTTTCAGTGAAGACTGACAGGGACTCCTTATCATCTTTGCTTTTTCTCCCCAATTATGAAAGCACATGATAGCAACCACCCATACATGCAGCCTTCAAACTGAACATGTGAATGAATTTCTGTTGCAACTCAGCAGACACGCTACCATTCCCACATGCTTTGAATTCTATAAATTCCAAGTCCTATCAGCCATTGGTGATTCAGCCAATAAAAGCTAGCAACAGTTGCTTTCTAAAAAAGATCTGGAAGGACAGAGGCTCTCCATTCCTGCCTTACACCAACAGGCACTGAGAGATGCAGTTAAGTACCAAGAAACAGCTCCACTTACCCCTGTCATGGCAGGTATTTTGGCATTCTTGCAAAGATTTAAAGTTGTTTTGGTTTCCCAGGCAACCTCCATATTGGAATTTTTCACACTGCTGTGACTCTTTGTTGTAGAAATACCTGGGAATTAATCCTCGGCAGACACCAGGGTCATTTTCCAAAAGGCAGAAGGACGGCTTTTCTGTGAATTAGGATTGTTTCAGCAAGGAAAATAATGTCATTTCTTTCCACTGTTATTGTTATTGTTCCCTCTTAACCTCGTGATAAAATCATTCAGTTGTAACTAAAGTTAAATGCTACTCAGTCCTATTGACTTCAGGAGGAAAGATTTAGGAAATCCTTCAATACTCTAGTTTTATAGGTGGAAGATTTTTGTATATCCAGAATGTGAAACATAATGTAATTGTAGTGTATTATCCATAGTAGTTGTCTAGGGACTTGCTATATACTCTACTTTGGTTTGCAAATAATATGGCTGATTCAGTTTCCATGATAGCCATAACTGAGATGGAATGCGATGAGTTTCACAGGCCGAGTTTATTCTGATATTTTCAGCCACAGTTAGGCAATAGCCCTCAAGAGAGTGGTAAACCTTTGATGCCGCCATAATATTTAATATTTAATTTCAGAGTCCAGATGGCCTCAATTTTTCAAAAAGGTAAGCTACGATAGAAAATGTCTCCCACAAAAATATGAGATTTGTATCTTTTTTCTTTCTTCCTTATACTCAGTTGTCAGGCTTAAACTCAGCTATATTTACACAGTCTTCAAGCGTATGCTACAAAAATGATCTCACCACAATGCTGAAAGTAAGAACAGCTGCTACAACTTCTAATGTAGCTGGAAATTGGACAATAGTTTGAAAATCTTGGTCCAAAAGATTGCATAATGATAACTCGGCTAAATTTGTCAATTAAACATCCGACTTCTCATTCTGTTATTTATTTACAAACTTTATATCCTGCCTTTCCTTCAGGAGCTCCGGGTGGCATAAATATATACCACTCCTTCCTTCCACTTTTCATGCCAAAAACAGTGCTATGAATCAGGTTGGGCTGAGAGAATAATTGGTCCAAAGTTACCCAATGATCGCTCGTATGTTTTTAACATCTTAATTGTTTTATATTGTTGTTTTATGATGTTTTAAGCTGTCCACAGTCGTTTGACAATGAGATGGATGGCATACGAATTTAATAAATAAATGCATATCTGGGGATAGATCTGAACTCCCACTTTTAATCCAACAGTATACGCACTATATCTATGTTAGTCTAATTACAGTGAAATAATCTCCATCATTTCATTTTAATCTCAAACTTTAAACCTAAGGGGCCAAACTTAAATTTTGGTAATATGGGAAGAAATTAGTCTATTTCAGGATGAACCAAACTTATTGTTAGTGGCATTCAGAGGTCTTTCTGCTTGATCCCTATATCTCATAAGAAAGAATAGATAGCAGTGTCCTTTGTCAGTTTTTGGGTAAATAAATTAATGTCTGAAATGAAATCAACTTTAAAGCAATTCTTCCAAAACTGTGGATTGTTATGGGTAAAAATATCCTTCTGAATAATAATAATAATAAAAGAATCTCTGTCTTGCAACATATTGATTCTAATTCTCATGCCACTGCTTTCCTATTGCTTTGATTGGTTTCAATGGATTTCAAGATAATGGTACCGGTACTTTTACAATCAAGATATTCATGTGCAAGGCAAAGAAGACAGCCACTTAAAACCTAATTAACTAAGTATAATTGAGTTGATGTGATATGAACACTAATAATTTATCTTGGCAATGTTCATTTCTCATTCATTATTCATTTTACAATACAAACTTAATTGTGATACAATTATATTACATTATACATTGTAAATTGTAAGTTAAAAATTATTGTACTGAATTGTACTATTAATATGAAGCCCTACAAAATCAAAATCAAACACCAGAAATAAAAATGATCTCATTTTTGAGCCCCTCTCCTTCTTACAGATGAAACATTAAAAAAAATCATTATAGTTATTGTTTGCTATGATAAGTATAACAATCTTATAAACTAATAAGAACTTGAGACATTTGAGTAAAATCTGTATAGTAACTTAACCCAGCCACATTTCTGTTGGGAAATTATTTCTTAATACTGAGAGATAACAAAACACGATGAAACAGTAAGTTACCATTCTTAAGTCTTGATTTCTTTGTCTTCTCTGGCACATCTGTAATGGAAAAAGTAATTTTAAACTAGAACTAGAAATGTAACAGTAAAAGTCCTCATATGGGCATAATCTTTCTCTCTCTGATATAGATTGATATATATGATATATATGAATATAGTTTGTAGAGGTGTGTGTGTGTATAGTTTTAGAAATATAGATGATGATAGCACTAGCAATAGCATTTAGACTTATATACCGCTTCACAGTGCTTTACAGTCCTCTCTAAATGATAAGAGTCAGCATATTGCCCCCAACAATCTGGGTCTTCATTTTACCAACCTCGGAAGGATAGAAGGCTGCTGCTGCTGCTGATGATTTCTTTTGAATAGAAACATCCTGTGGAGGTTGTTTTCAGTTTTTTCCGTTGCTTCTCAAAATCTGCACATCACAGTTACTTAAAAATATAGATTTACTTCGTCATTGCTGCATCTATGTGGAACCCTTTTCTTTCAGAAATATCAAAAGTGAAGCTGCCAAGCCATTAGTGTCATTGTTGAACTATGCAGGAGTTCCTCTGAACACATTAATTTTATGTATTTATCAAATATATATACTACTCATCTCGCGGTGCGAGTGGACACTGAGCAGCTAATATACTTTAAGATATTGATATTAAGAATTAAAAAATCAGAATAAAAATCAAGAAAGACACATATATAGTGCTGGGGATGATAACTCACAAATCACATATCAATGGCCTGTGCAACATCCTGGCCCAGCATCAGGAGGAAGAATTAGGTCTAAAGGCCAGGAGGATCAGGGCCATCTGAATCCCAGTGATTGGGGGGGAGGGGGATGCTGTTCTACAAGACAGCCAAAGCCACAGAGTTCCTGGATTCTATAAAATAAAACTATTTAATAGATGACACTTGTAACATGTCAACTCAGTCCAATCTGGCAGGCTGAGATAATTGAGAGAATAGTACCAACAAACTCTGCTGAAAACGATGAAGTCTGATATAAGAAATGTACACAAAGCATCTAAACTAATTTCAGCAACTAGACAAGCAATAGGCAATTCCCAGAGTTCTAGTAATCAAACTTGAGAGATGTTACAAGTTATACATGTTGCAGAACATATGAACATCTTATAAGCGTGATTCTTTTTCAAATCTTATAAATGTAAGGACACACATTTTTTTCAGATGACTCAGAAAATGTAACTATGACATCTTTTTCAGTTCCAAATTCAGAGGGACTCCATGCAGTTTTGTTTTTCATTGGTATTTATTTATTATCTGTCAAATTTAGATACTGCCCATCTCCCAGAGTGATTCTGGGCAGTATACGGTTAAAAGCTTAAAAACCATCTAAAAATACAGTGCATCAATAAGAAGAGCCAGATAAAAACAAGAATAAAATAAGTTAGAAGTTAAAAGGTGTGTGTGTGTATGGGTGGGGGAGAGACATCAAGGTGCCAACCACCCCCAGGGTTGCGTGTTGTTCAGTGAGCCCCAGTCGAATTGGCAGAGCCAGGTCTTCAAAATCCTTCAAAAGGCCAGGAGAGTGACGGCCCACCTCACTTCTGAAGGGAGAATATTCCAGAAGATGGGGGAAATGGAAGAGAGGCCCTTTTCCTGGACCCTTTTCATTCTTTAAATGAAAGGGTCTATAACATACCTTCCCTGCCTGCATGATGATGTCACCTTCCTTCTAATCTTAAAAGGACTTTGAATTTTCTTGGAGATTAAGGCTGAGGGGCCTTAAGCCTTTTTCCCTTGGAGACCGGGATCTTATTTCCTCGTCTGACTTTTGTTATGTTTGAATTAAACACTTCTCCTTACACTGCATTTTGTGCACCCTTAAACATGCACCTGGGGGCCCTGACTGGTTTAGCTTCTCCAGGTCAGCATACAAATTCATGATGTTTATTATACTTGCCCACTGCAGTGCTTTTCACTTGTCTTGACTGAGTTAAGTAAGATTGTTTTTTCTGGCAGAAAGATTTATTAGAAGTTGCAGCTTGGGATTTTCTTAACCAGCCAGCTATTTGATAGTACTTTTCTCTGCTGGAAACTCTGGAATAACTAAATCCCTGCTGAATTAACTTCTTGGTTATAAGATATATTTCCCACTTGGACTTTTAGTATATATGGGCATAACTTGTTTTATTGCGCTTCACTTTATTACACTTCACACTTAGTGCGAGGTTTTTTTACAAGGCCCTCCACCAGCAAAAAGATTATGACTCACTGAAGGCTCAGATGATTAGCATTTTTTAGCAATAAAGTATTTTTTAATTAAAGTATGTACATTGGTTTTCTTTTTTAGACATACTATTTGCACACTTAATAGACCACAGTATAGTGTAAACATCACATTTATACAGACTTGGAAACCAAAACATTTGTGTGATTTGCTTTATTGCAATATTTGCTTTATTACGGTGGTCTGGAACCAAACCTGCAATATCTCTGACGTATGTATTACTAAACCTGGATTACAACTGCTTTATGTGTATAGCAATAGCAATAGCACTTAGACTTACAGTATATACCGCTTCACAGTGCTTTTACAGCCCTCTCTAAGCAGTTTACAGAGTCAGCATATTGCCCCCAACAATCTGGGTCCTCATTTTACTGACCTCGGAAGGATGGAAGGCTGAGTCAACCTTGAGCTGGTGGGATTTGAACTGCCAAACTGCTGACAATCGGCAGTCAGCAGAAGTAGCCTGCAGTACTGCACTCTAACCACTGCGCCACCACAGCTCTGTATAGTGTTAGTACTGACTGAAGTTTAAAACATGGAAATTGCCCACAGCATCAAATTTACATCTGTTGGAATGTGGGGTAGGCTGATGGATACATAGGACTTAATGTTCATTTTGCCTGGTGAAAATGAGATATGGAACTTGCCTATTCAAAATACTTTTTCAAAGTTTTATATTTATCTTTGATTTCATTTTAATTCCAAGAAGGACCAGAGTTCAGGTGTACAAGTATGTTTCACATGCACATGGTACCAAATTTAATTTGTGCTGTCTCCAGGGATAGCTGTAATCACTGACACTTTGGAAAACTACAAGAATAGAGCGAGTTGGATCAATGATTTAATTTGGTGCAAGGCTGTTTCCTATATTCTTATGTTTCCTAACACTACCCTAGAACAGATATGAAGCCTCCAATACAAGCAATAAGCAATATCCAGCTCCTCATTGCAAGATTCCCTGCCATCAGGGAAGCCGCCCAGAGTCTTTTGGGAGTTGGGCGGCATAGAAATACAATTAATTAAATTAAATTAAATTAAATCATTTCTGACTATATAGCACAGACTGAAATATATCTATCCTAAATCATAACAAGATTTTTTATGAGGACATTATCCTTGCTTGCTTTGTATTTCTGTTTTTTAAAACTTAATCTCAAAAATACAATCTGACAATCTTGAATTTGTTTGAGATAAATACTTTTTTCTATGACAACACCTAGACCACGGGTGTCAAACTCGTGGTATCACATTGCTGCATCGTGACATTTTTCCCTTCGTGGAGCTGGGGTGGGCATGGCCTGCATGTGACGCATGTGGCCCATGGGCCACCAGTTTGACACCCCTGACCTAGACACTTGAATTTCCTTCATTTTTCACCTTTTGGAAAAATGTGAAATCATTTTTATTCCAATTTGCAATCAATGTTTACCTATATTTTTATGTAATAATCGTGACTGGGACTTTTTAGTGTGTGTATGTGTGTGTGTGTATATATCTATATCTATATCTATATCTATATCTATATCTATATCTATATCTATATCTATATGTATAAAATAAAGGTTAAATATTCTTACTCTGAGGACAATGATCAGTTTTAAAGGTACCACATAGTAGAAGAAAAATAACTGAATTAAAATGGTTATGCTTCCTTTTTAATGAAGGAACATACATTTTTAAACCACATGCATATATTATTTATCTGCATGCATATATGCAACAAGTGACTAAATGAAGAATGTAAAAACTTTCTCACTTTGTTAAAATTCTACACTTAATCACAAATACTTTATTTATTTATTTATTTATTTTATAAAATTTATATGCCGCCCAACTCCCGAAGGACTCTGGGCGGCTTACATCATAAAAAAATAAAACATATAAAAACAATTTAAAAAAGAAAGGGGAAAAAAAACCCAACTATATTTAAAATAAAACATTCACAAAATAAAACATTCACTTCCCTCCTAATCATGTATATATTTGTATAAATTCTGCAGGTAACCCAGTAGTACATAATATAACAATCTGATAAGTTGTCCAAAGAACTGGCTTTCGTCTGAGACTTAAAAAGAAGTGTTTCTTTCGAAAAAGAAAGAATTGTAGCAAGGAATATACTGACCTTTTACGACACACATTTCTTGACATTCGTCTAGGGTTAAAAAGTTGTTTTCATTGCCTTGACATCCACCAAAGTTGAAAAGTTCACAGTGGCGAGTATGGATGTCGAAATGATAGCGGGTGTGCAGGGCTTTACAGGGACCAGGATCAGCTTTCAAGGCACAGATTGACATGCCTAGTATGAGTGGGGATGGATTGAGACCTGGAAGAAGGCAAATAACAATATTCCACAATATTGCCTGCTATAAATTGCACAGTATAATAGCCAAATGCATTTGAAGGAATCTAAACATGATGTATCATATATATTTAGTTCTTTTTCCAATAGCTAGAATGAGAATGTCTGTAAAATATTCCTTTTGGTCTAACACTACATTTCTGTGTGTGTGTGTGTGTGTGTGTGTGTGTGTGTGCGCGCGCGCGTGTGCGCGTGCACCTTCAGGTCAGTGTTGACTTCTGATGACTGCCTGGACTAGTCCCTGTAGGTTTTCTTTTTAATGCCTTTATTATTTTTATAAATAACAATTGAACAACACAATACTCCTTATGCCTTCTATTTTTCTTTAGTAAAGTTTTGTTTATCCTTGCCTCCTTCTTGGAACTAAAAGAGAGTGATTGACCCAAAGTGATCCATTTGGTTTCATTTCTAAGGCAGGATTGGACATCTCCTAGTTTATAACCTGGTACCCTAATCACTGCATCAAACTGGTTTTCATTCTTTATGTATGGAGTACCATTATACCCTAAAATCAAATGAGTTTGTATGATTGCCCTGGGAATAAAATAACCACAAACAATTAACTTGTAACTGTAATATAGAATCTGGCAGCGTCATAAAGTAAAACTTTCCTACTGGATGTAAAACTCTTGAATCTAAAATCTAGATTTTAGTTTATTTAGTGGAAAGGAAGCACTTGCTTAGTCTGGCATTTAGTCTGCAATCTGAATTTTATTTATTCCTTGATCCACATTTCCTCTAGAACAGAATTTGCTCTTGATAGAAGCAGATGAAAATCCTTCTGTCCCTTTGTCCAGACAGACTAGGAACCCATTCTGACAATACTCCAGCTTTTAAAAAATGCCATGAGGTTACCCAGCAAGAACCCAGTAAAAATTCACTCTGGGTTTGCCTGGATCTGCCAGTTGCCAGCTTGCTTGCAAGATAAAGCAGTGAACAGTACTATCAGCTACTCAGCTATGCACAAGTGCCCCTGAGCCCAATTTGTAACCCCACTTATATTTGCTGTTTGGGGGAGGCTGCATATGCTAGAGTTTGCAAAGTCCTTCTCTATGCCTATCACATAAATAAATATATTGGTTGCTAGTTCCAATATAGTTTTTCAAGAGCACTAGAAAAAATAAAGATACCTTACCAAATGCACCAATGGAATGAGAAAGGTTTCGTTTGCTTAAAACTGCTGGCCACATACTGGGAGCTTATCAAGACACAGGAAGAGCCTAAAGCCTCTTTGCCTGGATGGCAGATCAACAATTCCATTCTTCTTACTATGACGTTCTTTATATAACTATTGCTTATACTATAAGCTTCCTTTTTGTCAATTCAAGGATCATGTACCCCTTTCAACCTTGCTTATTTTTTTTTAAAAAATACTTGTTTTCCTCTCCATTGAAAGCGTAATTACTATGCATATTATTGTAGGATGTAATTATAAAAAGAAACAAGAATATCACTGACCATGAGCAAACTGCTGAAAAGTAGGTTCATTGGTACAATATTTTTTCACTTGCAAAGTTAGCATGAAAAAGGACTGAATGTTTATACTACATATAGCATACATTGTCTATATATGTTTATATTATTACGAAGTTTAATATTAGTTTATCTCTTAAATGACACTAAAATATGTCTAAAATATTTTATCTATACATAGACATACATCTATAGACATATAACTTCATTCAACCATTTGACTATGTATTATTGAGCCTTAAAGAAGTATAACTAATCTCTAGGGGGCAGCATCTGCCTAGAAATTACACATCGAAGAGCCATTAGTTCCCTGGAAGTTACAAAACTGAAGTGTCACGCACACTGTTCATTTATTGATTTCCTTTGAAGATTACAAATGACAAATTACCACATCTTAATATGATACAGATCTATATTTTTTTAAAAAAGATGAGATAAGACGTAATCAGTGTTTAAGGATCCTATTCTTTTAAAGGATATCCATTCTTCCATTTTTTTGGAAGACAGCTTTTTAATTGGACTTGACTATTTTGGGAGTTTGTATTATCAACAAAATTAGGGAAATAATTTCTTTCGGAAGAAAAGAGGAGAAATAAGAAAATTAAATAGATTTTAAACTGTGGCTAATTGTGAAGAGTAATTGGGGAGGTTTTAAGAATTTCTTAAATTGTTATAAAATTAAATTATTATAAGATGGAGTTACAGATGTATGAAGAGTTATTTTTGATGTTGAAAAATGTGCGTGAATCTTTAATAGGAGATAAAGAAACAGAAAATTCGCTGAAATATATAGAAAAGGAAAGAGAAGAGGAACTTGAGGGAAATTTGAATGAGACGCAAGAAATTAAAAACATAGAAGAGAAAGAATCAAAAAATAAGAATCAGGTAGACAATGCTACAGAAACTTTTTGTAAGGATGAAAGAGTAGAGAGGAAAGGGGGGACCCCCTCCCCCCCAAAAAAAAGAAACAGCTAAAAAGGGAAAAATCTGGCAGAGGCAAGGGAAAGTTGTGGTGAAGGATGCACAAACAGTACAACAAAAAGAGATAAAAGAAATTCAGAAGATAAAATGTACTAAGTACAAAAATAAAAAAAAGAGAACTGAGAAGTTAGAGCGAGATAAAAGGCTGAGCAAAAAATCATTAAAATGGGATTCTAAAAAGATTGAGAGATGATGGATAATGGTGAATGATGTTATCAGAAGGGAGAGATGATATGCGGTAGATATTAGTAATTATATATAACATGGTAGATCAGTAAATGGGAATGAGAAGGTAGACAACGTAACAATATTATTAATTTTGATAGTCTTTTAAATTAGAGAGGAAATTAAAACATTATTGTAATTGTAAGAGAAAAGAATCATAGTGCACATTGTAATGTTATTTTTTGTGAAAGAATTGAATAAGAAATGATAAAGAATTATATACAGAGAAAAACAATGTTGAAACTGGAATAACAAAGCCATAGTGAAAAATGATTATTTTGTAAAGATGATAGAATTTGTTTAAGATAAGATTTAGTACATGGAAATGTGAAAACAAATAAATTAATAACATTATTAATTTTGATAACAATGTAAATTAGGATGAAAATATAAAATGCTAATGATTGGGAAAGGGGAATTTGAGAGATGTTTTTGGATTAAGAAATATGCTAGAATTATAGGGTGTATTGTGATGTTATTTAGGTGAAAGAATTGAACAAGAAAACAAAGAATTGTGTAATGGTGAAAAGTGATTATTCAGAAATGATGAATGAATAGAATTTGTTTAAGAGAAAATGCAGTAGATGGGAAGGTGAAAATAAGAAATTTAATAACACTATTAACTTTGATAACAATGTAAATTAAGATGAAAATTTAAAATATTAATGATTGGGAAGGGGGAAGTTGAGAGATGCTTCCGGAAATGAAGAAATATGTTAAATAACTGGTATAAATTGCTAGAGAGGAGAAACACAGGGTGTAAAGTGATGTCATCTATGTGTAAAAATTGAATAAGAAATGATAAAGAACTATGGAAAGAGAATAAAATGGCAGAAGGTGAAATAATAAGATAGGGCGATACGAAGATATATTTGTGATAAATGTATAAAAGAGATGAATATTGAAAATGGGAAGGTTAGAATGTATTAAATTTATGATTATGTATAAGATGTATAAGATGTGACCCGGTCAACACTCTGTTCATAAAATATGTATGATGAAAGAAAAAATTGTAATAAAACTTGTTTAAAAAAAAAAAGCTAACTCAGCCTTCCATCCTTCGGTAATGAGGAGCCAGATTGTTGGGGGCAATATGTTGACTCTATAAACCGCTTAGAAAGGGTTGTAAAGCACTGTGAAGCGGTATATAAGTCTAAGTGCTATTGCTGTTCCTATTTTATTATAGCAATGTTCTTCATAAGCTATCCAAAATTACTTGGTTAAGATGCATCATTACACCTGGACAATGCTGAATTCAGACTCCACCTCCTCCCAATGTGATAGGAGCCTTAATTAGGGCTCTGCATATTTCAGGGTAAGACTAATCTGATCGTGGATACAACCCAAATACTGTTGCTTTTGTCAAACAAGTTCCTCTTGAATTATTCCCCTGCCCTGATCCCATCCTAGGACTGACCACTGGAGGTCATTCTGATTATTTTCTTCCTTGCAGTTGCTATCAGTTTAGATCAGCAGCCCCCAACCTTTTGGGCAACAGGGACTGGTTTCATGGAGAGAGGTTTTTCCACGGACCAGAGGGGTGGTGGTTTTATGTGCTCCCTGCATCCCGCGGATGGGGCTTCGCTTGTCTGTGAGTACCAGTTTCTGGCATGCCATGGACCGGCACCGGTCCATCGACTGGGGGTTGGGAACCCCTGGTTTAGATCATTCCTATCTGTCAATGGGGATGGTTATGATTGGAGCCAGAAAACCTCTCCACCCCCAAAAATGGCCAGGCCAGATTGGGAGAGGCCTAAAGCTGGTGCTCCATCTGTTGCTGCAATGCCTCCCTCTTTTCCTCTGCTCTGACCAAGGAGGAAGATAAGAGTATAAATTATTTAGTAGAAAGGATGGGACACATTTCAGTGCCACAAAGAGAAGGAGCGCAGGGAGAAGGAAGCCATGAACAATGGGAGCTTAGTGATATCTATCATGTATAATTGGGAAAAAGGAAATTCTTTTTTTTAAAAAAATCTCAACAATTATTAAATGGCATTAAAAAGTTGAACGCACAATCAAATCTTGATTCACTATGTTCCTGTGAAAATGTCTATGTGTACATGCGGGGTGGGTGGATGTTGTATCTATTTTGCATATTGAGTCCGTTGTTGAATCATCTTTTTGTGGTTCACCACAGTTACCTTGGGTTTGTCCCGTATGACACTTATCTTATAGTGAGCTTGACTGACATGGCAATGACCTTGTATAAGACAGATTGGAGGGGTTCTTATATGTCTGAGTTGTGGGAACCAGCCCTGTCAGTCTGGCAAAGTCAATGATTTTACATCATTATTACTGCAAAACATGCCTCATTTTTATTAATCCAATGATATCGTTCTTTAGTGGAAAAACTGTTTTCTATACACCAAAAGGCTATTTGCAGTTTAGCGGAAAACTCAATCTGAGCCAAATAAACTCAAATCAAAGACAAGGTCTTCTATCCTCAAGAGCTTTTGTAGCCCCTTAGAAATATATTCCATTTTCCACATTTGGTGTTTTTAATAGTTAACACATTCCCAATAAATGGTGCAATTGCACACGGTACTCGGAAGTTTCCTTTAGCCTTTACGAGTATAATAATTTACACAGGAGGAAGAAAATTAATAGTTTTTTTTCATCCAAGAATTTGTTCTTTTGTTTGATTCTTGGCATATCTTGGCATCTTAAGTTTCCTTCTGCTTTGTGTTCAGGGGAAGAAAAAGAAGAGAAAGCAGCTTCCCTCTGCCTCACTAAGGTATCTCCAGATAGTAAAATCTGTGAGTATGAAGTAGAATTTTTCTTTAATTTCCTGGTGGCATATTTTTTGTCAAAGAATTCAGAAGCAATATAATGGAACAAATATGTCAAAACACTGGAGATTAATTTTACCATTTGATGGAAGCTCTCCTAATCTTTCATCCAAAACTATATTTAGACTAGTTTTGTTGGCCCCCTAAGGCACAAAGAGTATGCTTACTCTTAGCCGTTCTGACAAAATGACAAAATAAAACAACATCCTAGTTTTTCCATTATATTGGTCATTATTTATACACCGCGTGAAGTGCAGCTGTCTTTGTTTCTATTTCAAACATTAGAGATTTCCTTTTTTGAATCAAAGACTTCTAAACATATGGGAGATACAAGAGGTCAATATTTCCTCAGTAATAAAAATATACCGGACTTGGACTTCTTTCTAGCAAAGATACTTGCTGAGTTGCAGAAATTCCACAGGAAACACACTACTGCGTCTCATACTCTGCTGGGCTCATTCTAGCAGGATAGAAGTGAGGGTGGAACAGTATATTTGAACTTTTTCCTCCATACGTGACAAGTTCTCCATCACGAGCTCAACTACATTAGTTTCAACAAGAGGACAACATGTACACATACACACTTCTCCCAAAGTGGTTTCCACAGCAGCTGGGAGGTAGTAATAAGGTCAGACTGCCCTTGTGGTCCTTGGAGAGGAACACACAACATATCCTGTGCTGCTTGGGATGCCTCATCAGCAACCACAGGATTGCAATATAAAATGTTTCCAGCAAATATGGCAGGAAGAAAGTAAGCCAGAGGGGAAAAAAATTGTGGGGGAGATGGACAAAAGCAGACAATTTAAAGATATAGCAGTCTGGAAGCGGACTGTTCACAAAAAACACTGGCTAACTAGAGCTAAAATTGGTAGGTCAACCTCTTCATTGCCTGCAAATTTCTTTAAAAAAAAAAAAAAACCAATCTTGAAAGATGGAGCTGCCAAGATAGATGGCAGCCAAGTACAAATGGCATTCATGTCCTACTCTTCAGTAGGAGTTTATGGTAGACCTGTAATTACGGTGTTACACTAACCTGTTTCAATTCCTTGCTTTTCTCTTAGAGCTGACTGATGGCTAACAGAAAAAGGGTTGCAAAAATAAACACAAAAAGCAAAACAAGTAAGGTAATGATAGCAAATAAGTGTATTTTTATATTTACATGGGTCTGTTTTCCCGCTAGTGCCTTGGGGATTAACTTCATGACCATAAAGAGAAATGTTCCTGTTATTCATGGATGGGCTAAAATGCAAGAGAGGATTCAATTTATGAAAGGGAGGTAAGATTTTTTTACCCATTTGTCTCTTCCCTTGTTTCCATTCTTCCAGAATGGTTTTCTGGAATGGAATAGGAGCATACCAAGAATTCTAACGGAAGAGCAATTGTGGAAGCCACCCTCAAAATGACGCAGGTTCCAAGAAATCCAAAATACAGCCTATCCTTGTTGAATGTTCCTGCAGTTGAAACTGATGTCCCAACTTGTCCTCTGATTTCAGTAGGGACTAGAATGACAGCCATAAACTGGATATAATGGAATAAACTCATCATATCATTTCTCACAATTCTGGGAAAGGTGGGGAAGGAAAATTTGATACAATATTTTTCTGAAGAACTAAACAAAAGTTTTGGTTCCAGTTTCCCATCAAATGCATAAAACCTGATTTTATTTGTCTTTATAAGATTGAACATGTGTTTTTTGTTTTAAGTGGCATGGCAAAGTTCAGACTCCAATATATATACAGTAGGTATGGCAAGAACAAAGTACTGAGAACTAGCAAGGCAAAACATTAAAAGTGATTTAATTTACACTAAATGTAAACTGTATTATATTTAAAGTTTATTTATTTATTTTTAATATTCCTGTGTTCTTAACCTTTTCCAAGGGATGTGTAGTTAACGAGAAAAGTAATTTGGATCATTTATTAATTGTCCCTTAAAGCTAGATAAAGTTCTGGTAAAGCTTAAGCTAAGCCAAGTCAAATTTATTGCAAAACAGTGATACAGAAAACAGCTTAATGTATAGTATAGTACAGTACACTACAGTATTAGTATAGCACAGCACAGCACAGCACAGCACAGTATTATCTTACCTAACTTAGCCTAGCCTAGCCTAGCCTAACCTAACCTAAATATCGTATTTATCACAGATGATTCTATTTAGCTGAGGGGCTAAATCACTCAGTTTTTGCTCCTCATTTTTTCCCTCTTGTACTTATCCCATTTTGCACTGGGCTTAGTTATTAATATATAATAATACTTAAAGAAAGATATATAAAACATGGAGAAGAATTTATTTCAAAAATGATGTTTCATGTAAGATAATTTTGATAATTTTGTATTGAAATAAGAATTAAAGGAATTTATTATCATTGAAAGTTGTATTCTTCTACTATGTACCCTGTTTCCCCCAAAATAAGACATCCCCTGATAATAAGTCCAATCGGGCTTTTGAGTGCATGGCAATAAGGCCAAGCGCTTATTTCAGGGTTCAAAAAAATATAAGACAGGGTCTTATTTTCGGGGAAACACGGTATATATTTTCAAATCAGTCTGGATAGTTGTCATCTTGTTTTAAAAATGGTTTTTGTTGTGTTTTTCTTTGAACTGAGGGTAGGGATTGATCCAACCTCACCTAGCTGGCTTTGGGCATAAAGAAAGACTGAAACTCACAGCATGTTTGTTTGTTTACAAATAATTCAAGATGGCAAACATACCTACTATTCCTTCTTCCTTATATTTCTCCAACAACAACAACCACCCTGTGTTGTGGATTGGGCTGAGAGAGAGTGAATAGCCCAAGGTCACCCAGCTGGCTTTCAGGCCTAAGGTAGGACTAGAATTCACAGTCTCCTGATTTCTAGGCCAGTACCTTCACCACTACACCAAACTGACTCTCCTTATTTCTTACTCCTACTAAAATGAGCCTCGTGCATGTAGGTTTTGCTAAGTGCATTTTTTTTTATTAACCCAAATCAAATTTCCTTGCAGAATATGACAACTCTTTAATTCTACAATCATAACTAAATGATCACCTATTTATGATAAGCTGACTTGACAGGAAAAAATATTCAGTACTCTTTCCTATGGCTGATTGTTCTGTTGTCTCCCAAGTGAAATGCTTCGTGTCTATATATTCTATTTATATTCTATTTATACAGTTCATCACAAGACTCTGTTCAAATTATTCTTGTTGATGAGCATTATCAAGGCAAAACAGCTTGTCGCATTGAGAGAAAATGAGTCTCTTTTTTGTCCCCATCATAAGCTTGATTTGACAACTTGCCACCCACCCAACACCCACGCCTGCTAAAAGCTTTTCCTGCTAGACAAGCTGAATCTCCAAGCAGTGATGCTAATAAGTTATGGACTTTCACCCTTTACAAGAAAGAGGCAGTTTCAATGGCTGTGACTCATTCCCTTCAGGAAATGCGTCTTTCAAGAGAAATGTTACTGGACATAATTAATACGTCAGGATCCTCCATACAATCGAGTTCTGTGTATTCCTAGGAATTTTTTAAAGCTTGCATTACATACAAAGTATTGGAGTTTAAATAGTTTTATTGTCAGAGCAATTAAGTAGTAGGCCTCTATCTTTTGTGATATTTGCTTTGTAAATAATAAATAGTAAAGTAAAGGATAATACCTTTTTTACATACTCTCTGGGCCCCCGGTATATATACATGACAGCTATTTTCTTTTCATACCTAGTGTAATGTTCTTTCTTCTATTTTTTGGTCAAACAAAATTCGACAGTAATAGGAACTGTCTGGGCAATTTCAAATATTGCAATGGTGAGCAGGATTATATTTTAATGCCAAAGATGGAAACTCTTTTGTTTTTAACTACATTACCTTTTTAAAACATTTCTTCTGTATTTACATTATCTTTGAATTTCATACCTCAAATAAATTGCCCTAATTAATTTATACTTTTAGTTTAGATAAAATATGCTTTGAAATTAGGTTTGCTGCTAAAAGGGTATTTTGTGAAAAGTACATTCGAAACCATACATATGAATGGATGAAATTGCAGACTAATTGCAAATTAAGACAGAACAGGCTCATGAATGATAACCAGTGCAATTCAATCGGGGCTGAAAATATTATTACCCATTCATCTTGAAAATGCATACCACAATTAGGAATTACATTAAATACGCCCTGTTAAACCGGGACATTTTATTTCTCTGTACTGTAGCTTTGTGAGAATAAATAAAAGAGCACTTACCAATAATCTCTGCATATTCCTCATTCTCTGAAGCTGCAGTCCCATCGCAAAGGACAAATTGGGAGAGAAGGTACAAGGTGGCAGTTACAAACATATTGATCCTCCTTCTGCTCATCTTTTCTAAACAAGCAAAAGAAAATAAACTTTAGTACAGAAGACAAGGAACAAGAGAGCTTTGAAACATCCTTCCTTCCACTGCCAAGGAAAAAAGGTCTTATAGGTGTTACAGTTCAATTCACATCATCATCCACCAGGCAAAGAGAAAAAAGGGCCTGGATACAAAGACTTACTTATTATGATGCCTGCGTTAATGCAGAGGCCTGAGCACCAGAGTTGTCGAAGCTTAACTCAAAAATATTGTTCATCCTGAGGGGAAGTTGAAAAGCTTGCCCCTGCTTATCCTGAACAATACTGAGTCTAAAGAAGTTTAAGCAAATGAGGTAAATCCTAACAAATTAAATGGGTTGAATTAGCATCAGTTTCTCTATTTTTTCCTATATTTGGCCTGATTGATTGTTGCCAATTCATGGTGAATTATGCATTCTGGGTGCTCTCTATTAATCCTGGAATTGGCAAAGCATTATATTGGCATGAAATTTCCTCGCCCCACTGCTAATTCCTATTTCACCTATGGTACCTCTGTTTTAAGTTCCTGCAGTCTCTTCCATCCAAAGTAATGTTTAATGTAGACTATTGTTTCATACATTTTAATACATTTACATCTCCCCTGAATAAAGGGGGGACTTATATTTATTTAATACCAGTTAAGGGATGTATAAAGACCTCAATTTAAGGAAAAAATAAGATTAAGATTAAATGCAAAAAACACCAAATTAATGACAACAGGTACAACAACCAGACTTGCCATTGTCTTTATGATTATTTATTAGTTTTATGCTTATTGTAAGCCACCAGAGTTGCTTAAGATGGGTGGCCATATACATCTTAATTGGCAATGAAGACAGGGTGGACAGCGTCCGCTTTTTAGGGTCAACTATAAAGTATAAATGAATCAGCAGTTATGAAATATAGCCCAGACTAGCACTTCATAGAGTAGGCCTGAGAAAAGATTCAGGGATGCCTCTATACTTGCAAAGATCAGAATTGTGCAGGCAATGTGAGGTTCTGTCAAAAAGAAAGATGGACTTTGAAGAAGCAGAACAGAAAGAGTATTGAGGCTTTTAGACCTGGTGTTGGAGAAGACTCCATAGAATACCATAGACAGCAGAGATAACAAACAACAACAAACAAGTCAATTCAGAATTCTCACTTGAGGCACAAAGGATCCTATTTTGGACATGTTCTGTGAAAACATAACTCTCTGGATAAATCCATGACACTAGAAAAGGTGGAAGGAAAGACAAGAAGAGGACAACCAGCAGCAAGATGATTACACTTACTTGGCAATTACACTGGTAATGAGTACACCATTGCTTCCATCCAGGAAGACGTGAAAGGTCAGATTAGGAAAGACAATCCTGGAGATCTATCTATGCGGTTGCTAGAGCTGACACTGACACTGGCATATAGTCAATCAATCAATCAATCAATCAATTGCAACATAGAACTATCATACCCAGCAAGGAAGCTGTTGTGATAGGAATTCATCTTGATCATTACTGCAACATGCTTGATGCAGGTTGCTTTTGAAAATGATTCAGAAGCTCCAATTGGTCCAGAATGCAACAACCAGGCTACTGACTGGGAAAGCTCACTATAGCAAAATTACTCCCATCTCATGATCATCTCTAAATGAGATGGGTGGTACATAAATCTAATGAATAAATAAATAATCAAATAAGGATCTCACAATAGGAATATCAAGAGCAGAGATCTGCAACCTTTCCTGCTCTGCGGACCAGCGGTAGTGGCAACAGGGGGGGAGGGGATTGTTTTGCACGCATGCACCACTTGCGCAAATGTAGCTTTGTGCACTCAACTGTCACTTACGTGGCCTGGTTCCCAATAGGCCGTGGCCCGGCACTGGACCGCAGACCAGGGGTTGGGGACCCCTGCTCTAGAGGTCTGTGAAAGTCTCTTAACTTAAAATATGTTTTGCCTAGGGATCTGACATACTTTCACATGGTATTAATACTTCAGAAACCACATTCAATCTGTTCCACAAAAGTATGTGAAGATAAGTCTCTGCTCCTTTTCTCTCCTCTCCCCCCTCTATCAGCAGGACAAAAATGCTTATCTTTAACCAGGATTACTTTCCTAGTGCTCCATTTGTCCTCATGAAACCTGTATCTGTAACCTTGGCCATACTTCAAGAGACAATAAATAATTATACTTAAATAATGGAGAGACTATCTGTCTGTCTCCTGTATGCTTAAACAAAAAACAAAACAAAACGATCTATTTAATAATGAAAAAGTTTAGAATTAACACAAACATTTGTGAGATACTGATATGCTCTATGAATACATTTTCTAATAGAAAGAATTAAGTCAAATTTGGAAGGAGAGAAACAGAACATTTCTTTTTTCCAAGGAATCCAATAATATTGGTTATTAGATTAAGATTGAAAGTATCCCTTTTTATTTGGATATTTTTGCAAATTTGTTAGAAGCATACTAAGATTTTTATATTTTTGGAACTTTAATACTAGTATGTTATTATGTTCAATAACGTATTACCCACAATAACACATATTATACGTTTATTAATCACATTTATATAACCGCCCATCTCACTAAATGCAACTTGTATATATGTTCAATAACACTTATTTTTCCCCAGCTTTGATCAAATTATCATGTTTAATGGGTTTTCTCTATAATTTGCAGAACTGTGCATTGTTTGGTGGCAGAACATGGAGATTTTCAAAGGTTATTTGAAATGCACTATCTGCAAATCTGTAGACTGTTAATGTGTAGATGAAATTGTTTTTGACAAAGCCTAGAAGTGAAATTACACAAAAAGGTACTCTTTTTTTGTCCTTTCTTCTTGAAAGTATGCCTTCAAAATCTGTTCCATGTTTTTGAGAACACAGGGGCATGGGCAGGAATAGCTCCAGAAGAGAAAGTAAAGCACCATCAATGGCAGGATTGCCCCCAGTGAAATTATCATATTGACTTTTATGAAAATTTTGCTATTTTTTTTCTTCAAAAGTTTTATTATCTTAAATCTGCTCATTATTTCCTGAAAATCTAGTCTAGTCACAAAATTAATGTTTCGATCAAATATCTAGACCGCACAAGCCAGACTCAACTAGTGTAATGCAAAATCCTTTCCCATTTCGGAGAAATCTGTTACGTGGTTTCAAGCGAGTCAGGGCAAATTTCCACAAGAAATGTTCTCTAACAAACATTCCTAAGCACTTAATTTGGAAATAGTTCAAGCCAATTATTAATGTTATATCTTATTATTTAATCACAGTTTGATATTAAATCACAGCTTCAATTTGTATTGCAAGAAATTCCCTGGGAGATTCAGGATTAGGAAAGAAGGATTGTAGAGATCATTGTCAGCCTGTCTCATAGAAGCCAGTAGTATATAATGATATGACTTTAGTAAGCAGCAAAGAATGTGAAGTGCTTATGCAATATTAATGCAGTAGTAGATTCAACCTGAAGCTAGGTTTCATGGAAAGCTTCTTTCTTAAAAAAAGAAAAAAAAATCACTCTTCATGAGTAATAAAGCTGAGTAATAAATCAAACACTTTTAAATGCAATCTTATTATGGGAAATGCAGCAAAAGGAAATGGGGGGGGGAACGGAAATTCCTGAAAATTAGTATTTATAATTACCTGTTTCAGTGTACCGAGTACCTACGGTTTGTTTTAAATCTCCCATTTGTTTCCCAATCTCAGATACTTGATCTATTTATTGCACCATGTGGGAGATGCAGAAGCAGGGACTGAAGCTTCCAAAGATTAATTACTCTTTGTGGTTCCCTTCTTCCTTGTTTTATGTAATTAAAAATAAAACTTGGGCTAACATTCCTGCACTGAGTAATTTTAAAACGTGTCTTTTTCAAATTTGTGCTTTATAAAAACAAAAGCAGAAGCCAGTTTTAGTTTTTAGTTTTCTGTCTTCGCATGGACTATACAACCTGGTAATGCTGAAAAACTGACAAAGGGAAAACTAGAGCCGAGGTGGCGCAGTGGTTAGAGTGCAGTACTGCAGGCTACTTCAGCTGACTGCTAGCTGCAGTTCAGCGGTTCAAATCTCACCGGCTCAAGGTTGACTCAGCCTTCCATCCTTCCGAGGTGGGTAAAATGAGGACCCAGATTGTTGGGGGCAATATGCTGAAGGCACACAGGACTTGTACATTCAGATCTCCAACTGAATTAAGATTAATGTGCTCTGTGGATCTTACAATCTTTCAGAACCCAGAAAGGATATGAGAAATATTATCCTTTCTTGGCCCCTTTGGAAAAAGCATCTGTGAGACAACCATGATCTGGATGACTGAGAATCTTCACAGATGGCTGTTGGCTTTGTTTTGGATCAGAACTCTTATTCGCAGATGATTTATGCAATTCATAGTCCACCCAGTTTCAGCATAAAGATTCCCTATAAGATAAGGAGTGGGAAAAATGCATTGAGAGGAAGAGTCAGGTGGGAGATTAGGACCATGAGTTTGCTCACATGAAACCAAGCTCTACCCAAAGTAGCTTTTTGGTTCTTTGCTTTTACAAACCATCACCAATTTCAGATTATCTCATACTACCAATATTTTCAAAGGAAAGAATCAAGATAAAGAATACCAGGTCAAACTGTATTGTGAACTGTATGTCTTGATCCAATTTAAAAACAAATTGGGAAAATAATTATCCACATGCTCTCTTTAGAAATATTTAATAAGCGGGCCACAGTTTTAGACCTTAATCCTGAACACATTCTGCATTTGTGCAGTGATCTTCCAAGTCCTTTACCTTTATGGTAGAATTTCAGCGTATTTTTATCCATGTTCTTTTTAGAAAATAAAATTGCTAGGGATCAATGTTGTCTGAGCTTGAATTACAAAACAGGGAGAGCCACACAGAAGCTATTCAGATAAAACAACACAAATTTACCGTTTTTTTTAACTAAAACCACAGATAAATAACTAGACCACCCAAATGTTAATATAGTTCTGGTTTATCAGATTATACATGCCTGGCTCCCCTTTAGACCACTCTTTTGGAACAGTGTGCTAAATTCTGAAGGAGTTAATACAGGTAGTCCTCAATTTACAACAGTTTCCTAGATACATTTACAGATACATTCAATTTAGGAATGCATGAACAGTCTATCTTAGCAATAAATACTCCTTTGTTATTTTGCTTTGACAAACCTTTAACAATCTTTTCTTCAGCTTTGCCCAGATCCTTAAAATAATTTTGCTTACTTGTTTGCATAAGTACATCCTTACTATGCATTTTAACTATGCATGCTCCTGATGGATAGAATAAAAAAGAAAAGAAAAGTTCCTAAGTTGATTTTGAGCTTCAAAAGCCTTATGTTTTTCTGTTCAATTTCCTGGGCTGTCACTTTGAATGAGTCACTTTTGTGGCTGTGGAACAACAGGAAGGATAGAATGAAAAACCGAAGAGATAAAAGTCTGAAGTTATTAAGAATACAATTTAAATGAAAGATTTTTAAAGGTCTGCAAAGATAGCTGTCAAAGAAGAAAAGATGTCATAACTTTAGTGGTAATCTTTTATTATTAGAAAAAATGTTTCTGTGGTTTAGCAAAAGTCCCCTGTCTTTTAATATAGTTGTGTTCATTAGTCACAAGAGATAAGCCTTATGACGACCACATACATAACCTAACTGAATGCAAACTTGGGATATAAATTGGGATTGTTCCCCACTATTCCCATGTGCATTTGACACAATCTCTGATTAGCATTTAAACACAATTTATGTGTGTTTGTGTGTGAAACTTTTGCTCATGCCCTGATGTATATACCTTGTCCACATGCACGCAAAATGTCTAATGAACTCAGACTACTCAGTGGAAGTTGAATGGCAGAATTGGATGCTTTGCTGCAGAAGACTCAAGGTTTAATTTTCATCTCCAGGTAGGGATGGGAAAGCTCTTGCATAAAATGTTAGAAAATTGCTGGCAACCAAAAAGAGTATAATATTGAACTATACTTAATTCAGTATACCCCAAACCTATGTATAGGAAAGCAGGAGCACAGAAGCACAAGTTATCAGGAATTCACTTCAAACACTACCAGCCATGTCTATTTAAAAAGTATCCTTAAATTCAATGGTATTACTTTCAAGTAGAGGTCTGGTTGATCTCTTTGAGAGGGTCACACAGATTCAGAGTTTTAAAAACAAACCCTTCCGATTGAGCTCACTGAGGAAGAATCTAAACCTGAAGCTTGTTTCCATTTTAATCAGGACTGTCTCAGTCAAATACAAGTAATAAGAAGATGTTGGATAACCATCTGTCTGAAGTGGTGCAGGGTTTCCTGCCTAAGCAGGAGGTTGGACTAGAAGACCTCCAAGGTCTCTTCCAATTCTGTTATTCTATTCTATTCTAATAATGTACCCATATGACAGCAATCACTCAGGACAGAGGTCTATCGTTAAGTCAAGCTATAGGCCAGTGATGGCGAACCTTTTAGACACCGAGTGCCCAAATGGCGTGCACGCACATGCCCAATCTGAAAGGTTCACGCGTGTGCACGAACGCGTGCATGCGTGGACATGCATGCATGCGTGGACATGTGTGCATGCGTGGACATGTGCGCATGTGCAGCAGAGACCCGAAGACCAGCTGGCAGGCAGGAGGCGGGACATCCCAACACCGGCAACACAGTAAGCGGTAAGATCTTTTTCTTTCGTGAGCTTCTGTTTCATCGTTTGCAGGGAAACAAAAGCTCACAAAAGAAACGCCACGGAGATCTGACCTGGGGCGACTGCGTGCGTGCCAGCAGAGAGGGCTCTGCGTGCCACCTGTGGCACGCGTGCCATAGGTTCGCCATCACGGCTATAGGCCTATCTATATCTACATCTGTATCTTTATCTATAGCTATATCCCTATCTATATCAATGGTATATCTATATTGATAGGTCTATCGTTAAACCAAAAACTATAGTTCACATAAATTTCTACGATCCTCAATGTCTCCATAGCTGAGCACCATATCATGATACAGGATAATGTATAATGGCACATGAAAAAGTAACTAATTAGTAATATGAAACTATCTTTATTTTGTGAAACAATAAGGCTTATCAGTGGTGACCCAATCACACAGATAACTTACCACTACATTTTCCAGTAGGAATTAGTCTGCAGAAAATAAAACAATGAGAAAACAGTCTTTGATTTAAAATGTGATTTGGCTAGTAATGCATCTTGCCTTAATGCCGGTTAAATATTAGACCGACTTTAAAATCGGCAGCATCCTTTAGGGAGTTTTTATTTCAGTGCAGGACAAATATTTGAATTCTGGAAAGCAGTATTTGTGCAAATGTTTCGTTTCTCTAGAGAGATAAAGTTTTAAATGAATATGGTCGCTCTAAAGAAGTTAGGAAAATTGTGTGCAGATGTTGATACTTAGAGAGGTTTTGACAGGATACCATAGACAATTATAAAAGAGAGCTCTGCTGGCAATTTTAAATCAAACTCTAGAATGAGTTAGAGAAAACCCAGAGTGGCAATTTGCTTTAGATTTGAATGGATCATATTATAATTCTATATACTTTCTATTTTGTGTAGAAATGTCACAGGAAATTGCATAGCTCATGTTGCCCATGTGCGTGACATCTTTAGAGCTTCAAAGATTAGCATTTCTTAGCCCTTCCTTAAAAAAAAAACAACTACTGAGAATAACTCTTTGAACCAAAGGAAATCCTTTTTTTTAATCAAATAAAGGAAATTTGCTACCCAAAGGATATTTATTGCATGCTATGTTCAAGGTTGTTTGCAAAAGCAACTTTCATATGCCATACATGTTAAAATTTAGGAGTAACTTAATGGGCATCCATGTATGTGTGTGACATCATTAGGCAAATGCCATGATTTACATACTTGCATCAGCTTTTTTCCTCCCTAGGCACATCCCCAAGCTGTCCTAGTTTTATTTCTTTTAGTTATTTACAGTATTTTTTTGTTTTTATCTTGCCTTTATCATTTTTATAACTAACTCAAGGTGGGAGTTAATACTAATAATACTCCGTCCTCCTATTTTGCCCACAACAACAATCCTGTCAGGTGGGTTGGGCTGAGAGAGAAGGACTGGCCCAAAATCACCCAGCTGGCTTTCATGCCTAAGGTGGAACTAGTACTGTACTCAGAGTGTCCTGGTTTCTGGAGCAGTACCTTCACCACAATGCCAAACTGACTTTTGATTCTTCCCAGAGATAATAGGAGGGATGAGGAAGATAATGAGAGGAGGAGGATGCTAGGCAGAAAAGCAACTCTGTATTTCTAATAAGTAAATTCAAGGCTATTAATCTGAAGGGATTCAAAATCAATGGCGGATTAAATGAGATAGCGACCTTTTGGCTAGTGAGAAGACATGTTTACTTTTATTTATTAGAGTTCTATAATTACTTTCTCTTCTGGGTCTGAAGCACTCAAGGCATTGAACCCAATTTAAGACAAACATAATATATAAAAACAGTTAGGATTATAGATTAAAATTAACATTAATAGCAATTATAACAGCAAGTAATAAAATGATCTAACAATTCCAAGCTTGGCAAAGAGATATACCTATACAGGACTCCAAATACTAAGGGCAAACACAGGTCCCAAGGGAGTAGGGTCTTCTGTATCTAGGAGCAATCAGGACAAGATTGCTTAACATTCTCTTGCATGTTAAAAGAACAAGCCTCTGACCTCAGAAGCAACAGAGCTTCTTCTGCCAATCATATCAACTGGACAGGTGCGAAATGGGAGATGGCTTCATAGAAACCTAAGCCCCTTTGAGTTTTATCAGTCAAGACCAACTTCTTAATATGTGCCTGATAAATCAGTACCCATCTTTCAGTATAGACATCATCTCTTCCCTTTTCCTTGCACTTGTTAACAACTAAAATACTGTGTTTTCCACCGTGTAACAACTTCTCCTCTCTCAAACTGTCAAGTACATTTCATTGAACTCTATGATAATTAGACCTAAGAGAATTGCAATATAAAACCTACTCTTTTCCCTCCAGTTTAATAGAGAAATTTTTATTTATCACCAGCTTTCTTTTATACAAATGGCATAGACAAAACTTATCACCAACTGTACTAAAACTTGTTTCATGAAAATAGTGGCCGATTGCATTCTTCCTTGGTTCCCATTCATACATATATATGTACGTGAATAAATACCTTTCCTTTGTAGATTGCTTTGAAACAGCTTCTTCAGTACATAAGATCTTCATAATATCATATCCTTAATTTGGGATGGAATTCTGCATTAACATACACAAGAGGGAATCCCAAGGAAATCTCTTGTAAATGATGTTGCAGACAATTGTGGATGTGCAGAGCCAAGAAAATAAATACTCTAAATCTAAACGATGAAAACATTTATTTTCCCCCATGCTCTCTATAGAAAATATGGCTATTTACATTGCCAACTGTTTGTATTTAGTTGCTTTAAAAGTTTGTGTCCATGAAGGCACTACTCACTGTCCTTGCTCAGGTATCCTTCCAGCTAAATTACATTGCCGTTTTAATTTTGCGCTCAGTACACAAAAGCAGACTTCGACAACATCAATAAATCTGACATCCGACACTCATCTGGCAACAATGCATACCCAGCCAGAGAAATAACATGAAAAGAACATCGCTATTGTCTTACCACCAAATTGCTTGCAGGGCTGAAAAACGTCCCCAAAGTTATCACAAGATTCCAGGAAGACTTCGGTATTTGTTTCTTCCAGAAGACAGGGCCTGGGGTGGGGTGGAGGGGACGGGGAGAGAAAAGACAAGGGGAGGAATATAATCTGATCTTATTACCAGACTTTTCAATAGACAAGCTGGCAGTGGAGAGAGGGGGGATCTGAACACACTGCTCTGAAGTTGCTCCTTTATGCTGTGCAGAAAACCTTGGGATCCCAAGGAGTTCGCCTGGCAAAGATCAACAGCAGAGCTTCCGGTTCAAAGCATGTTGATGATCTTCCTGTGAAATTAACTTGCACCTCTCCCTCCAGAAAAGCACTTTCTCTGTAATAGGCTTTTCGGTATGTGGGAGGCAGGATGAGCAGCCCTTCTGACTAATTTCAGGCTGTCTTCTCTGATTAGCCACCTCCTTTTTTGCCCCAAACAAGGAGTGTAAATTGATCTTGAGACTCTCTCCAGCAAAGGGTTTTCTGCATGCCTCAGATCTGGGCTACTGCTATAGAATCCCTACAAGGTTCTGTGGTTTCCAGCCCTCCCCATTTATCAGAAGAGTTTGTCTTTTGGGAGATAAACAGCGTTTTCGCCTGTTCCCCCCCCCCCCAAGAATATTCAGGATATTTTTTTTATGTTCAAAATCCAGACAAAGCATGCATATATTTGGACCTGGTAATCTTCTGGTTTTGCTGTCCACTCCTGCCTCTCAAGGATGGGCAGGAATCTTAATGCTACTCTGCTCATGAACTTAAAAGGAACGAGGCAAAAATATTAGGCAAAAAAACAGGCTTTCCTAAAAAAAATGAAGAAAAAATGTTTGCAACTATGAGAGAAATCCAGGATGGGGGTTATAATGCCAGGTATGTGTGTGTGTGTGGGGGGGGGGGGGTTAGCTTTTAGCCTTCATATCCCTATTGCAAATAAATCTCCTGCTCCCCCCCTCCCTCAACTGTACTCTGAAAAGTGGCAATTTTTCATGAAACTGCCATGAAGAAACAAGATAATACTTCTCCCAGAGTATCGCAGACATTCCTGTTAGGACATGTTACTAGCAATTACTGGGTAAAAAGGAAGTTGTTGGCTAATATGATCCTGGATTAAGCAGACAGTCTGGCTCTCATCCAGACACAAAGACCTACGACTATCATTCCTTTTCCCTTCCTCCCACTCATAGTTCTGCTTAGCTAAGTCTGTTAAGTCCAGTTGTTCCATTTTGAGATAAAACACTCAAATGCTGAAGATGGTAACAGCAGGAACATATTTTTGAAACCACAAGCTGTTGCAAAGTCATTGAATATAAACATGCAGACAGAAGACTGCTCAGTAGGTTTCAGTTTTGTCAACTGCAAAAAGATGACTATCGTATGAGAGTTTATTTTCAGTATTCTGTTTTCTGGTATCTATATGTGCATTTTTAAACAATCATGAAAGTCAACAGGTGGGAAGCATTGGAAGCAAGGAACTAATATGATGATGATTTGGTTTGTGCAATGGAAAATTACGGTTTTAGGGTAAAAAGAATCCCACAACTCAGGGACCGGGGAAACTCCTTAGTTACAATCCCCCCAAAACAGCAGCTTGTAATGACAGTTGCCCCAGGACTCCTGAATAAGATCATCTTTGGCTCTGATATGTGACTTTTTGTCAATGACATAAAGCCTGTGCCAGACATAGACAGTCTGAGTCATTTTAGTGCCTGGCCTCTCATTTAATCATAATATTATTGACATTCTTTAATTACTTTATATGTCATTTCCTGTGTCATAAACACATCGATCAAAGCAATAGATGAAACATGGTGGTCACTTCAGCTCCAGTAAGTCTAACCCATATTTCTTGATCAAATAAAGGAACTAAAACACATTTACCTTTCGCTTTTTGCACTACCTGAAATTTATATTATTCATTGATTTCAAGTATAAAGTCTGTTTATCAGTTTTCTGGGCTGTCCAATTCCAAAATTATTCTAATTGTTTTCGTGAGATTAAAAAAAACACATCAAAAGGAATAACAATGTTATATAAAACATTGTGATTGTGTAAGCTTAGCTACTTAACACATTTCCATATCACTCTTCTCACAAAGATCAAAAAAAATTATGTATGCATTTTTATTGTGAATATTTGTAACTCAATTCATAATTACTCTGAATCATTGTTTATATGCAATTCTATAAATTTGAAATATGTGTTTCAATGATCAACACCTTGTTTTACAAATTTTTGTCACACTGATCTTTTAGAACCAAGAGAGATGAGAGGCCTCTGTTTCCAAAGCCCTGAAAATCTTTGAATAAATGGGGAAGATTCCAATAAGAGTTAATTGAGGACATTGGTAAAAAGGTAAACGTTTCCCTGTCACTTGTGTGCGACTCTAGGGCATGGTGCTCATCTCCATTTCTTAGCCGAGGAAGCCCTTTCCATGGTCATGTGGCCAGCATGGCTACACACCAAAGGCACACAGAACGCTGTTACCTTCCCATCGATATGGTATCTATTAATCTACTCTATTAGATATTCTCCAAAGCAACTGAGGGCAGAACAAAAAGCAATGGGTGGAAACTAATCAAGGAGAGAAGCAACTTAGAACTAAGGAGAAATTTCCTGACAGTTAGAACAATTAATCAGTGGAACAACTTGCCTGCAGAAGTTGTTAAATGCTCCAACACTGAAAGTTTTAAAGAAGAGATTGGATAACCATTTGTCTGAAAAGGTGTAGGGCCGTGATGGCGACCTATGGCACATGTGCCACAGGTGGCACGCAGAGCCCTCTCTGTGGGCATGCCAGCCGTTGCCCCAGCCCAGCTCCATCGCGCATGCGCACGTGCCTCCCGCCGGCCAGCTGGTCTTCGGGTCTCTGCCACGCATGTGTGTGTGTGGGGGGGCGCATGCATGGGGGGGGCGATGCGCATGCGTGAGGGCACTCACATTGCATTTTGGGGTCTCACGCAGCGCCCTGTTTTGGCTACCAGGTTGGTGCAGGAGGCTTTCCAGGCCCAAAATGGGGTACGGGGGGGGCCTTGCGACCCCCTGTGACCCATTTTGGCTTCCAGGTTGGTGCAGGAAGCCTTCCAGGCCCAAAATGGGGTGCACGGTCCCCCACACCCCATTGGAAAGCCTCCTGCACCAACCTGGAAGCCAAAACAGGGTGCGAGGGCACAGTGCGAGGCCCCCCGTGCCCTGTTTTGGGGCTGGAAAGCCTCCTGCACCAACCTGGAAGCCAAAACAGGGTGTAGGGGGCTGTGTGAGGCCCCCACGCCCCATTTTGGGCCTGGAAAGCCGCCTGCACCAACCTGGAAGCCAAAATGGGGCATGGGGGTGTCACACGAGCCCCCCATGCCCCGTTTTGAGCCTGGAAAGCCTCCTACACCAATCTGGAAGCCAAAATGGGGTGCGGGGGTGCCGCACGAGCCCCCCCCCGTTTTGGGCCTGGAAAGCCCCCTGCACCAACCTGGAAGCCAAAAATGGGCGAGGGGGGCGGGGTGTATGTGTGGGGAACGGACGCGCATGCGTGGGGGGGCGGGGCGCATGCACGGTGGGGCGCTCGCATTGCATTTTGGGGGTTTGCACGCTTGCGCTTTGGGCACTCGGCACCAAAAAGGTTAACCATCACTGGTATAGGGTTTCCTGCCTAAGCAGGGGATTGGATTAGAAGATCTCCAAGGTCCCTTCCAACTCTGATTCTATTCTATTATTCTATTCTAATTGTATTCTGTCCTGTCCTGTCCTGTTCTGTCCTGTCCTGTCCTGTCCTGTCCTGTCCTCTCCTGTCCTATCCTATCCTATCCTATCCTATCCTATCCTATCCTATCCTATCCTATCCTATCCTATCCTATCCTATCCTATCCTATCCTTCTATTCACATTTGCATGCTTTTTTTAATAAAAGTTTTTATTTTTTTAAATATAAACATTCCATCTCCCCTTAAACGGTGTCGGCTGGGTACAAATATCTCTGTGCAATAACCATCAAAATTTACAACAGTATTCATTACATTGATATTAATTCTCTGATCTTACAATTATAGTATTTAACATAGTAAACCTATTCATTTCTCCCCCTTAACATATCTTCTAATAAGAATATAATAATAATATTAAGCATAATAATCCTAATAGTCATAATAATATCAATCATCATATTGTTTACATCTCTATCGTAACGTATTTTCTACTCTTCACTGATCTTCTTTTATTTCCAACTTCCATTTTTATTCTCTAGCCATCGATAAAATAATTCCCATATCATATAATATTCAGTGTGTTCTTTCTCCTCAATCCCATTCATTAATCTATTCATTTCTGCACATTATAATATTTTCCTAATCACATTCTCATCAGTAGGGATCTATTCACTTTTCCAGTTTTGTGCAAATATAATTCTAGCTGCAGTTAATACATGGATAATTAAATATGCATTCCGTTTACTATAAGTTTCAGGTAAAATCCCCAACAAAAATATTTCTGGTTTTAAATCAATGTGCTGCTTTGTCATCTTTTCCAGCCATGTATGTATTTTTGTCCAGTATTTTTTTGCTTCTACACATGTCCACCACATATGATAATAAGACCCAGGTGTCTGGTGGCACTTCCACAAACGTTCTTCCCAAGCTGAAGGAAATCAGCAACTGGCAGATGACCTGAACGTGTTCTACTGCAGGTTTGAAAGGAAACTACAGCTACCTAGCTCCACAACCTCCATCCCAGACACACCAACAACAGCCAAACCTCCTACAACTGACCCTATCCCATTGGGTTCACAACCCCTGGTGATCACAGAAAAGGAAGTGCAAGATCTATTTCACAGACAGAAGCCAGGAAAAGCACCAGGCCCAGACAAGATAACTCCTTCTTGCTTAAAAGTCTGTGCTGACCAATTGGCCCCCATCTTCACCCAAATCTTCAACAAATCACTAGAGATATGCCATGTTCCTTCTTGCTTCAAATGCTCCACTATCATCCCAGTGCGAAGAAGCCCCCCATCAAGGAACTGAATGACTACAGATCAATTGCTCTACCATCTGTAGTTATGAAAACCTTTGAAAGGCTAGTGATGTCCCACTTGAAAACCATCTCGGATCCACTGTTAGACCCCCTGCAATTTGCATACCGAGCAAATAGATCAACAGATGATGCTGTTAATATGGCTCTGCACTACATCCTACAACATCTTGAATCTCCAAAGACCTACGCAAAGGTCCTCTTTGTAGACTTTAGTTCAGAATTCAATACCATCATACCGGACATTCTTCTAACCAAACTAAATCAGCTAGCGGTACCTGAACACACTTGTAAGTGGATCACAAGCTTCCTAACGGACAGGAAGCAGCAGGTGAAGCTAGGCAAAATCACATCAGATACCTGTACAATTAGCACAGCCCCCCCCCAAGGCTGTGTGCTCTCACCACTTCTCTCTTCTCTATATACCAATGACTGCATCTCAAATGATCCATCTGTTAAACTACTGAAGTTCGCAGATGACACAACAGTGATCGGTCTCATTCGACCTGAACACACTTGTAAGTGGATCACAAGCTTCCTAACGGACAGGAAGCAGCAGGTGAAGCTAGGCAAAATCACATCAGATACCTGTACAATTAGCACAGCCCCCCCCCAAGGCTGTGTGCTCTCACCACTTCTCTCTATATACCAATGACTGCATCTCAAACGATTCATCTGTTAAACTACTGAAGTTTGCAGATGATACAACAGTGATTGGTCTCATTCGAGACAACGATGAAAACGCATACAGATGGGAGGTTGAACAACTAGACA
>QLTV01002419.1:11573343-11590092 GCA_003457575.1 Thermophis baileyi | reverse complement strand
AATCTCTTATCTAATTTTGTTAATTCTTTATAGAAACCATATAATTTAATATCTTTCTAATATCTAGAATGTATCTGCACTTGTGAATACCATGCCATGTCGATCCCTTGATCACTCAGTTCTTGTTTAGTTTTGAGTTCCCCCTTTTCATTCAGAATATCTTTATATCTAACGATATTTCCAGAGGTGGGCTTCAGCAGGTTCTGATCAGTACTGGAGAACCGGTAGCGAAAATTTTGAGTAGTTCGGAAAACCGGTAGCGGAAATTTTGAGTAGTTCGGAGAACCGGTAAATGCCACCTCTGACTGGCCCCGCCCCCATCTATTCTCTGCCTCCCGAGTCCCAGCTGATCGGGAGGAAATGGGGATTTTGCAGTAACTTTCCCCTGGAGTAGGGAGGGAACCAGAGGTGGGATTCAGCAGGTTCTGACCAGTTCTGGAGAACCGGTAGCGGAAATTTTGAGTAGTTCTGGAGGACCGGTAAATGCCACCTCTGACTGGCCCCGCCCCCATCTATTCTCTGCCTCCCGAGTCCCAGCTGATCGGGAGGAAATGGGGATTTTGCAGTAACTTTCCCCTGGAGTAGGGAGGGAATGGAGATTTTTACAGTATCCTTCCCCTGGAGTGGCGTAGGAATGGAGATTTTACAGTATCCTTCCCCTGCCACACCCACCAAGCCACGCCCACAGAACCGGTAGTAAAAAAATTTGAATCCCACCACTGGATATTTCCCATGTTGATAACGTTTGGGTGAATCAGTGCTTCCATTGTTGAGAACCAAACTGGTATCCTCAAATAATGTTGCTCTCTAATTTTCTCCCATACTAACAATAATGCATTCCTTATGTAATGTCTTTGAAAGTAACCATGTATCTTATTTTTCCCATACCCAAGAAAGCATGCCAACCCAGTTGCAAGTCATGTCCCTCCAAAGTCAATAATTTTGTATGCCTCAATACAATCCATTCTTTCATCCATGTTAATACTGTGGCCTGGTAATACAATTCCCAATTTTTTAATCCAAAACCTCCTCTACTTCTTGAATCCTGCAACATTTTTAAGCTAATTCTTGCTTTTTTCCCTTGCCAGATATATTTTAATATTGTTTTATTGAGTTCCTCAAAGTATTTTTTTTCAATTTTATCGGAATTGTTTGAAATAAGTACAATAAGTACAATATATTCATTTTAATTGTAGCTATTCCCATTTGCATGCTTTTGAACTGCTAGGTGGACAGGAGCTGGGGCAAATAACAGGAGCTCACCCCATTGCGTGAGTCTTGAACCTGGGCTGTCAGCTCTCCAGCTGCTGAGCCATCACAGGGACATTGAACCTTGAGAAAATGTAGTTTTTCATTAAACTTCAAAATCTAGTCAATAAACTCAGTGTTAGTATTTATTTTTTGTTTTTTCCCTTGCTTTTAGTCAATACTAAAGTACCATGCTTTGCTCATAACTTAAAACTGAGCATAAGGTGTATCAAAATTGTATACTCTATGCTGTATTTATCAAATATAAATAAACTACATTTATATTATTCAAATATATATGAATAACATTTATTTCTACATGTCTTAAATATAGGAAAAGTACAAAATGTCAATGCAAATCCACAAGAATCAGCAGGTATTAGCAGCTTCAGCAAAGAATATTGGTCTATATCTGTGAATGTTTGGCCTATTTCAGTTCCATAAGACATCTCAAGGCTGAGAAGAGAAGCATTGCATTGTAGACAATGCATGCAAAAGAAACTGAAGGAAATAATTAAGAAAAACATTCAGGAAGAAATAGTTAACATATGAAATATTTACCAAATTTCAGTAAGCATGAACTTTGTGAACCTGGAAAGTTTCTTTGCTGGTAGCATTTAGTCACACACAAAAACAAATACTCACAAATCCAAAGCAATGAATAGAAGCTTTGTTTTGACTATATATTGATCAATATATATCAATATACAAAGAATGAACAGTAAAAAATAAGCCAAAAGTAAATTCCTTATGGGAAAGTCCAGGTCAATGGATGGAACAATTTTCAAATCTTGTGCTTCCCAGCATGATAGAAAATCTAAGTGTGATACTTCAATAGCAAGTAGTAAAAAAAGCAATGCATTTTTAAAACAGCTACATACAGTATTTTGGTGGGTTCGATTTTTTAACAGTTCTTGCAGTTTACACATTTCAGGTCACTTCTATTTGTTCTGTATGCAAAAGTAGCACATATATTGTTGATAATAATACTAGACCTTAATATATAGAAAGAATCAATTGGGGAAGAAAGGAAAAGAAAAAGAGTCACATGCATAAAGTAGCATGGTATGAAATCTTTAAGCTTCCCACCTAGTTGCTGAGTGGAATTCATCAGCCTTTGTTTTAGCCTAAAGTGAAAGAATTGTTCTCTAAACCAGTGGTCTCCAATCTTTCCAGCTTGGTGGACCAGCTTGGAGACGGCGCAGGGATGGGGTGGGGGAATAGTTTCGCATGCGCACCACTTCTGCAGCCCGGTTCTGAACGGCCTGCGGCCCAGCACCGGGCTACAGATCAAGGGTTGGGGGCCCCTGATCTAAACCATAAAACTGGGATCTCAATCAAACCATATATGATTGTAGGTATGTGTGGAGAAATCAACACAGAGATCACGACATGAATTGCTTAGTCTTTTAAATGAGATGTAAATAACCGTGGCCAACCAGATGCTTCTGTGCTAAGATTCCTAATGTTTACTGGCCATGTTAACTGAACATCAAAGGGCTACAGTTTCCCCATCCCCACCTTAATCTATCTTCATGCTTTGTTCTGAATAAGATAAGATTGGCACAAATACTGTGTATGCTGGCCCCAACCCAGCATCCTTATGTGTACTGGATCTTCCTACTAAACCTAGGGACCCCAATAAGCATTATCTTTATTTCTAAGAATTCCTCTACAATCCATATGATCCCATATGCATTGTTAGAAAATAAAAACAATGGAAGGCTGTGACCCACTTACCTGGGGGAAGAAAAGCAAACCTTAGGGTGGGAGGAACGGAATAAGAAACCTCCTACAAGGAGAAAAGACTAATGGCTTAACTATTGCAATGTGCTCTCAGTGGAACTGCCATTGAAGACCACCCACAAGCCTTAGTTGGGCCAGAATGCAGCAGTGAAGGGCATAATTCAGTATGATCATATAACATTTCTGATTCCCTAGCTATACTGGTGTCCGGTTTGCTTCTGGGTGAGATATAAGATGCTGGCCATTATTTATAAAGTCTTACATTGCATAAGGCCCAGCTGTTTGAGGGATCCATATGTCACTCACAGCATCTCCCTGGCTAATTCCTGTGATTAAAACACACACCATCTTTTGGCATCTCAGAATTGCACTTTCTCTGTAGCAGTGCCTGCCCTCTGGAATGAGGTTTCCTCAAATATCCGTATAGCCCACATCCTGCTTATGTGTCAAAGGTCTTTTGAAACAACAAGTTGTTTGCTCAGGCCTTTGCCATGAGATAAGAGACGTCACTCTGCACTTCAAGTAGTCCTCAACTTAGAACCCTTCATTTAGTGACTATTCAAAGTTACAGCACTGAAAAAGTGACTTATGACTGTTTTTCATACTTCATGACCATTGGAGCCTACCATGGTCACATGATCCAAATTTGGATGCTTGGCAACTGGCTCATATTTATGACGGTTGCAGTGTCCCAGGGTTATGTGATTGCCTTTTGTGATCTTCTGACAAGCAAAGTCAATGGGGAAGCCAGACTCACTTAACAACCATGTTAGTTAACCTAACAACTGCAGTGATTCACTTAACAGCTGTAGCAGGACAGGTCATAAAATGGGGGCAAAATTCACTAAACAACAGTCTTGCTTAGCAACAGAAATTTTGGACTCAATTGTGATCATAAGTAGAGAACATGTGGGTTTGTTTCATTTTGTTTTTTGTCACTCTTTCTCTCTCCACTCCTTTTCATTAATGGGTATTTCTTGTTTTTAATGTTTTTTTTTAATGTTGAGAGTTGGATAGCATCTAAATTTCAATACTAATAAGTGGCAAGTAGCAGATTTACAGTATTTTGTCACAATGTACAGTATGTCCTCAGAATATAAATTTAAAATTCCTCAGAATATAAATGTAAATATTTTTTGGAGTTTATTTATAACTTCTACATTCTCCTATTACATTCAATGGTCACTGACTTCTCCTGAGATCAATTTTCTACTTTCAATATTCCAATATTTCATTGTTATTCTTTCTCTCTCCCTCTCTCTCTTGCAATCATTATAATCAGTTTATGATAAATTGGCAGTCATTTTGGCAGGACATTCATAATGTCAAACAAGT
The DNA here is from genome assembly GCA_003457575.1 of Thermophis baileyi. Lineage (NCBI taxonomy): Eukaryota > Metazoa > Chordata > Lepidosauria > Squamata > Dipsadidae > Thermophis > Thermophis baileyi. Next base: position 11,585,763 of record QLTV01002419.1, on the reverse strand, counting down.
CTTTGCTGTAATAGTTCATCTGACTCCATTTATTCAAGTGTTCCTGCAAACTTGGTAGCCTTTTTTCACTGTGCATTCTAGTTAGGACTATCTGGCCATTTTGTGACCAGTTCTTCTTCCTGGAACTAGTAAGAACGGCTTTGTACTATTCCTAGAGATATCCTCTCTCTACTAGTTTCCAATACTAAAGCCAAGAATTAGAAAATCAATTGAGGAACTGATCAATTGAGAATTGATCTTGCTTTAAGTTTCCACCTGGTCATGGAGCTAACGGAGTAATTTTTGAGCATGTTATTTCTTTATTTCCCAACCTATTTCATGGATATTGTGGGGATAAAGATGGATCCTCCCTAGAGGATTTGGAATCGGAATTAGGGCCATTTGGATATTTCCATTCCATCTTGAGTTAAGAACCACTTACAATTCCCCTTCCTTCATTTAATTCAGACTTTGTGCCAAGTCAGATGATTGTCTACATTTTAAGACTCCATTGTGTTTTATTCTAAGCGTTCTAGGGAGATGTGAGTCACTCTCCCTTCAATTCTTCGTCTTTGAACTTCCATTTAACAACCCTCTCATTTAATTCTGCATTGGGGACTTTATTACAAGTACTATATTCTAACTTGCTATTTACATTTGATACTAGATAAAAAGCCTTTTACAGGAGACTGAAAGGAATGTGTTATCTTTTGTGGCCCTCTACTGACAGTGTTTAGCATCACACATTATTTAGGCTAAAGCTATTCAGCAGATCTGTACAAACTAAAACCCATGACCGTTCACCTGAGAAATTTTGCTTCTCAAGATGCATCCATCTTGACTTGTATACTGTTAAGTATTGAGACTACAGAGTTTACACTAAGGTCCGCTGCTTAAGCGGGAGAATGGAGACTGTTGATTGGTTGAGCCATCTGACAGCTCCCTATAAAAGGGAGAGCTGTCAGACTGGCCCTTTGCTGGATCTTACACTGTTTGAGCTGTTTGAGCTGTTTGATCTTACACTGTTTGAGCTGTTTGTATTAAGCTTGTCTCAAGCCTCTTCAGTCCCAGGAGGCTGAAGGAGGCTGAGCAAAAAGAGCTGAAAGAAGGCACCGAAGGTCCAGCCAGGTGGCAGAGAGAACGGCGGCCATTTTGCGCGGCAAAATTCAAACCGCATAAGCCGAAATGTCAGCGTTCCACCCGCCGACTCCTTTTGATCCAGAGAAGGAGAACTGGGGGTCCTACATGACCCGATTTCGCTGTTTCTTGGAAGCAAACAACCTCCTCGGCCTGACGGACAACAGAAAGAGGGCGCTTTTTCTCAGTCACTGCGGACATGAGGTCTTTGGCATGGCCGAGTCCCTAGCTGAGCCGACGCCAGTAGAGACGGTTCCATGGCCAACATTACAGAACATGCTGCAGACACACTATGCGCCAGTATCCTCAAAGGTGGTCAGACGGCATGAATTCCGGCAAAGATTACAGCAAGATGGCGAATCAATCAGTCAGTACGTAGCTGCATTATGAAAGGCAGCCACACACTGTGACTTCCGAAACCTCGATGATATACTATTGGACCAGCTAATTTGTGGGGTGCAAGACATCCGCTTGCAGAGAAGATTACTAGCCAAAGCCAACGTGACCCTGCAAACAGCGTTGGATAAGGCAAGGGCTACTGAGTCCTCTAACAAAGCCGCAGAGTCACTCCACTGCCGAAGTATGCCGGCACCCCAGAAGCCAATGCCAGGATGACCCAGAGGATGACAGCGAAGAGGAGATCTACAGAACTGAGTGGCGCCGAGGGGTCGAAGCCCAGAAGCCAAAACCATGTTACAGCTGTGGGGGTCAGCACCCACGAGCCACCTGCAGATTTAGAGATGCCGTGTGCCGCCGCTGCGGGAGGCAAGGGCACATCACTAGAGTTTGCCGAGCCAACCTTCCACCCAACAGGCGCACCACCTCAGAGGCCAGTCGAGACGATCCGAGACGAGGCCAGAAACAAGAGCCACCAAAACCAAGGCACCGCACTGATTATAACAGAGCCCCTGAGGCCAATCAAACTAGAATTGGACAGGCGAGTACCCATAACAACAGCAAATTACATGTGACTGTGTTCCTTGAAGGGTCTCCCTGTGAAATGGAGATTGATACAGGATCGTCCATTTCAATTATGTCCTGGGCTGCTGTAAAACAGGCCATTCCGGCATTCAGGCAAAAGCAACTCAAGGTGCAACGCCTCAAGATCAGCGACTATCAGGGCAATCGCATCCCTGTCCTGGTCTGGGGTGACTTCCACGTGTGTTTTGGCCGATTTGAAGGGAACCTGCCACTAACAGTAGTCCGCGACCACCTCCCAAGCCTATTGGGCCTGGACTGGTTTGGAGCCCTAGGCATGGGAGTGACTGGGATCAACGCCGTTTCCAGTGGCTGCGCCAACGACCTGCTATGAGAGTTCCACGATGTGTTCGACAACGGGCTCGGCAAGTATGTGGGCATGCCAATTTCCTTTAGCCTCGACCCTAGCATAGCCCCTATTAGAATGAAGGCACGAAGGGTCCCCTTCACATTAAAGCCCAAAATCGATCGTGAGTTAGATAAATTAATCAGCCAGGGAGTGTTAGAACCGGTCAATCATGCAAAGTGGGAAACCCCCATAGTGACACCGGTCAAGAGTGACGGGTCAGTGTCAGTGCGCATCTGCTCTGACTACTTGACGAACTTTTCTTTTATGCACACTGAGAGCATATGCACCAAGACAAATTCCTTGTGTGTCCAGTCACACTTGGCCAATAAAAAAATTCTATTCTATTCTATTCTATTCTATTCTATTCTATTCTATTCTATTCTATTCTATTCTATTCTATTCTATTCTATTCTATTCTATTCTATTCTATTCTATTCTATTCTACAAGTGCACTCTCAATAAGGCCCTGCAACAGAGTGCATATCCAGTCCCAATCGTCCAGCACTTGCTTCACACATTGGGCCCGGGCACCATCTTTGCTAAACTTGATCTTGCGCAGGCGTACCAGCAACTGTTGGTAGATGGCGCCACAGCCGAAGCGCAAACCATAGTCATGCACAGGGGGGCTTTCAAATGTAACCGCTTGCAGTTCGGTGTCAGTGTCACCCTGGGAATTTTCCAGGGGATTATGGAGCGCCTATTAAATAAGATCCCTGGGATTGTGCCCTACTTTGATGACGTGCTCATCACCGCAAGCAACGAAAGCCAGCTAAAAGAAAGGCTTAGGGAGGTCCTGTGCAGGTTTAGGGCTGCCGGTCTCAAAGCCAAGGCTAGCAAATGTCAGATTGGGGTGCCGGAGGTGGAGTTCCTAGGCTACAAAATTGATGGGACTGGCATACACCCCACTAGAGACAAGGTTAGGGTGATCCGAGAAGCCCCTACTCCGACCAACAAGACCGAACTGCAGGCATTCTTGGGGTTGCTGAACTTTTATAGCGTATTCCTTAAGAATAAAGCTACCGTTGCCGAGCCCCTGCACAGACTGCTGTCAAAAAAGGCCCCTTGGGTTTGGGGAAATAACGAGGCAACTGCTTTCCGGGCCGTAAAACACCTCCTGTCAAAGGACAGTTTCCTGCTGCAATTCAACGAGACTCTGCTTGTTGTTCTGGTTTGTGATGCCACCCCCTTTGGGGTCGGGGCTGTCCTGAGCCACCGGCTGCCCAACGGCCAGGAGGCTCCGGTTGCTTATTTTTCCAGGACGCTTTCCAACGCGGAACGCAACTACAGCCAACTTGACCGAGAGGCGCTTGCTGCGGTAGCCGGGGTGAAGTGTTTTCACGAGTACCTTTACGGCAGGGACTTTGAGCTGGTCACTGACCACAAGCCCTTGTTAGGGCTCATTGCTAGGGACCACCCCACACCGGCATCCCTCTCACCCCAGCTCACCAGGTTTTCCTCGCCGCCTACTCGTACCATCTGATCCACTGCCCGGGCAAATCCATGGGGCATTATCCATTAGAGCCGAGGTGGCGCAGTGGTTAGAGTGCAGCACTGCAGGCTACTTCAGCTGACTGCTAGCTGCAGTTCGGCAGTTCAAATCTCACCGGCTCAAGGTTGACTCAGCCTTCCATCCTTCTGAGGTGGGTAAAATGAGGACCCAGATTGTTGGGGGCAATATGCTAACTCTGTAAACCGCTTAGAGAGGGCTGTAAAGCACTATGAAGCGGTATATAAGTCTAAGTGCTATTGCTATTGCATGCTGATGCCCTCAGTCGTTGCCCGCATCCTGAACTCATGGATGACCCCACTCCGGGCGTCCCTGTACTCCTCATTGACTGTTTGGACTCGGGCCTGATCACGTCGGCCAACATAGCTGCACAATCGTCTAAGGACTCTCACTTCAGGACTATTTTGAACTGGGTGTGGAGAGGATGGCCACAAGGCCTGGTTAAACCTGAATTCAGACTGTATTTTGCCAAACAGCATGAAATATCGGCGCAAGGGGGTTGCCTATTGTGGGGAGATCGCATCATTGTTCCTCCGTCACTACGAGAGGAGATTCTAAGGGCATTGCATGAGGGTCACCCCGGGGTGGTCAGGATGAAGGTGCTGGCCCGTAGTTATGTGTGGTGTCCAAACATGGACAAGCAAATAGAGGAGTGGGTGACAGGCTGCATGCCTTGCCAGGAATCTAGAGCCCCCCCAAAGCCCCTGTTCAAGAGTGGGAAAGGCCTAGGGCACCCTGGTCGAGAATCCATATTGATTTCGCAGGTCCATTCCATGGCCAAACATTCATGGTAGTGGTTGACGCATACTCCAAGTGGCTGGAGATCATCTTAATGGGGTCAACCACTGCCGAAGCGGTCATCCGGATGCTCCGGAAACTCTTTGCCATGCATAGGTTACCAGACGTGTTGGTGTCTGACAACGGGCCGCAATTTACAGCCACCCAATTCGAAAGGTTCTTGGCTGAACAGGGCATCCGACACGCACTGACCGCTCCCTTTCATCCGGCCAGTAATGGACAGGTTGAACGCATGGTCAGATCAGCCAAAGAGGCACTAGGATGCCTAGGCCCAGGTGACTGGCAAGCAAGAGTGGACAAATTCCTCTTGGTGCAACACATAACTCCCAGCGCAGCCACCGGGAGAAGCCCAACCGAGCTATTAATGGGCCGGTGGCTCCGCTCTATTTTAGACAGGTTGCACCCAAATTATTCCAACCAAAGGGAACAAACCGTGCAAAAACAAACAAGGTCATTCAGAATCAATGACTAAGTGTTCGCAAGGAACTTTTCCGAGGGGTCCCTATGGCTACCTGGGGTAATAGCAGAAGTCACAGGTCCTAGGTCCTATGTAGTAGCGTTAACAGATGGGAGAAAATGGCGGCGACACATCGATCAACTGCGCAGTCGCCAACCCACAAATACTGATTATCAGAACTCCCCTAATAATGATTTCCCTACAGCTAAGTCAAATCCGAGGGCGACGGAACACCTACCTGATGACCCTGGGCTCCAGCGACGTCACGACCCCGAACCGGTTCCAGTAGAATCCACGACCCCGCCCAAAAGCTTCCAGGAGCTTCCACAGGCAGAGCCAGAGACGACAGCAGACCCAACCTCTCTGGCCGAAGCCAACTCCCCTACTGAACCGCGCAGGTCCACTAAGGTTTCTAAACGCCCCGCCTGCGTGACTATGTATGCTAATGGTTGGACCATACCAAGAGGGGAGGGGTGTTAAGTATTGAGACTACAGAGTTTACACTAAGGTCCGCTGTTTAAGCGGGAGAATGGAGACTGTTGATTGGTTGAGCCATCTGACAGCTCCCTATAAAAGGGAGAGCTGTCAGACTGGCCCTTTGCTGGATCTTACACTGTGTTACAATAAAGAGCTGTTTGTATTAAGCTTGTCTCAAGCCTCTTCAGTCCCAAAACTTAACATATACCAAAGGAACAAATGCTAAAACTACATTTATTGGAGAGTTTATGGTAACAGAATTTCACAACACCTCTTCCTCAGGGTTGTTTTTGCAGCCCATTACAAACGATTCTTTTGCTTTATCCTAAGGACCCCTTTGTCTTGCTCCTGGAAGTGACCAAAGTGTCAGCATTACAGTTTAGGAAATTTAGTTTACTGGTTTGAGCCAGTTTGGTGTAGTGGTTAAAGAATTTGGCAGAAACTGGGAGACCATGAGTTCTAGTTCCTCCCTGAGATTGGGAGAGGTCAGCTCGATGACCTCTCCTGGTCTCTCTCTCCCTCTCTCAGCCTGAGGAAAAAAACAAGGGCAAACCATTTCTGAAGATTTGCCAAGAAAATTGCAAGGACTTGCCCAAGCAGTTGCCATGAGTCAACAATGAATCAAAGGCACAGGCACAAAAAGTGTCCTGGTTTACTGCTTGATACAGCAAAGTTTGAGAGATGGCATTTTTGAAAGAAATAACCTGCTATCAACAAAGAGCTTATTTTTCATGTATTGTTTATATTAATTCTACCGTACCTTCTTCCCTCTCTAATTTGTTAATCCTTTCGAAAAACAACAGACCCTTTTTGATCTGAAATCAATCCAAGAAGTTAAAGCAGTGATGGCAAACCTTTTTTGGTTCGCGTGCCAAAAGGGTGTGTGTGTGCGCGCATGTGCCCACACCCATTACCTCCCCCCACGCATGCACACAACACCTCCGCGCTGCCCCCTGCGCATGCACACAACCCCCCCGCCCCCCGTGCATGCGCAAAGGCCTCACTGAAGCCTGGGACGGTGAAAAACGGGCAAATGGGCAAACCGGAAATTTGGAAAAATGGACTTCCGGTTTGCCCGTTGGGCTGTTTTTCGCACTCCGGGGCTTCAGGAAGCTTCCCTGAAGCCTCCCAAACCGGAAGTGCGTTTTTCTGAATTTCCGGTTTGCCTGTTGGGCCGTTTTTTGCACTCCGGGGCTTCAGAAAGCTTCCCTGAAGCCTCCGGAAGTGCGAAAACGGCCCAACGGCGAACCAGAAGTGCGTTTTTCCAAACTTCCGGTTTGCCCGTTGGGCCATTTTTCGCACTCCGGGGCTTCAGGAAGCTTCCCTGAAGCCTCCGGAGGGCAAAACGGCCTTCCCCAAGGCCGAAAATCAGCTGGCCAGCGCGCGCTGGAGCTGACATATGGCAACGCCTTGCGTGCCCTCTGATATGGCTCCGCATGCCACCTGTGGCACGTGTGCCATAGGTTCGCCATCACTGAGTTAAAGCATTGGCATACCATACTTCAAAAATCTCTGAAAGAAAATGAAAATTGGGGAAGAAAAAGGGGACAAGGAAGGAAAAGTGAAACATCTTCACTCAGATGCTGTTTTGTAATGTCTCACTAACCAGATAATAGGCAACTATGAGTCACTTTTCAGAGTGAGATGAGCAGCATGAATGAATGGGGGGGGGAGAGGGGGGGAGAGAGGGGGGAGGGAAAAGAAAGAAAGAAAGAAAGAAAGAAAGAAAGAAAGAAAAATGGAAATGAGAGTTTCTGGAAGACCTAGATTACTTCCCCATCTCCAGATTGGAAGGACCTCTTGGTTTTCCTTATGGGATATTTGATTCTAACAGCCTATTTAAGGAAGCTTCTCCAATTTAGCCAACAAATAGCTATAGACAGACTACAATCTTTATTTTGTTTGAATTATGCATACTTTTTAGCTACACATTTTTTTATAGTCTCAATCCTTTAATCATTTGAAATGCCCTTTGTGTATTATAATCTATGTCCCCCCCTAATTATATTACATGAATTGGATGTGGTTTTGCATGACTCTTCCAAACATCCTTTTAATATTTCTTTTCAGGTTGGATTTGTGGGACTTCTGGATTTAGTCTTGGGGATTTAATTAATTAACATTCTAAACTCTAGAGTTAACCATGTAAGTGGAGTTTATATTTCCATTCTGGACCATGACTGCACCATTAAACATGACTATTGTGAATACAATTATTAATGCACACCTTAATGCTTTTCCTAAATTGCCTCATTCCTTGGAATAGCTTTCTAAAATGACCCGTTTTTAAAATGATTACCTTGGATCACTCTATTTAATCCAAGGAATGTTCGGGGGCTGGCACTGAAGGAAAACAATTAAACAGATGAGTCTTTAAAGGCCAAATATTCATGGTGGTTTCCTTTATGTGAAATGCCTCCGCACTGGTAAACACAATAAATGTCTTGGATGTGGATTGATTGTATTTAGAGGTATACATAACCAAGAAGATAAAGTCTTTTGAAGAAAGGAGAGGGAAAGGGAAGCAAGGCAGCGTTTAGTAGCTGGAGGTTTGTAGCCTGGCTTCTGTTTTGCACATCTTTTGAGAAAAACAGCAATACTTCAGAATTAACCTTTATCACAAATATACATCTTTATTATGCCTCAAAGACAAAACAAGCTCTTTTTTTCGTATGTATCAAAATCAGAGACAGGTTCAGAGTTACCAGTTCAGAACATTTCTTAGGAATGCTTATACAAATATAAACAAAGAGGTCAGAACTAAGCCATCTCCACCAGCCTTGTCAAAATGATTAGTCAGATCCAATAACATAAAATCGGAGTCAACTCAATTTCTTGAGCAACCAGAGACAATGCCAACTTGATGAAACACATCATTTCGCCTTTAGCAGAATCTGATCATCTGCCTCTGCTGTGTTTAATGATCAGAATTTCCAATAACACAAGGAAAAAGTTCTAAAGGCAAACTCAAAAGCAGAAAAAAGAGATAGTATGTATCATGACATGACTTTAAGTGATGGTTAAAATAGACAATATATAAACAATTTTGGGAACTCATAAAAAATTAATAGCTACTTCACATGTTTCCAAAGCTCCAGATCAAACGTCCAAAGATATAGCAAACATGGATTTGCTTGTTAGTTGAGTTAAAACCATGACATCAATTAAGAATCGAATACTATCAAAATCATGAAAACTGTATATTTATCTAATATGAGCTGGGTGCATTATTTGACGAATGACTGATAATCAATGGGCCAAGGTGGCATCCACATTTGTCAAATAAAAAGGTTTATAATAGGAAAAGTTAAGAAGAGCTATGGTATAATACTTGCCTCCTTGAAAATGAGGGGCAAGAATGTATTTGAAAAGGCACGGATATATTTAATAACATTGTAGGAACTGGTAAATATATTTTTGCAGGAAAAATCATCAGAGCCAAAACTTTAATTTGACACAATTTCTTTAAAAATATATATATATATATATATATTATTGAAAAATGTAATAACAATAGTAAAGGTCAATGCAAACTAAACTCAGAAAGAAAAAGAATAAAGAAAGAGGGAATAGAAAGTGCAAAGAAAAAAAAGTTATAAGAAAAAGAAAAAAAGAAATATTTAATAATTAATATTATTCCAGTTTCACAAATACAACAAAACATATTTATTCTTCACCCCCATAAGGTTACATGTAAGTATTTCTTCTTCCCATAGCCCATCCCTTATTCATACACAAATCCATTAATCATTACGGTAATATTTCAGTCCTGGTGTCAGCAAAAAGTCTGTAAAGGATTCCCAGAATTTTATGACAACATGTCTTAGTTTAACCTTGGTCAAACAAACCAACTCTGTACTCCTTCCTTTTGCTTCTAATATTCTTGGTCTTTAATTGTTTCAGATGTTGTAGGATTTGATCTCTCTTCAAAAATTCTTTTTCATTTTAAAGTTTTTTTCCAAGGCTTTAGCAAATCTGTTATAAATACTGTAATTAGCTATTATCCAGGTGATTCCCTTGGCTTGTCATTTGTTTTTCCATTTTAATTGTCACCTATAACCCACACTTTTAAAATTTTTCTATATTTCAATCGTTTCTTTATATTCTTATATTTCTGCACTAGATGAGGTTTGTTTCAGCTCTTTATCCTATATATCTTCCAAAGCATTCTCTTTTACATCTGTCATTTCTTCTGTAACATCTTTTGGAAATAATCTATCCATAGAACCAGACATCATTGCTGACATATTTGTAGAAATTTGACACAGTTTCTTGAACAGAAAGAGATAAGCAAACAATTATAGTCACACATAATTTTCTCTAGCATGTCTCCATCATCCCCCAATATTGGCATGTTTATACATAGCTTTTTTAATATTGAACTTTTTTTTTGTTTACATAGATCCCTAAGAGATGCTGCTTGTATGCAAATGTTTCATTTCAAATAGTGAAACCAAACCAGGGCTGTCTATCTTTCCTTTCTCTCTCTGAAAACAGATCATTCATTTATTGATTTAAAAAACATAATGCAAAAAGAATACCTGAATGGTGAATACATATGGCATGGCAGAGGTACATTCTAGGCTCACTGTCCATTCAAAGTTATCAGAGAGCCAATGGAGGGCCAAATAGACTTATAGATTACATATTTTACCAGCTGACATGAACATGACAAGGGAAGAAGAACTGAAACAAATGCTTTAACCATCCTTCAAGCTTCCTTGTACAAATCACCAAATCTGTAAAGGCAATATTCCATGGTACAGAATATAAAGAAAAATGGCACAGTACACGGAATGCCTGGGAGATTTGATTCCACGGAAAGTGCATGAAGAAATGAAGTGTATTGTGTTTGTTATATATGAAATAAGAAAAGGTTAGAAAAGGTTGTCACACAGAAAAGCAAAACTGGGGGGGGGGGGAGCCTACAGATACAAAAATGATGGCAGTGATAACTGAAATGTCTCTAGAAGACAACTGATTGAATTGCAGGGTTATTAAACCTCAAGATCTGGACAGAAGCATGGAATGTGGAAATGACAAACTTAATGCACAATACTATAGATACATTAACAAACAGGAAATTAGATGGGCCAATCAGTAATTGCTTTGCAGCTCAAAATCTTTTATGATTCAATCAATAAAGAAAGTGCCTCTCATCGTTGAGCTGATCCTGAGCTACCAGCAGGCACTCAAATGGGATTTTGGAAAGAACCAAATATAAGCATATTTTAAAATAATTTTCAATATATTGCAATGCCTAATGCTAATTTTTGTTCTGCTACCCTGAACTGTACAGTAATATTTTATTTTAATGGAAATTAACTGTGATTATACTTTGCATCATAAAGTATTTTAATGCATTAAGTTAATCAGTTAGATCAGCTTCTTCCATTTCCTCCAGGAAATCAAAAGCAACTTGAGGATACCTAATATTCTCTGTTTTCTATATAATCCTGCAACCATTTTGTCTGGAGCTGGATGGGTAAATATAAAAACTAAATAAAAGGCATGCTCTCTACAACCTTCTCTGCTCTGAAACACGCATTCCACCATGCATTCCCTCTCTGGTCATCAGAAGAATTATCATCCCAGGTGCACAGGTACAAAATACAAGTACAGCATATGAGTTGTGAAAAATTAATGCAGATATAATTGCTTTCTAATTTTTAATGGATACAGAAATGTCAAACTGGGAAGGACAAGTCTCTCTTTCTTCCCTATGTCTTAAAGAACCAGAAGAATTGAAGCTCGTGTGTGTGTGTGTGTGTGTGTGTGTGTGTGTTTATTTATTATTTATTTATTTGTTGCATTTTTATGCCGCCCAATTCCCAAGGGACTCTGGGCGGCTTACAACAGAAATATAAAAACATTAAAACAATATAAATATTAAAAAACAATTTAAAATCCATACATACCATTCTTGGCCGGATCTCACAGATTGTAACATTGAGATCGGCGGCCCCAGGCCTGCCGGAAAAGCCAGGTCTTCACAGCTTTCTGGAAGGCCAATAGGGTGGGGGTAGTCCAGATCTCAGGAGGTAACTGGTTCCAGAAAGCTGGGGCAACCACAGAGAAGGCCCTCCCCCGCGGGCCCGCCAGCCAGCACTGTTTAGCTGACGGGACCTGGAAGGGACCAACTCTGTGGGATCTTACCGGTCACTGGGCGCTATGTGGTAGAAGGCGGTCTTGAAGATAACCTGGCCCTGAGCCATGCAGGGCTTTAAAGGTAATAACCAACACCTTGAAAATGCTTTGGGGTGGAGGAGCCATCAGGACTTGTTGGCTCAGGCTCGGCCAACACAATAAGACCTGCATGCTGTGGATGAGCTTGAGGAAATGAGGCAGGAAGAAGCTGCGGTCCTAACAGCCAAAGGCCTGGCAGGCAGGAACTGGAACTGCGGGTGGCAGAGAAGCACAGGCTCCAACTGGCCCCTTGTTCCTCAGAGGCAACAGGGGGAATTTTGGAGCCCCATTTCAGATGGGCCTGGCTCCCCGCCCCCCCCAGGCAATCCAGACTTCCCAAACAAGATCAGCTTCCCAGGTCCCCAATCCCTCAGCTCCCAGGTGCTAGCTTCCCTTGCCAGTGCAGGACTGCCACTTCATTGGTTTGTGGGGTCCTTGGTGCTCTCTGACCTTGGCTGTTTTCTTGCAGACATTTCATTGGCCAGCTAGGTAACAGCATCAGTGCTAGAAGGGAGTAGGGTTTGTGGAGAGGAGGAGGAGGAGGAGAAGGAA
>QLTV01002419.1:11561984-11571990 GCA_003457575.1 Thermophis baileyi | reverse complement strand
ATATATACCGTATATATATATGTAAGTTATGAACAACAACCAGAACAAAATGACTATAATGATTTGCATAATGATTGAATTTACATTCAATAATAAAAGCCTATCTATGTAGAATTTAGAAATAATTTTGAGATAAATGAAAATATGCCATGTTCCAGGGAAATAATCTGTGAGCAGATTATCTATTTGAAGTGTAGGAGATCACAATCAATGGCAACATCTCAAGGTCTCTATGATATATACCGTATATATATATGTAAGTTATGAACAACAACCAGAACAAAATGACTATAATGATTTGCATAATGATTGAATTTACATTCAATAATAAAAGCCTATCTATGTAGAATTTAGAAATAATTTTGAGATAAATGAAAATATGCCATGTTCCAGGGAAATAATCTGTGAGCAGATTATCTATTTGAAGTGTAGGAGATCACAATCAATGGCAACATCTCAAGGTCTCTATGCTTCCCTCCCCCCTTAGCTTTGTTCTTAGTGATGTTTTGCCTTTATGCTGTCATTGCATGTAGATCTGAGTTCTTACCTTCTGACTGGAAGAGTGGATTGAGCACAATGATGAGCAGCAGTAAGGAGAAGATGGATGGTCCACTTGAGACATCTTAGCCAAGACTCTTCTCCAATCCCCTGAAGAGCCAATCAAATTATCTGTTGTGTACTTGGAAAAAAAACAGTATGAGAAGTTGCCCTCAAAGTTCCCTTAGCCTAAACTTTCATTTTGAATTTGGTAGTGGCTCCTTTACTGATTGGACAGTCAGAGGAAAGAAGAGGAAAGATGGTCTTTCCAGATAAACTGAAATATACAGCATGTACTTTTTCTATTTCTTCAATTACACACACATAAATAGGTCAGTTACAACCCTGGCTCTGAGCTGCATCATATTATTTCCAGATTTCCAGCACCATGTCCAGGGGCACCCACGTGCCTACTGATTTGGGCCCAGCAAATTCTCTCCCCCACTGATCTTTTTTAATTTATTTATGGTATTTAAGTGACATGAACATTTGCATGCTGAAAAGCAAAATTGTAGCCTCCAGCATCAACTTTATTTCTAGGAATGCCTCTGGGCCTGAAATAAGCTCCACAGTTTATTTACAAAACAACATGCTTCATTGTAGCCAATTGCTTTATTTGGAAGCGTGACTACTTCTCCAAAAAAGTGTCAATATGATCAGAAGTAGTAAGGGAGTAGCCTGCAAGCAGTATAGAATGAGCTACAGGTAATGGCAGCTGGTTAGTTAGTCCTTTGTAGCTGGTTGTTGACCCTATGGAATATACCCTCTCCTCCATCCATAGCCATTTTGTGAGACCACTAGGAACCTAGTGACAAAATTCTGAAGGTATACACAATCCTTCAAGACTAGAATCTTTGATTTTTTTGTGTCACAAGCTTTTGACATTCTGCAGTATCTCATAAGCTATCGGGATATCTTCATCAACAACTTAGAATATTGGCATTTTCTCTTTATTTCAAGCAATTCACATTTTTTAAAGAAATTGTATGGAAGGCTGGGGAACTACATGGAAGACCAGTAAATGACTTATGGTCACCATGTTGCTAAGTCCTTCTATAGACTTGGTTCTCTCTACATAAACCCAATTTAGAACTCTATGAGAAGGAGAGTGGCAGTACTAGTGGGCTCTGCCCTTTGGGCGCAGACTTTTGAGAGCCTCTGGTGTATTCCATAACTTCTTTTGGAAAAGCAGTTTCTACTGCCGAGAAAGGAAGTTTTCTACTTAAGAGAGTTCTTTAGGCAGTGCAGAAATATGACTAGACATGAAAAAGAATGGCTCACAGCAGAAGTTCCTTCAAGTAATGCTGGGCAAGAACTGCTATTCCTTCCCTTGCTTCTCACTGCAGGGTGGGGAAGGGAGTTATGAACAGGCCTGTGGTTGGGAATCTGACCTATTTCAGGCTTGGGTAGGAAACCACCCAAATTCCCAAGACTAGGGAAGTAAACACACACACACACACACACACACACACACACACACACACCACTTCCAAGCAACTCACAGCAATAGTGTTGCTAAGGAAGCTTAATGGACCTGTCTAGGAAGTCAACAGGAGTTAAGCTTTTTAGAAAGAAAACATCACCTCAGGTAGGGTTAATTGGACAGTTGAGCTGGGTTAGCTATTTTTCTCAATAAATCAATGAAAAATACACTAGGGGTTAGAAAAAATGAAAACAGATATGTGAAAATTTGACTATATATATAAAAAATAAGCAGCTTGTTTTTCTCAACAGCAATCCATAGTAGGTGGATAAATGACACTATTAAGATAAATGTTCAATTTTTACACTGTCAACCTTTTATATTCATAGATTGGGTAATTTAGAGCCTCAGTCAATATACTAGTGTCAACTTTTTCATTTTTATGAAATCTGGAAGCACCACTTCATGCCCTAAATAAGTAGCTGAATGCAGATATGTCATGTGCTGAATGACAGCAAAGAAACTAAACTGAGGGAAAAGCTATTCTGATGATTAGCCAACTGATGGCTGAAGCAATTTGGTCTGTCAACCAAGACAATGTTCCTAGACTGGAACTTCATGTTGCTCATGGATTCCAAAGTAGTCATACTGTTTGCCAAAGGTGTCTTCCACCATCTTTGATTGTCTGCTAGCTTGTACTATAATTTTTGGTTAGAAGATTTGATCTAAAAATTGCCTATTTTGACAACCTTCAACTGGGCTAAGAGAATATCCTGAAGCTAATTTAAAGACTGTTGGGGAAAAAAATCAGGGACAGCATGAGGTTGAACTCCTCTTTGATAGCAGTAATTGTGTTGGCTTCCTGATAGATCCTAGGGTGCCATGAATCTGTTTAATTCACAAAAAATAGGATGAGAAGTCCATTCAGAAAACAGCAGTGTTTCAAAGACCTGTTGAAAATAAGTGTGAAATTCACACTAGGTGAATTGGAAGGGGGGGGGAGCCAATATTTAATAAAAGAAGAGCTGAACAGGATGCCTGCCAGGCCCGTCTTACCTTGGGATGGAAGACTTGGAATGCCTCCAAGTCCACAGGAGTGAAGAGTGATGTAGTCTGAGAATCATAGATACATATAAACAAGTGACTTCCAACCTTCCTCACAACAAATCTGGAAACTCTATATCACCCTCTATAAAGTTACAAATAGATATCTCTTCATCCCAATCCCATCCTTTATCTATATGCATATCTATAAAACATCAGCTTTTCAATCCTGGTGTCAGCAAAAAGTTCATAAAGGGTTGCCAGAACTTTGCAATATGTATATGTATATTTATATATATATGCAACAACTTTATATTCATTCCTGTTACTTCTAACAGTCTTAATATTTAATTCAATCAAATATAATCATAGGATTTGATTTCTCTTCTATTTATCCCATTGCACAGATTTCTGCAATAATGTAACAAGCCTTTTTGTAGAGCCAATAAAAACACTTTTCAGGTCATTCTCTTGGTTTATCATTTATATTTCTCTTTTAATTTTTAAAACTTCTGTCAGTTTCTTTTGTATATCCAGGAAAGCCAGAAAAGTCTTTTTCCAAATTTTTGTCTTGGCCTGTCATTTGTAGTTCTACTTGTGGTACTTTCTCATCTTGTCAGATAAAATTTGTTCCGTATTTGTCATCCCTTCATTACCATTTTTAGACACAGTCTATCCGTAGAAGCAGACATCATTAATGGCAATATTGATATTGCGGTTACTAACTTCCAGCTCAGTTCTTCAAACATTTCCTTTAATGCTTCTGATGTTATAAATTTGGTGTCATTTAGTAAGTTTCAGTATTAACCAACATCAAGAACAAGCCTGTATTTTTTTCCCTTATAATCTTTGATCCTCTCTAGGTCCAATTTCTAAAATCATAAAATAATGTTTTCAGTTGGTCATACCTCCCCTGAAAATCAGGACTTGTGAAAGTTATTGTTATTTTGACAGATTTATACAGACATACCGATGCCATTTTCCCTAACATTTGGGCAGAGAATGGAGTTCCAAGGTGTGCAAAGCACGACTTCTGAACAAAACTAGAGACTGACTGACTGACTCTTGGTGATAATGACACTCTTCGTGTCATAGACCACTAAAGACTTTGTTAACTTTGGCACCTGAGATCAGTCTGAGATTTTTGTTCATTTGAACAAACCTGGCTTCACATTATCACTTTGCAAAAAGAAATCTACTGCTGATAGAAATTAATACTACAGCATTGTCATCATTAGAAAAATGCAGCTTGGTATTTTTGTAAAATATGAGTCTGTTCACTATAGCTATAGCTACAAAAATCTCCACTGAATTTCACAATTCTGATTTCATTCTTAGAAGTTTGAAAGGGCAGGTAAAATGTTAATCAAATGTTAATTATGTCTGATATATGATAAAGAAACCTAACAGAAGTTCATTTCTTTGGGCTCAGACAGCATTACAAAAGTGTCATGCTCAGGGAATCCGTAAAAATAGATTCCCTTTGTAAGAAGGGTAGAACCACAGGTTGTAAAACTATTATTTCTTCATCAGCAGCCTTAAATTAAATTCTCTCATAGAGTACTAAAAATATAGCCTGAGAGTTCCCGTTATCAAGGTTCTCAATGGGATTAGAGTGGAATAGAATAGTGTGGGAGATACATCTAAACAATGTTTGAACACGGGTACCAGGAACATGATGTCAAACTTGTACTGGAGTTGTGTTGAGCTGAGAGAACACTGACTGCCTCCAGAACCCAGGAGAAGGAGTAAAGCAAGAGTTCTCACTAACATTAAAAAACAACAACACAGAGACTGTCTAACCATTTTAGTACAGTTATGTAAATAAAGCACTAACTTTGCTTTGGTTTCTGTAAATTGTCCAGTACCAGGAAAAAGAAAAAGCCTGTCTCAAACCTAAACTGACCTTATACAACTACACAGTTCCAAATGTAGTTATAGACTGATGCCAAGTCCTCATGTGGAGATGTTTTAAGACAGAAGCAAGCAAATACTTATATTAAAAAATGCATATTCTGATCAGACACCCCATTCCATCTCTGGTTTTTATTTTTCATGTGAAATAGTATGTCATAACGGAGCAGGAGTTTCACTAAGCCTAGAGAATCTTCTAACAGATGTGAAGAAATAGCACAATTAATCAGTGGAATGACTTGCTTCTAGAAGCTATGGGTGCTGGAACACTGGAGATTTTTAAGAAGAGATTGGATAACCATTTGTCTGAAATGGTATAAGGTTTTCTGCCTGAGCAGGAGGTTGGACTAGAAAATTTCCAAAGTCTCTTCCAATTATGTTATTTTCTGTCTTATGAATTATATAAGGAAAATATAAACTTTCTGTAAATTCTTAAGCAAAATACTTGATAGAATTTTTTATTGGCCAAGTGTGATTGGACACACAAGGAATTTGTCTTTGGTGCATATGCTCTCAGTGTACATAAAAAGACAAGATACATTCGTCAAGAATCATGAGGTACAACACTTAATGATTGTCATAGTGTACAAATAAGCAATCAGGAAACAATCAATATTAATATAAATCGTAAGGATACAAGCAACTAGTTACAGTCATAGGTTTAGCAGAGTGATGGCGTTCGGGAAAAAACTGTTCTTGTGTCTAGTTGTCTTGGTGTGCAGTGCTCTATAGCGTCATTTTGAGGGTAGGAGTTGAAACAATTTATGTCCAGGATGCGAGGGGGTCAGTGAATATTTTCATGGTCCTCTTTTTGACTCGTGCAGTATACAAGTCCTCAATGGAAGGCAGGTTGGCAGTATTTTTTTTCCCTGCAGTTCTGATTATCCTCTGAAGTCTGTGTCTGTCTTGTTGGGTTGCAGAACCAAACCAGACAGTTATAGAGATGCAGATGACAGACTCAATAATTCCTCTGTAGAACTGTATCAGCAGCTCCTTGGGCAATAAATTCTCTGAGTGGATATGGCTTTGGTCCTGCCCAATGATCATCTCACCTTTTCACCAGATACACCATGTTGTATTTTTTTTTCAAATTCCAATAGAAAATTTTTGGAATTTTCTAACTATTCAAGCTTCAAAGCAACAATTTATTTTCAAAATCCATTTAAATAATCCTCAGCAAAGTTATTTCCTACAATTTTCTTTGCTCTTTCACTTCTCCAGATTTGAAGATCCATCTAAAAAATGTTAGAAATCTCATATGCTGTGCAGGAAACAAAAAGCATTTGTTGGTTTTATGGACTTTTAGTATGGGTAAAGCATTCCAATCTTAACATAAAACATTCCATCAAATCCATATTTCATATTTAAATTATTGTTTTCTATAGTGGAGTTTCTATTAAAAAATCAGTTGGTGTTCAATTCAATAGGATTTCAAAAAAAGCTTAATGAAGCAAATTTATGGATTCTATATTGCAGAATTCATCATCAGAATTAGTTCAAACCCTAGTCATATTAGTTTAGTTTACATTTCAGTCTTAACTAATCCATTAATTTACAGCAACTTAAGATAAATGAAGTCCAGTGCCTCAAAGTTTTCCAAAGCACTTTATTTATTAAACAATTTGATATTTATCTCTTGAATATACAATAGGTGGAGCTCAAGTGTAAGTCTGCAGGTAATGAACTATTACAATAGAATATGCACATTTAATCTTTATAAAGATTGTGCACATTTTATCTTCCTGTTGCTGCATCTGGGACCCAAAGATCTGGTACTTATCATTGGGCATTGATAAGAGGATGGGTGAAGGTCCTTAAGGTGCTTGACTAAAATGGGGGAAAATTTTGGTTTGAGTCCACCCTCAGCCATGGAAGTTGTTGTGGAGAAAAATTGGAGAGGGAATGCTATGGATGCTATTCTGAGCTTCCTATGAAAAGATGGGATATGGATCTAACAAACAAAATATTTCTTCAACAGCAATCTCTGTCCAGCACCTATGGAAACAATTTTTGAAAGTAAAAACATTTTGGATGGATGGAAGTCTGTTGTTCAAATGCTCAGTTCCTTGATTTTCTTAGTATGAGCATTTGGCTCCTGGCTTCAACTAATTTCCTACATAATATCACTTTTTAGAGTAAGGTGGGCAGCATATAACTTTAATAAATAAATGTCAGTGTAAAAAAGATCAAATTAATTGACTCACATAGAGTATGTTCCATTTGAAGAATGGGTAACATAAGGCTTACAGTCAAAAGGAGTTTGGTAGCATCTTTTCAAACTATCTAATTTTATAAAAGGTGTTAGACTTTGTGAAATACACTTCATTTTATCAGGGCGTGGTTCATGAAAACATATGTCTTTTAATAAAATCTGCTAGTCTGAAAAGGTACTACTAGATTTCTTTTGATTCTGAGCTACCATAAACAGCTACGGCTATTTATAAGAATTGTAGATGTACAATAGCTTGGATTTTCATTGAGATTTCCCCTTAAATCAACTAGTCATGGATCAATAGACATCTACATGTCATATGAGAGTTTATGACAATATATGAGCTGTGGCTGCAACCTGGACTAGACACAGAAGGTCCATTTCCAACACTAATGTCATCCCCCCAAATTCTTCAGAAAATATAAATTATTGTTACATATCTTGCAAGACATCATGTCAGTCAGGAACCCTGACAGTCAGATCATAAGATAGACCTTTCTTCAAACAGTTCCTAATTTTGGAGAGAAATAAACACAGCAGAGGTACAATGATGCTTTCTTTACTGAACAAGAGTTCCACTCCTCTCCTCTCCTCTCCTCTCCTCTCCTCTCCTCTCCTCTCCTCTCCTCTCCTCTCCTCCTCCCCTCCCTGATTTTTTTTAAATGTGTTTCTCTCTTTTTCTCTTTGCTTAATTAAGTTTAGAATCAGACTGGGAGATGGAAAGGTATCACTGATGGTGAACAAGGACACCTATGGCAAATGAAAATAATGGAGAAGTGAACATTTCTGCATGATAATAAAGACTCCTGAAAGAAAAATGCATCTTTCAGCAGTGTTACTGAAGACTGTTTACTGTTTTCTTTAAATACACCCACAGAAAGAGGTAGTTTTGGCTTAATTCTATACTGAATAGATTGGGGAGTCAAAATCTGCCAGAGTTCAAGCAAGAAGTTAAACTTTTGGGGAAATTGATTTGTTGCCTTAAACAGAGAAATCAGATATTGTAAGTAAACAAAGGAGAAGTTAAGCTACTGAGTCTTTCCAATGAGTACTGATCAGAGTAACTTGTCACTTAAAATAGGGAATTATATGTGCACTGTTAGTAACATGGTACAGCTTTTTTCAAGAAGCTTCAAAAATCCAAGTTATATATCCACTCACCCCATCTAAAGCTAAGCATTAAAGGAAACATTCACACTGATTTTTCTAAACAATGTGCATTGAAAACCAATGACATAGGAAACAACAATAATAAACCTTTATTTGAAGAAATGAAAATACTGATAAATAGAAGGTTTTTTTTTAGCAGTCAATGCCAACCAAGTATGAACTTTCTTCTTTATATGCTTGAACTGGGATCCACTTCCTTACCATCCCATATTTAGAATGGCTTTATCTCTTCAGTTAATAAACTAGAGTTAGATGTTTTCTCTATTTTGTTTTCTCTATTTTGTTTCATGTATTATATTTTTGTTGTTTTTTTTCTGGCCGGGCGAGTCCAAGTAATTCCAGGTAATTGTTTGATTGCATTACAAGATGCGAGTGATACATTATAAAATATAGATATTACCTGGATAGAGTGTATTTAGACATACAAATTCGAAGTTGTTAATACTATGAGATGGTTTATTTAACTCTTTAAAGAGAAAGAGAAAAAAATGTATCAATGTCAAGTATAATTTCTAAACTGTAAATAAACATAAGCTTGCTAAATTTGTACAATTAAGGTGAAGTATGCATTGATAAACAATGGTAAAATGCATTAACCATTTTTTTAAAAAGTAAAAATATTTCTGTCTTTGAGCTTAATGCTTAAAACTATGGTTTCTAGTGTGTTATTTATTGTTTATAAATGTTTATAAAAAGAAAAAAAAGAAGGGAAAAAAGAGCTGCTTGGAAAAATAGGTGTTTGATCTCTAACTTCCCTCTACTCTAAATAATTTGCAATATTTATAAGCAGTTAGACCCCCTTAGAAACCCAATCAGCTGTTATAAGCAAGGAAACCAAGTTATTTTATGAAGCACTTTTGAAGGAAGGGGCCCTGTTCAAGCTTTCACCCAAGTGAAGCATTCAACCTGATAGCTCTAAATTCTTTAACATAAGTGTTTACTTTATACCATCAAAGGACGCATATAAACAAGTTATAGGGTCATTACAATGCTTTATCACTACTGTATGATGTTGAACTTTGATGGGGTATTATTGATTCAACAATTTTATTTCTGTACCTATTGATTCAGTTTATATCCCAGTTTCTCATCAAAATCAACATGAAAAACTAATCAAGACAATCACAGTTCAAGGTAGGATGAATCGATGTTACTTATTGATGTTATCATTGGCTATCCCGACTGTAGGGGGCGGTGCTCATCTCCGTTTCAAAGCCGAAGAGCCAGCGCTGTCTGAAGACGTCTCCGTGGTCATGGGGCCGGCATGACTAAACGCCAAAGGCGCACGGAACGCTGTTACCTTCACACCAATGGTCCCTATTTTTCTACTTGCATTTTTTTTATGTGCTTTCGAACTGCTAGGTTGGCAGAAGCTGGGACAAGTAACGGGAGCTCACCCCGTTACGCGGCACTAGGGATTCGAACCGCTGAACTGCCGACCTTTCAATCGACAAGCTCAGTGTCTTAACCACTGAGCCCCTTATGCATATGCATACATGATTCAAAGTAAGCTTGGGTATAATTTCACTTCTGGTTGTACATTTTATCTGTGTTAAGGTATTATGTTAATTATAACTAGAATTCTAGGAGGAAGGACATGGGGCTTGTTGAGCTCAAAACAATTTGTAATATAGTTGATTATAAGAGAGGTATACCTGTTATGCAGAATGCTTGATAGATTGTGGGGTTTCCTTTCTAAGGAAAAT
>QLTV01002419.1:11548882-11561778 GCA_003457575.1 Thermophis baileyi | reverse complement strand
AGGGGAGGCGTCTGTGGGGCACGCCTGAGGGAGAGAAGGGGATAGGATAGGAGATGTTTCTGTGGGGCAAGCCTGAGGGAGAGAAGGGGAGAGGAGAGGCCGATCGTAACTACTCATTAATTTTCAACCTGTAAGTGTCGATTTATCAAGCCCGATCACAGAGTTTCATAGCAAAGCACGGGTATTCAGCACACACACACACACACACACACACACACACACACACACACACTGACTGTTCTTGGAAGGATGCTGTAAAACACAACAGTTAGTTCCATAAAGATATTATTCAAGGGAAGGATGGTGCAACCTACATATTTTAGTTGCTCCTCTAACTTTTGCTGCTGCAGCAAAAGTTCCTCTTAAAAAAAAGAGGGGGAGAGAAAAAGTTAGGCCCAGCTGTTAGCAATCTGAAACATGAATTAATGTTCCTTAAAGTAGTAAAACACTTTCCACCCCATGAACCTTCCCATTTTTGCTGCCAGAAACTGATGCAGCAGGGTTGATTTTTGGCCCAGCTCTACTTTTTTGGATGAAAAGTTTTACTTCTCATCTCCCAGCTGACTGTCGAAGGCAGAAGGAACATAGCTGCCCTGAGGCTTGTCTCAAACTCCTTCCTTCTGCATATAACTTTACAAGGCTGAAGAGGTGCCCTGTCTCTCTATGCTGGATCACACTTAGTGCCTTAGAAAAAGCTGAGGTTTAGGCTTGAGCATTTTAACATTCATCAGAAAGCTTTGAAATGAAAGCCACTGTTTGTCAGCCTCTGACTTTTTATCAGATGTTACCAAATGGGGGTTATTAAAATCATAAAAATGTCTCCCAGCTGGAATGATTTATCTTGGTCTTTTGAAAGACCTGTCACTTGGTCTGCCAGGCTTTAAATTATTCACATAAACCACTACCCAACCCACAGATGTCTGTTTCATCATCCACTGAGAAAATATTTGTATCAATGACAGGAGTGATAAATGATTTCTATCATGTCTTCTTCTAGCAAGTCTTAAACAGCATTAAGCAATTATTTGTTAAACATAAAAAGAACAGGATAAACATGAACTTTTCATTGTAGTATTTAAGCAAAGACGAGGTTATGTTTGCCATTTTTATAAGAGATGTCATGGTTTGGCAGAGATATGATTTTAATGAGCCAAAGGCTTCAGTGAAGCTGAAATGTTCACAAACAATGATTACATAGTCTTGGATCTAGAATGTGACATAGTCCGTTAATCCATGGTCCATAGAAGCATGAACAGATTTGTAGAATGCAGAGAGATCGAGACACCTAAAGAACTTTGGACACCTGTGGTATCTACTAGATTCATTTAGACAAAGCAATTTGAGCCATGAAGGCATCATGGTCTGCTTCATCAAAGTGAAGAAACCCTAGATTTGTATCAGTGAAACAATCTGGGTGGTCTCCGAATGTTCTGGCTCATGCTAAAGAGAAAGTGCCTCTGAGTCTTCCCATTCAGAGCTGGCCAAAGTGTTTATAGGCCTCAAGATGGCTGCATCATTAATCAGAGCTGCCTACAGCATGTGCAGAGAAGACTTCAATTAGCTGTCTCTTGCGCACTGTGAAGGACATGAGCAAGGCTTCCTCCTTAGCCAGAATGTTTGATGAGAACTACAAATCCCAAAGGCACTGGCTGGGGAACTCCAGTATATTTTCTGGAGGATTGCCCACTTCACATGTTTCAGTTATCCAGAGAGTAGAACTTCGCTGTATGAGGTAGGATTTCCTGATTCACTCACTGAGGCTGCTCTTCAACTAGGGTCAGGGGGAAAAGGCTATTCTCATGTTATTTCATACCTAGCAGCATATAAGTCTACTCTAAGCCTTTTTGGAAATCCTTATGGCTTCATGCAGCAGCTGGAAAGCAACATTTCATTCAAAGCTTTGATTGGGAACTGCCTAGAGTTGGATACAAGACGAACACCTACAGTAAATGTTTTAAATAAGTAAAAGATGAGGCACCCTCCCAAATTTGCCCAGCCCTAAAATCTACATGCAAGGTTTCCTTATTATATTCATGCTTTTTACACAGTGTCAAGTTACCTCAAATGAGGACAGGCGCAGTTTTGCTGCTGCTGAAAGTTTACCTATTAGCATTGCAAGGTTTAGTGACTTACAGGACTTGTTAGCTACACCAGTCTGCTGACCAATGTACAGTTTCCCTCTATGTTACTGGGATTAAAATCATGCAACCAATTAAACCAACCACTAGGAATATACCCACAGCACCAGGAATCATGATTAAAGCAATAATAAAAGACCATTCTCCTAACCAAAAGGCAATTACAATAAACCAGCCTCCTTAGATTGATGGAGTGACTGTTTTTATCAATTTCCTAAAAGGAGGGAGGAATCTGATTGTAAACCGAGAGGAATGATATTTCATATGAGTTGTGACTAAAACGATATCAGGAAGGGGCACCCATCCAAATTACAGTCTGTAACTGATTGAACATGTAGTGAACCAGCTCTACTAAATTTTATTGGGTGGGCAAATCTTGCAAGAAGGTGGTCCTGCAGATACTCAGGCCCAGAAATGTAAATGTAAAAAATACAAAATGTAAAGGTGACAACTAGCACCTTGAATTGCACTCAGAAGTCACTGTGGCTTTTAGAGTACACAGACGCCTTGAAGTGCATCTATTGCTACTATTCAAGATCAGTGGCAGCTTCTGAATGCTGTTAAAGAATAGCCTCACAGACAGTGCCTGCCAATGGTCCAATTGAGCAATGATTAAGGTATGAGTGATTGAATCATACTTCTCTTTTCAAGAAAGGCTGCAATTAGCAGAAGAGATGGAACTGAGATAAGGTGGACTGGTATCTGTCTGTGGCATGCTAGAAACCGGTCCACACAAACAAGTGAAGCCCCATCTGCAGGATGCAGGCAGCACACAAAACCATGCTCCCTCCAGTCCATGAAAAAAACATCTCTCCACAGAACCGGTCCCTGGTGCCGAAAAGGTTGGGGGCCACTGTATTTCATGATGTCCTCAAACATCATCCCACACACCGGGCAACTATAATGGCTCTGTTAGTTTTGCAGTGATTTATAACTTCTAGACCAGCAGATGAAAAGGTAGACCTTACTAAATAAATACTTTTTATGATCAATTATCAATCTGCAGCAATTAAAAACCAAAGAAAGCTGAAGACATACTACATCAGGAACTTACACCACAGCAATGTAGACTCAATTCTCGAGATCTTTGTTAAGCCATATTTTTCAATCAGTTACACCAGACTTTTAATTTTTAGTGGACTCATTATCCCAGGCTTCAAATCTAAACTGCTTGCTGACAGATTCTAGTAAGCTCTCTTCTTACCTGCGTGTCATAAATGCTGAACATTAAATTATGCTTCAAAATGTTGTGAGGAAAATTAAAATTTCCTCACACTAACTGAGCTTGAAAGCAGGCAAATATTTTTGTCCCAAATGAAGAATCACTCACTCATTCAGTCACTCTGACATCCAGAGGTGGGTTCCAGGGGTGGGTTCTAACTTACCTTGCCGCTGGTTCGCTTCCTCCCGCGCCACGTGGCCGCACCTTGTGGGCGCGCGCGCGCTTCACACACGCGCATGTGCAGTGCAATTTTTTTAAAAATTTTTTAATTTTTTTTTAAAAAAAGTCTAAAACAAGATGGCGATGCATGCGCAGTGCTGGAAACTCGGCTTCTGCTCATGTGCAGAAGAAGAAAAAATTCAAAAAAATAAAATAAAAAAAAGATGGCGCCCACGGACCGGCACCGACCGAACCGGATCCGTGACGTCATCGTGATGTCACCAGCGGGTCACTACCGTTTCAGGTGAACCGGTCCGAACCGGGAGGAACCCACCTCTGATTTCAACCCTTCATCTATTTCAGTGATTTAACCGCTGCTGTGACACATTTGTTCTTAACTTTATCCTACACCTGGTTCTCCAGCTGCAAGTTTGACTTTTCTGATTTGTTTGGACAATGAAGCTGTTGGAAAATATTTTGGCAAGTGGAAATACATTCCTTTTTTAATTTGCATAGTCTTCAAATTTCACCACTGTAGCACAGACCTGTGTAGACAGAGAAGTGGAGAGCTGGTTAACAAGTGACAGAAAGCAAACACTGGATTCTCTAAAGATGTAAAGAACATCTTTGAGGTTTCTCCTTCCAATCCCTTAAGCATTCGAGGACAAAGATTGAAAGCACAAACAGACTATTTGGACCCTCAGCAATCAACTCCAAGCAACATTCAAAATCAAATGTCTATCCAAGGAAGTCCACAGATCTAGCAGCAGGAACAACTTAACACTTGATCAGCCCTCACACAAAAAGTTTTATTAGCCCTTCCTCTACAGCTGAATATTGTGGCTCTGTTTGGATGAACAGCTGCCATATAAACAAACTGGATGACAAATTGAACAATACAATGTCGACAATAAGTGGGTGCATCAAGACCTCATGGACCTGTTGGCTTCCCGTACTGAGGCCATATTGCCCCACCAGCCTTACAACAAGAAGATGCACTTTTCAAAAAATTGTCAGTAACCCACAATTGCCAGTTCACTCTGATATGCCAAACTTATCAATTGGAAGGCTTAAATCCAGGAACTTCACACTGATACTTGCACAGCAGCTGCGTAATGATAACTTTGATGTAAAATCCCAGTGGAAAGTAAACTGGATTATCAAACATCCTGATTCCAGAAAAAAAAATATCTGACCCAACACAAAAATTACAGGTTTTGATGCCACCTGCCAGTGTTGGAAAACTCTGAATAGAATTTACACCTTGCATGGCATTTGTCAAGACTCTCTGTTTAAATGTAACTGTGGTGCTCCTCATCAGACACTGGATCATATAATGACTAGCTGCTATTTGAGAACTTACATAGGAGTGTAGGAAGCCCCCCCCACCGATTAAAATATTCTTTATTCTTAATATTAAAAAGACGCAGGATAGAATATTTTCCCTAAAGGAGAAATGGAGAAAAATCTTAACAAAGGCAGAAAGCAGTCCCAATCTTCCTGCCATAGGAAAATAGCCCCAAGCAGAAGCTTGAAGAGGCTGGTCTTTAGAAATGGAGATTTTGTACCCATTCAGAAAGACTGGGCCAATCTATTCATAAGCAAAGAGACTCCAAATAAGCAACACAATTAGGCAAGCCAAAGCTGACAAGATTAGTTCAGACAAACACCTAGGATTTGCATTTTCTCTTTTGCCTGTAGAGCCAGCCATGACCCCTACATGACCCCATAGGAATCTGGCAACAGCCATTAAAATATTGAAGGACATATTCTTGCCTAGGAAAAGGCATCTCAATCATAAAGTCCCAAAGAATGTATAAAAGCCCACCTACTCTCAACCCTATTTTGTCAGTCACCCCAGAAATATGCTGCTGTCACTAGTTTCTGGCTACCAAATAAACAGAGACTTCCTTTCCTGCAGCCTGCCTCCATTTTATTTCCAGTGTCTTTTTCCCAGCTTGGAACCAGACAGGATTTTTCTTCCAACAGGAAGAAAAGCAGTTTTTCTCCAACTAACAATCACTGCACTTAATTGGATAAATGGCCTAGATATTAATATATAGAACACTTATTCCATTCTCATGAACCAATGTATTTCAAAATGTAACCCATAACATATATATAACTTCTCTGAAATTCTCATACCTTACAAAATTGACTAAATATTTCCATCATATGTGTACCATTATATTATGTGCTCCTTTTATATATTGTTACTACTGTTATCCATGTATTCTATGCCATTTGCTACATGAATAAATAAATAAATTAGCCTTTCCACCATCAGCTGTGGGCATCTAAACTTACTTAAGTAATCACTTACCTCTTCCTTCCCTCTCAGGCTATCCAGTGTGAAAAAATAGTTCTCTGTTTGGGCAATGAGCAGATCCCCAGTGAGGCAGCATAGAAAGGTGGAGGATGTTGTCTATAAAAGGTAAAGGTTCCCCTCACACATACGTGCTAGTCGTTCCTGACTCTAGGGGGTGGTGCTCATCTCCGTTTCAAAGCCGAAGAGCCAGCACTGTCTGAAGACATCTCCATGGTCATGTGGCCGGCATGACTAAATGCCGAAGGCGCACAGAACGCTGTTACCTTCCCACCAAAAGTGGTCCCTATTTTTCTACTTGCATTTTTACATGCTGCTAGGTTGGCCTAATAGGAGTAATCTAGCAGATGTTTTCTCTGTAGGTTTTGCTTTGCATTTTCTTCTCCATCTCACCTGCCTTTCTTCAGCCTTTATGCTCAGCAGGCACTCAGTCTGCAGATACTCATAGAATACTCTGCCACTGTGGCTTGCTTATAAAGATAGTGTTTTCCCCACACTAGGAAGGAAGGAAGGAAGGAAGGAAGGAAGGAAGGAAGGAAGGAAGGAAGGAAGGAAGGAAGGAAGGAAGGAAGGAAGGAAGGAAAACTTACTGACATCTAAAGGTTTGGATAGAATAAAAAATAGAGATGCAAAAGGCAATGTCTGATAGAAATTGTAAATGAACATGATTCTGCCATTTTTTTGACACATTGCTTTGGCCTATCAGCATCACTGGAAGATAATAGATGGGATGGAAAGCTGGGTCTATGATAATTGATATTGATAAATTGATGGCACTTGAGACAAACATAAGTAGCCTGCTGGAGTGTCTTCCTCTCCATGGAAAAGATCCCAAGAGGGGCTACCTGAACTATTGAAGCCCCCTATCTATAAAGAAATCACCATAATGATGGGATACCCAATTACAACTGCAAAAAAGCCAACTATGCTCTCATAGACACTGACCTCTCATCTCTTGATTGGCAAATTCTATTCTCTGGCTGCAACACTGCCGAAGACCATTGTAACATTGCCCCAACCCCCCCCAAAAATATCTCTGGCGAAAAAACAAAACTGGCTACATAGCGAACTTTAAAAGCCGTTACAAAAATATATGCCACCAAATAAAGACTGAATGCACCAATTATCACATCAAACAAGAGGAAAACCTTCTGCACACGAAATCCAACCCCTTCTATAATTTTGTAAACAACAAACTTAAAGACTCTAGATCCACCCCACCCCCTAAAAGGACCTAACAGTAATGAATGTAATGATGAAGCAGTTAAAGCCAACCTCTTTAACACATTCTTTGGCTCAGTCTTTGTAAACAGCAATGGCTCATGCCCAACATTCCCTAGTCGTACCACAAATAATCACAACGATCTAATACAAATAGATTTCACAGAAGATAACATTGAAAAGGCACTACACAGCCTAAAACCATCTCTATCTATCGGACCTGATGGACTGTGTGCATACTGCTTAAAAAAGCTTTCCATTGCTATAGCTGAACCTCTAAGCATAATCTTTGAAAAATCTTTCAGGACCAGCTCCCTACCCAACCTATGGTCACTAGGCACAGTCATCCCTATCTTCAAAAAGGGAGACCCCAGCCCAGTTGAAAATTACAGACCAATCTCTTTATGCTGCGTCACCTGCAAAGTCATGGAATCAATCATTAACCAATCCATTACCCTCCACTTAGAAACAAACAACCTTCTCTCTAACAAACAATTTGGTTTCAGAAAAAAATTATCCTGTAATCTACAAGTTCTACACTGCAAAAACATATGGACTGCAAAACTCGATCAGTGCAAAGCAATAGACGCAATTTACATAGACTTCTGTAAAGCCTTTGATTCAGTGGTACACGACAAACTACTTCTAAAACTAAAATCCTATGGCATCTCTGGACCCCTATATAATTGGATAGCTGCATTCCTGTCAAACAGACAACAAGTGGTCAAAATAGGGAGCGCCCTATCAAATCCTGCACCTGTTAACAGCGGTGTCCCCCAAGGCAGCGTTCTAGGACCAACACTCTTTATACTTTACATAAATTACCTTTGTGATCATATTACAAGCAACTGCGTTCTCTTTGCCGATGTGTCCAAGTCAAGGTCTTTTATGTCCAAATCAAAGTCTTTTTGAAGGGTAGCAGCATTGTCGGTGATGTTAAATAGTTTTACATCACCGACAATGCTGCTACCCTGTTGTGGTCTGCCAGCGGCCTGCGGAGCTGGCAGCAGAATCGGACAGCGAGGACGCTGGGGAGGAACATGGGCCAGGCCTGGAGTCTGGAGAAGACTCGGTGCCAGAGGCAGGGATCCAGCCAGGGCCATTGGGGAGGTCTGTCCCACCTTCAGCACCTCCAGAGACTGACATGAGTGAGGCAGAGGAACAGGAGGAGCCTATTCTCAATGCGCGTAGGCGCAGAGCTGCCAGAAGGCAAGAACAGTTACAGAGGAGAAGGACTACACAGGAGTAAGGCTTGGGGATAATTGGCCCCTCCCATAGGTTGTATAAGTGGAGAACACGAAAGGGTTCATTGCAGGAAGCAACTCAGTTCATCTCTCGTTCTCGTCATTGCAACTCGGATTCAGTTTTTGTTCCTGTTTGAACTTGCCAAGTTTTTCCTGCAAATTGGTCTTTGGCAGTTTGTCAAAGAAGAGCAAGGTTCGTGTGTGTTATCTGCCTTTCCCTGAAAGACTTTAGTCGGACTTGTTTTACTTTGTTTGGACTTATGACGACTGCTAATGAAAATAATTAGCAGCCGTTACAAATAAAAGACTTGCTTTACTTTGTTTGGACTTATGACGACTGCTAATGAGAATAATTAGCAGCCGTTACAAATAAAAGAGGTTCGTGAGATGCCGTTTGTGCCGTGTTATTTAATCAGGAAGCCTAGGTCAGAACATACCCTTCAAAAAGACCTTGACTTGGACACAACCTTGTAGACGACCCTCACTCCGTCAAGGACCTCAGAGTACTCATATCTAATTATCTAAGTGCCAAAGCCCACTGTAACAACATCGCCAAAAAGGCATTAAGAGTTGTAAACCTAATCTTGCATAGCTTCTTCTCAGGTAATATTACACTACTAACCAGAGCATACAAAACATTTGCTAGACCAATTCTCGAATACAGCTCATCTGTCTGGAACTCGCACTGCATATCAGACATTAATACAATTGAACGTGTCCAGAGATATTTCACGAGAAGAGTCCTCCACTCCTCTGCTCGCAACAGAATACCTTATGCCACCAGACTTGAAATTCTGGGCTTAGACAACTTAGAACTACGCCGCCTTCGGTATGACCTAAGCGTAGTTCATAACATTATCTGCTACTATGTCCTACCTGTCAATGATTACTTCAGCTTCAACTACAACAATACACAAGCACACAATAGATACAAACTTAAAGTGAACCGCTCCAAACTCGATTGCAGAAAATACGACTTCAGCAACAGAGTGGTCAATGCCTGGAATACACTACCCGACTCTGTGGTTTCATCCCCAAACCTCCAAAATTTTAACCTTAGACTGTCTACTGTTGACCTCACCCCATTCCTAAGAGGTCTGTAAGGAGTGTGCATAAGTGCACCAGCGTGCCTACCATCCCTGTCCTAATGTGCCTTTTTATTTTTATTCGTATACATTTCATGTATTCAATTCATGTTTATACTCATATGTACTATCTAATACGTGTTTGACAAAATAAATAAATAAACAAAATAAATAAATAAAATTAAACAAGGATATATATTGGCACTTTTATAATACAAATTATCTAGTAACCAAAATTTACCAGGCAAAATCCTATCTTCCAGCACTGGCAGATAGGTATATTGTATTATTCTTTTATTCCAGTAATATGTTTTTATCATGTGTAAAAATTATAATAAAAATGGTCTTTGCTAGATTTAGGCAGCAATTGAATGGAAACATTGAAAAGCAAGTCAAGGCATCCAAATACTTGGAGGTATTTTTGTTATGAAATTTGCTCCAAAAATAGCGAAATAAAATTAGTGTCTATAAGTGCTCATAGGAGTGTTGTCATATTCCTTGGCTTCTTCAGAACCAGAGGAGGAAACCTGATATGCTCAGCATTTAAGTTTTCAAAGATTAAATTGTAGCTCAGCTGTTGCACAGGTTATAAGATCATACTTAGAAAGGTTTGGAACCCCTGGAGTGATTTAATTAAAATATGGTAAGAGCCATTGTTTGTTTGTTTGTTTGTTTGTTTGTTTGTTTGTTTGTTTATTTATTTATTTATTCATTCATTCATTCATTTCATCAAGCATGTATTAGATAACAGATATAAGTATAAACATGATTATGAATACAAGAAATGGATACGAATAAAAGGAAATATTAGGACAGGGACAGTAGGCACGCTGGTGCGCTTATGCATACCCCTTAAGGACCTCTTAGGAATGGGGTGAGGTCAACAGTAGACAGTCTAAGGTTAAAGTTTTAGTGCTGCCTGGCATAGCAAATGAAGCAATGAGGGTCTGAAAGGGTCTCAATAGAGCTCAAATGTGAATTAATGAGATCGATGATTGATTAAAATAAGCATTCCCAACAGAGGGTTGCTTGGAATCTCTGATTTTATTAGTTTTTGCTCACTCTAGAAAAAGCTGCTTGATGAAACTATCAGACTGTATTCCTTGATCTCAACTAAACTGGAGCTCAAACAATCTGTGAAAGGTAATACGTATATGAGAGATTAATATCGTGTCTGCAGATAGCTGCCCAACAATCCTGCTTCAGGTTTCTTTCTGGTAAGGCAAGGTCAGAGAAGTCCTTGCAGAGTAGCTATAAGGATTATGAAAAGTATCTGTCAGATAACGTTGCTCAGATTCCCCTCAGAGTTAGACTCTGACCATGCAAGTCTGTAGAGATAAACCTGGCTGCATATGTGGGTTAAATTTAATCTAGTTCTCCTAAGGAAGTAGAAGTTGTTGTTGTTGTTGAATTCTGCCACATTCAGGTGACATTTTTTTCTTTTGTTTCCTTAATGACTTGGTTTCTTCTTATTTATCTCCTGAAGGGAACTTTTAGACAAGATTTCTGGATTTTTGTCCACCTGCTTGTATACCTGTTTCATCTTTAGATATGGCAGCTTCAGCCTAGTCTCACATAAGATATCTTGCAACGTGTCTGTCCTTGTGCTGTACAATCCTGCTAGCAATACAGATTTTTTAAATAGAAATCCACGTGGATCTGATTTCCTGAATTTGCCAATCACACAAGGATTGACAAGGAGCTCAACATAGATAAATGATGGAGATGTAGAGGCTCAAAATATGTTAAATCAATCAAGATATGAGGTATTTTGAGCAGCTAAAACTGGAAAATGTTTTTCACCATTGGCATTTTACACAGATAATGCTAAGGTCTTAAAGTATAGTGTTCACAGCAGGGGTGGGTTCTGGCTTACCTTGCTGCTGGTTCGCTTCCTCATGTGTCGCGTGGGCGCATCGCGTGGGCGCATCGCACGAGTGCGCATGCGCAGTGCTAAAAACCCATCTGCGCATGCGCAAAAGCAAAAAACAAGATGGCTGCGCCTATGGCACCGCCGAGAGAGCTGGTTCGGGGCATGTCCAGCCGGCCATCGCTGCCGGTTTGGCGAGCAGGGGGAAATTCCCGCTACCGGTTCTATAGAACCGGTCCAAACCAGCAGGAACCCACCTCTGGTTCACAGTCCATGTATGTTCTACAGAGATGGGAAAATGAATAAAGGGCAATGTCAATATTCTGATCTATGCATTCATAAGTCATGGTTACTTTTACCAGTGTAACTTCCAACTAATTATTTTGTATGTTGTGTCCTAGGTAATCTCTGGCCATGAGCAACTGGAAATCATTATTTTTAAAAAAACAATTCTGCCACTGATTACTGAATCCTCATTCATAACAGTACAAACATAAAGCCCAATTGCAGACCATTTGAAGGACTGCTTGTTGATCTCCTATTTTTGTGCTGAAGGGATCTGTAAAGTTTCCATGAAGATTTGGCAGGAAGATTAAGAAACGACAACACAAGCCTTAAAATGCAGGTAGAATGTCAGTCAAGAGGACTGATCCCCGTACAATCTGCAATTCAGAGGGAAATCTTTATATGCTTACAGAAATTGATAAGAAGCGGTAAAAGATAAATGATAAAGAATTCTTTCTCTTTTCTTATAATTTATTAGGAAGGGAAATTGGGCATCCCTTCCAGGGTGAGATATGAGTTCCTTCTCCATGCATTATCATCATCTCATGGAAATGATAGTCCCTCTAGTCTTAGAAAACCACAAAAGCCTCCCGAGGTGCTATGAGAAGATATAAAACTTATCAACACAGGATAGCAGCAGCTTCAGCATTTAGAAAAGAAATGATCGATCAAGTGTGAGAGTCACTGTAATTCAAGGGCATAATGTGCCTCCTCCGCTATAATCTTTTTCCATTTTCACATATTGCAGATCTTTTGCGTCAGACGGCGAGCTTGATCAATAACTACCTTCTGCGTTGGCGAAAATACAAATCTCCTGATAAGACTTCCTCTTCCCCTCAGATATAACTAGAATTTACAATCATATTCCAGGGTTGTAAGTAAAATATATTACGCTGCTTATTACAAGACAATAATCCGCATACAGTTACAAGTGCATTTTTCAGTCATATTATTAACGCCATAACTCAGAAGGTCTCAGTGGCAAGCAGGATCAAAGCAGCCAATTTGTCACATCTTGTCAGCAGCCCCCTTCTTAAATATCACACCACATATAAATAAAGGCAGAGAAGTGTTACGGTGGTCCAGGCAAGAGCAACCACATTTTTTAATTTCAAAAGGGCCCTTGTTATTCTGCAGACGTTCTCTATGCCCCCTTTCTTTCCCTGCCTAATCTTCTCCTGGCAGCTTCATAAGGATTTTGAGATCTCTGTAACTTTGCCAAGCAGACAAAGAACAGCCAGAGGAGCAGTAGCTCAATTAGCTAGTGACAAAAAAAAAAAAAAAAAAGAGAAGGTTTTTCTTTTTTTTTCTTGAGTTTATTATTTTTTTTTAGAGTAGATTGGAAA
>QLTV01002419.1:11535019-11548868 GCA_003457575.1 Thermophis baileyi | reverse complement strand
TGGAAAAGAAGAAAAAAAAAAGCCAAAGGAGAAGGAAAAAAATAAGAAAGAAAAAAAAAAAAAAAAAAAAAAAAAGTAGGATTTTTTTTTTGTAACTTCAGCCAACTGTTTATTGAAAGTGATGCTTCCAAACTGCTCTGCGCTTTGCTGTAGCCCATCCAAATGAAATTATGAGATGGCTAAAATAGTCTGGAATTCACAGGGATTTCCCCCTCTCCCTGTTGACACAAAAGAAGGAGCAAATCGAAGGATATTTCAACTAGGGATGTGGTAATGGGAATCATTGAGGTTACATGGCATAACCCTCCTACTGCCATCATTTTGTGAGCATGCTCATGCGAACATGACTTCAGCCAATTATGTGCCATCAAGTTGATATTGATTTTTAGGGACCATGTAGAAAGATTTTTCTCCAGAAAAATCTGTTCCAAATGGGATTTTCAGATCTTCCATCAATGTACTCATTGCTGCTGAAATCAAGTCTGTCCACCTTGCTTCTGGTTGTCCTCCTCTTCTCTCCCCCCCCACTTTTCCCAACATTATAGACTTCTCAAGGGAACTGGATCTTCATATAACGTATCCATAATAGTATAATTTGGGTCTGGCCATTTGTGCTTTGTGTGAAAACTCTGGGTTGATTTATTTCATTGTCCTTTATTTGTTTTCTTGGCTGTCCATGGGTTTTCCTATCCAAAATCAAAGTTTGAAGTTCAGAAATGTCAATACCTTTTCTATAGTGTTTTACATATAGATACAAATGTATCAGCAGTTAAATTGTGTGTGTGTGTGTGTGTGTGTGTGTGTGTGTGTGTTACACATATACTGCTATTTCCAATATGTTTTCTCAAAGACAACAAATCTACAAGTGTTATTAAAAGTTCCCAAAATCTTATATATTAACTATCCATAGATATCCAAACTACTGACAGTCAATAGACAGGCTTTCAATGATCATATGTAATGCTAGAGATGACAAAGGTTTCCCCATTACTTCAGCTGGGAGGAAGTTCCATCTGTATTTCACACTGTATATGAGGACATGCTTTCTTTACTCTTCTCGAGTTGACAAAGAAATTATACAGTTAGCTGAGATTTAAGTGAAAATAATTGAAAAGCTATATCTTTTTCTCCTTAATTATATACGTATGATTAGCTTGATTGATACTCTTTGGTTTAAGAAGGCATCAGTGGATTATGATGTATATTGTGTAAGAGCTTCTGTATTCCAAGCTTCTAGGCTCAACACTAGAGAATAGCTTGTGCAATAACCAAGGCATGTCCTTGTCTTGGACAAAGCTAAATTTAAAAGATATTTTATGACCACTCAGAGAAATGAGGCTTGTAGAACAATCTTCTTAAGACTAATATTTAAAAATATTAATATAAAGTAAAATGACATACACACACGGGACACAAAGGCATATATATTATCAAGTGCTTTAAGGCTAAATTGCCTAATAAATTAATATTTTTTCATTACATAGTGTTAGCATCTGGTGATATATTTCATAACTTGGAAAAATGCAGAAAATGAATGGAAAATAATACCAATAACAAAGCTTGCCCAGAATTGTGGAAATAGTAATAAAGATATAAGAATTCAGAAATTATACTGAAAACATTCTTACTTTAATTTGTGCATTTGATTTGCATTGCAGACATATACCAAAGCACTACAGTAATTAAACCGACTAATTAATCTATAAAATTTGAATTGGTGTGCATTTGACTTCACTGATTGGGTAGAAATACTTTATGGAATGCTTGCAGAAGCAATTACTGATAACTAGGTACCGGATTTAAAGCATTCAGAAACTCTATTATGTTACAGCATCAAGATCTTATCCAATTAGTCTTGGGTAAATTAATAATCAACCTTGTTAACGATGTCCTCATCCCCACCTTTTCACCAAGACTGCTAC
Source organism: Thermophis baileyi (assembly GCA_003457575.1). NCBI lineage: Eukaryota > Metazoa > Chordata > Lepidosauria > Squamata > Dipsadidae > Thermophis > Thermophis baileyi. The sequence goes on along the minus strand of QLTV01002419.1, from coordinate 11,546,946 downwards.
ATATTGGTCTTCTCTGGAATGCAACATTTCTAGAGAGCTTAGGCTAGAGATGCATAGCTTGTGTTAAACAAGTAGATTGAAATATGCTAAAAGTGATGTTGGACAGTCTCATTTTTGGAGTCCAACTGTTGTTTTGGTACTATGCCCACTGTCATTATTGTCATATAATATCATCTTTCTGGACAATTGGAAAGCTTATCTTATTTTAGCTTGCTAAGCAGAAGATCAATAAAATATTTCTGCATGTGAACAACTTGACAGAATTCCAGGGGTTGCTAGAAACGGCCCCCAACAAGCTACCAGAAATGATGTATCATTGGAAAAGACATTACAGTCTTGTAAAAAGAAAGTATGAGCCAAAGGCTTATTTTGTTATTGTTCCTTTTCTTATACAGTCATATTATCTCCATCCCCCATGACACCTAACACACTCATCCATAATCCATAAATTGAGTTAGAACTGTTGCAGAAGATGAGATCAAGGCAGTTGTTGAGTCTAGTGTTGTTGGTTACTAGTTGATCCAGTCCTAGATTAGTTACAGCATTGTACAGGGTTGAATGTATAGGTTCTGTTGTACATTCATTAAGGGACCATTTAATAAGAGGTAGATTTAGGTCACCAAGAAAGATGAGAGGGTATGGGCCAGAGGCTGCCCACGTTAGAAGTGAAGTTAACTTATTCGCATGTTCAATGTCATAGTCTGGGGCTCTGTAACATAGTAGAAATCGTAATGTGGTGTTTAAAGATAGCTCACAGATGATGGTCTCAGGAAGAGCAAATTCGTGTGTAACTTGGATATTTTTTAGATTTAAGGACTTCATTTTATTTACAAGACTTCTTGCATTAAGTAGCTTGCATTTAAGGTCAGTAGTAGTAGTACTGGCAGTAGGAGTGGCAGGTAGTGAGGTAGTTAGGTCAGTAGTAGTAGTGAGGTAGTTAAGGTCAATAGTAGTGGCAGTAGTAGTGGCAGGTAGTGAGGTAGTTAGGTTGGTAGTAGTAGTGAGGTAGTTAAGGTCATTAGTGGCAGTAGTAGTGGCAGATAGTGAGGTAGTTAGGGGCGTGCGTGCCTAGTTTTGGATGATGTGAGAACTATTCTGTACAAAAGACAGCAGAAAGGACAAGCAAGTGAGCGATAGTCTATGTAGGTTTCATAAACAGATTCAACCAGACTTTCATTTTTCGAGGCTGGAAGAGTGCATGAACTGATGTTCCATGCATTTGAGTCTACATCCAGACAGAATATCACATTCACAGAATCTCTTCTTTGCACATGTATTTGTGTCTCTTGCTTTCTGATTGGAAATCATTCCTCATGCGAATAGGGACTGCTTCTTGTTTTTATTTCATTATCCTTGTGTAATATATTTGCAAATATATAAATGTATAAATGTATAAGTATAAACTGGCACAACTGTCCCTTCAAATAGCTAACAACCAAAAGCATTGCAAGAAACCTAGACATCTAAAACCCTATTACCTTTCATCTTATTCAGTCTGACTGGTTCTTTATTAATAGCATTCTTTCCAGTGTCCTTGTCGTTTTTGTCATTTAATGAAAACAATAAACATTGCAATCACTCCTAAATCTGGCTGATTATCAATAACATTGCATCAAAGTTAATTCAGCCTCCATCAAAAGGGGTCCTATATGGCCATAAGGGGAGTCCCTGCTAAGCAAATCCACCTTAATTTGTGACTTTAATTTCTAAAATTCTCAATATTGCAAGTAACCACAAATATAAGAGACATATCTCCCAAACAGCAAATATTCTAAATATTGCACAAATCTACCTTGGGGAAAACTCCTTTCTTCTGCCTTGGCTAGCCAAGTATTTTTTTTTCCTTTTCTCTGTGTTTTTCTTTCATTTTGACTTCACATAAGTGGAAATTTTTCACTATCGGAGTCTATAATTACAAGAACAGTATAGTAATTACAGAGATAAATTATACTACTTTTGACAGCTTATTAGTACAGTTTTAACTTCTTTTGGTTTAAAATTGATTATATAAGCTTTTTTTTGTCCCACCAAGGTCTTTAGTAATTTTTATTAAGTACACACCAAAAAAATTAGGAGGGGTCTGATCCAGTACAGTTCTTAATACAATTGACATTCAAGAATTTAAAGCAATGCCATTGAAAGTAATATATTAGGTCTATGTATACTAGCATGTGGGTAGTGTGGAATATAATCTAGATTTAGAAACTTAAATCTCTTACAAGCAATGTAAATTAAATCTGATTTCACATTATGTCCTCACACATAAGGCTTAATTAAGAGCACAAAAGCCCATTTTGCTCCATGCCTATTGAAGGCTGATACCAAAATGTTTTAGAAAGACAATAATTAAGTCTTTGTTTTGGGCAAAAAAAAATATGTCAGGAATTAAAAGTGAAATCAGTTGACAAAACAATGTGCCTATATTGGAATCTACAATCTAAGTGGTACATAATTGTTCTAATGAAAGCATAAGTCGCTCAGTTAAATTCAGAGGAATTATTCCTTAAACTCCTATTTTGTCCAACTAAAACATTGGATTTAAATACATTCTAGAAAATGTTTTGGTGGCCTACACTTGCATAAGCATCCTTCAGCACATATGTATGCCTTCCCGTTCCACACTGAGGTAAATTTAATCCCATACACAACCATACAAAATCTATATATAATTGATTGAGGAATGGAATGAAAATAATTTCCCTATATGGCAAATTATGATACATATCAGGTTTCCAAGTATTCTAGTATTTTTGTGGCATACATTACCTGATCTTGTCTACTTCAAGGGCTCACATCTATCTTGAGAGCTTGACAGCATTTCCACTTCCTTTCCTTAACGTGGGGCGTTAAGGGGGACAATGTTAAGCTTCTTTCTCACCCTTTTTTGTTTTCCTGAATGACCTCATGTTTTGCTAAAAGTCTCTGCATACTTTCTTCAAGATCACTCTTTACTTCTCTACAATGCCTATGTAAATGAAGGGAAATTTGTCTACTATGAAAAATGCATGTAGTTTGGTTTGATTGTGTGCTATTAAGTCATTTTTGCATCCATGTGGATAGATTTTTCCATGGCATGTAGTTTAGGTGGGTAATTTCTCTGTGGAAGTACAAGATTTCTGAAGGCAAAGATGTTCAACTATGGCAGGATCCTTGAACTAACGTGAAATTATTTTATGTCTTGATTCTGTTTCAGGAACTTAGAAGTTTAAGAGATTAATTATATCTTGCATAACAGAGAGAAAACAAAAGTAAGCTGTTTTGGTAGCTGCAAGCCTTTACTGAGTTCTAAATTACAGGTTAAAACTAAAGAGGTCAGTATTCCCAAAGACAATAGAGTTTTAAAAAAGGATGCTGTTTTCTAAAAAGTATAATTTGGAAATCAGACTTCATTTATTTGTTTGTTTGCATCTGAACACATTTTAGGAACAGATTGAAAGTGTGAAATCATTACATCTTGGAACATTAAGTTGACAAAGTAAAGATAAATGGAATTTGAAAGTTTAACATAACGTATTTGCCTTCAGTAGGAATTACAGAAACATTGCGTAAATTCAGTAAAAAGATACCGGTATAAAATTGCTTAGGGTCTTCCAACAGGTACATTACCAGAAATAATACCATAAAAGTTAGAGGAAAAAAGAAACAGTTGAGCTCAATACCCAGAATGTTGGGATCTACTAAACAATGAATAATAAACTGGGGAAAACAGCTTTATTTAAAATTAATACTCAGGGTGCTTCAAGATATATTGCTGCAAAAGATCCACTGTTGCACTGGGAAACTTCAGGAAACATTTGTGTTTTTTAATTAAATCTTAAATCTAAATCAGTAGATGTGGAAGAATAGCCTAGAATTTTCAACCTGTAAAAAGAAATCCAGCTGCAAAAGCCTCTAGGTTGTTTTATGTAATAATAACAATTACAATGATCCAAACAGAAATGAGTAATAATTTCCAAAATACATTATATAATGCAAAAAATGTATAAAAAATATCTGTAGCAAATAGTGGCTGTGGAGCAAGGGGAAGGGGTGTGTGTGTGTATCTATCTACGTCTATATCTATGTACACACAGACACACAGCTACACAGCTACACAGTTACACACAGACACAGAGACACAGACACACACACACACACACAGAGAGTATCAAACAAAATATATATATCTACACACACACACACACACACACACACACACACACACACACACACACACACTGTATATCTACAGTATCTACAGCCTTGTTTTGCTTGGACATTTTATTTAACCAATAAAAAGTGAGAGAGGTTAAAACAAAACACATTCCAATAGATTTTTATATCACATCCTTTTCAACAAGAAACAATATTTCAAAATTCATGTTGCAGTTACCTTGTTGGAGACATAGTGAAACTAACTCTTTTATTTAAATTCATTGTCCAGTTTGAATAAGAAACAACTACATGTATTAACAGACTTTGAGAATCATCTCAATCATATGGGAGTTGACCTTTGGACAATGCCATTAAAAGGATTCCAAAAATATTAAGGCTATGTGATAATTCATCAGTAAATCTCAAAAGGTCATTCCACATTCATTTTTCCAATTTATCTGTAGAAAAAATTATCTACCTATCTACTGTCTGTCTGCCTGCCTACCATCTTTCTTTCAGTTATCAAACAACCAAATGGAACTTCATAATTCTTCTTGGCTTTATCTGTTAATCCTAAAGATAGGAAATTTCAAGGAATGTTACCCTTTATTCTATTATTTCCCATAATTCCCTCGCTTATTAACCAGCAGGGAAGAAAGTATGGAATTTTTAGGATTTAGAACTTGAAATAACTTGCTAGGATCAATTAGCTTTCAACTAGCATTACATAAGTTTATAAGATAGTGTGGGACAATGGTGCATACTTTTATAGTGTCAAAATAGTATCAAAATAATTATTGAAGATGTATAAGGGTGTTTTGAATGTTTGCTGGAAATGTAATTGTAAGGAAGATACTTTTTATTATTTGCGGTGTACATGTGATAAGGCAAAGAAATATTGGGAAGAGATTCAGGTTTCAGTTCAGAAGATTCTAAAACGGACTTACAATGGAAACCAGAATTTTAGTTTTTACGACTATCAGATAAAGAAATTGGGGGGGGGGGAAAATGTAACTCTGTTTCTGTATATATTGACAGCTGCAAGAATTCTATATGCCCCAAAATGGAAAGAAGTATCGACTGCCACAATGGAGAAATGGAACGAAAAGATGAAGGGGTTGCAGTTAGTGTAATCTTTTAGTGAGTTTGAAAAATAAAAGTATATAAATAGTTTCTTTTTTCACAGTTCCATACTTCATTGTACAAAAGAGGTTCAAAATGTGTTTAGGCAGTAAACATTAAAAGTTCTAACTAACCTATTAAAGAATAGTTCAATCATTCTTATTTATTCATTCATTTTTTCCCCAATTTGTTTGCCAACTTAATTATAAAGACAGATCTACACTTAATATAGAACTGACTTATACATTAGGATTAAAAATAATTATAACAATGAGCCAAAAGAATATCCAGGAAGAACCATGTGAAAGCAAATAACAGTTATAAGATATGAATTCAATCCAATTACCCCACTCATGTTCTTGAATATACGGTAGTCTCCCTCTCTCAAATACATATGGAGAAAAGAATGCATTTATTCAGGATGGAGTTACATGTCATCCATAGGGCAGCATAGAATTTAGCCATTAGGATCAAGAAGAAAGACTCACTAGTAGAAAATGATGAGAAATCTGTGCAAAGAAGGAATGAGGGACATTAAGAAAAATAATAGTAATGTTATGCAAAACCAAGACCACCTATTAGGATGCATACATACCTATTTACTTAGCTATGAGAGAGAAACAAAAAACCCTATATGATAAAATCTTCACAAAACTTTAAAGAAACAGTTACAACACAATAGGAAGAATTATGGACTAAATAAAATTTACATTGTAAAAATTTCAGAATACTAGTTCTATTAGTGGTTCTAATACTACATAGTACACTACGGAATATTTTGGAATTTAAATCTGAAATCAAATCATAACTTCTTACTAGGTATAATCTCAGAAAAAAAGGAAGAACATCCTATTTTAAAGAGATATATGCTTACAGCATTGGGAATAAATGTTGCTGAACACTGGAAGAAAGACACAATTCTGACAATATCTGTTTGGGAACTTAAAGTTGGAAAATATGCAGCAATAGCAGAACTAACAGTATATATAAGTGCATGCAAATTAGCAGATGTGTAAAAAAGGGGAAGTCAGAAACCTAATAGTTTTTTCCCCTTTATTTTATTTTTCAATAATAATAACAGTTGGGACTGAAATTATTGTACACTTTTTTCATTGCCCTCTATGCTATTTTCTGTTTACTGACTTAGTTAGCTTTATAAGCATTATAAGTTGTTCCAGTTAAACCAGTCCACATTTCCCCCAATCCTTTAACAGAAATTTGTAACTTGAGTTAAAAACAGTCAAGATAAATAGACGAGATACATATACCGTATTTTTCGGAGTATAAGACGCACCTTTCCCCCCCCTAAAAGAAGCTGAAAATTTGGGTGCGTCTTATACTCTGAATGTAGCTTTTTCGAAGCTTTTTTTTCAGCCCTAACGAGATGCTAACAGTGAAGCGATCTTGGTGCTAACAGTGAAGCGATCTTCCATGCTTTGCTAGCTAAGCGATTTTCCCTTTGCCTGTTTTTTTCCATTGCTACTCCCTCCGAAGGTTTTTTCCAGCCCTAAGTCTTTGCAGGCTTTTTTCATTTCTACTCCCTCCGAAGAAGGTTTTTTTAAGCCCTAACCAGGGAATAAAATAATGTGCTGAAGCTGACCAGACTAAGGACACTAGCCAGATGAATACCTGTTAGGCAGATTTCCCCCCCCCCCTAAAACTAAGGTGCGTCTTATACTCCAGTGCGTCTTATACTCCGAAAAATATGGTACTCAAAATGAAAATTAGAAACCATACCTGATAATATTACCACCCATAAAATGGGAATCTGAATGTTCAAAACAAACAGAACAAAAACTTGAGGTCATAATGCAAATGAATAGTCACAGCAAGGCTTGATGGAACAATCAAGTCTTTACAAAACTTCCTAAAAGTAGGAAAAGGAAAGGGCCATTCAAACATTTGATGAGATTCAAAGCTCGAGAACTGTCCAGAACTCAAGAACTACGAAGGCCTGCAGTCAACAGCCTCTAACCCTATTCAGATGATGGAAGAACATTAACCTGGTTTACCAGTTAAGGAGGTAAGTGTAATGCATTTTCTTCAGAGAGGCCAAAGAAGTTCCCAGAGAAAATTTATAATTAGTTTCTCTTGATGTTCAAAGCATGAGGTTCAAGGTAGCAGTCTGTATCACACCCATTTCAGTAAAATCAATACATAGAGACGATGATCACCTCATCCTCTCATTGGCTTAGCTTAATGCTTTGTTTGTAGCAATCTTTCCAATCTAATAACCTCTACATGCTTTAGACTTTAACTTCCGTCATCTTCAGACACCATGCTGCTCAAGCTCTAAAATCAAGCACTTGAATAGGCAGTAAGACGAACCTTCTAAGCATGTATCTCTTAGATATACTTGATCGCTTTATTGACCACGCCGCATGCACCCAAAGAAAATGAAGTATTAGCTACTTAGTACCTGGAATCGATTGTGCCTAAATGTAATTATATTTTAACACAAACTGAAATAGAGAACTAGTCAACCTCAGCTTGGAGGTTTGTTCTCTAAGATGTATAAATCCAACAATACTTTGAGAGGGCAATCCTCTCATTATCAATTATGTGCCAAGCCAGGTTGGATTTTCCAAGCGGAGATAATAATGGGTAGACAAGGTCAGCAGGGCAAGAGATTTTAGCCCATCAATTATTCTCTTGTAAAGCTATTGGCTTATTTGGTAATCCGTTTGTTCAAGAAACACACCTTCACTTACCTCCAGCTTTTTTCTTTCAAGAAGAGTGGAAGGTTGGATAATATTATTCAGGAAACTGAAAAATGCTAGAGAGGCAATGACTCCATCAATTATATTTTAAATTAAAAAAAAAACCCTGGTTACTAACCATAAAAATATTCTAATTAGGCGGCAAATTAGGAAAGAAAGCTAATATTTATTTTTTAATAGCAGGACTTTTAAGAGTGCATATAGTAAACACTATAATAAAATAGGCATCCTTTTTTCCCCTCCTGTCTGGAGGAGTTCGAGTGAAACATCCCACAAGATGCTTTTGATTGTAGTGTTTCTGTTTTATTCAGATACCTTTCCCAGAATCTTGGCTTCTATTACTTTCCTCCTAGCTGCCAACCAGAATCTCAGGGCAAAGATTTCATTGTACTAGGGTTTGATTGGATTTTTTGGTTTCTACCAGAGGTGGGTTCCTCCCGGTTCAGACCAGTTCGCCCGAACTGATAGCAACCCACATGTGTCGCCATCTTGTTTTCTGGGGTTTTTTTGGGGGGGGGGAAATCTTTTTTGGATTTTTCGGCACTGTTCATGCGCGCGCGCCCACAAGGCGCGGCCATGCGGCGCAGGAAGAAGCGAACTGGCAGCGAGGTAATTTAGAACCCACCCCTGGTTTCTACCTAGATGTAATATTTTAATATATATAATGATATGGCATAGGATGTGATATGATATATTTTAAAAAACCTGGACTTTGGCATTGTTCATTTTTTTTAATTATCCAGGGAAGGTTGCATGGTATCTGTTCAAAAATAACTCAGCAGGAACAGAGCCAAAAGCTTTCCAGCTGAGTTGTCTGATACCTACTGTGAGTTGGCCTGATGTCCTTACAAAAGATGTAAGCAAATGACAGGGTGGAGGGCAAAGTGAGGAAAGGAGGAAATGAATATTGCAATATCCTGACATTAAGGCACCAGACTTGCATCCAATGTTTGGATAAATGTTTGGACATTTACTCATTCTTTCCATCATTGTGATTTCTACCAGGCAGTTGTACTCTCACATATGTTGCAATTAATATCAAATTAATTAGTTTGCTCTGAGTAAGCTGTGAGTGAGGAAATGTTTATAATGACGTTTATGGCTTTGCTGATAGATTCCAAACTAAGAGAATTTGGAATATTTCATTGCGTTTGTGCATCTTTTGCAGTCTTTTGCAGTATTGTTACATCATCTCCTTGGTCAGTGCAAGTTTTCTCATTCTTTTGATAATCCATTTTGAAGTAACATATTTCAGTTTTATATCTATATTATGCTGTTTTATAGTCTCATTTAAAAAATTGAATGCTATACTGTGTTATCATGTTTTTATTGCCACATATGGAACAAAGGGAACAATGATAATTTTTCCTTCATAGCAACTACCCAAATAATGTCTAGAGGAACAAAACAATATGTTGCATAACAGCAGATGGGTAACCAATTTACCAAAGATGTTTCATGTTATGGTTTATCAATTCAATATCTAAGCATATATCATGCCAAGGAAACTTTTAAACAGAGCATCGTGAATATTAGTACCCAAACTGATATTGAGTCATTTGCCAATATCAGATCTTTAAAATGGTTGACCAAGTAGGCATTTCAAATAGAAAAATACCTGACTAAGTATATGAAATGGTAACACAGAGCAGATTTTATTATAGTGAAGTTTGAGCTAGTAGATTCTGCCTTGAATTATGGGAGATTTTATCAAGTGCCATATTATGAGAGGATATTATGATAGACAACTGTATACTTCAGTCAGAGCCCAATACACAGAGTCACTCTTTGACAGAACAGCCTATGGGTGATACAGTCAATAGACTGTCTTATTCCTCTAGGGCAGTGGTTCTCAACCTTCCTAATGCCGCGACCCCTGCCCCGCCGCCGCGACCCCTCCCCTCCCCCTCCCCGCGCATGCGCATTGCCAGGCGAGAAGCGATGAGGTGATAAAGGGGGCATGGCACCAAGACGGCAGGCTAGTGCGCGTGGCCCTTCCGTCGGCGCCTGCGCATTCGAGGGCTGCCCGTGCATCGCACCGTCCCCGGGTACTCGTATGCGAACGGATAGAGGAGTGGTGTCTCGGTTCCTAAGACCATCGGAAATATGTGTTTTCCGATGGTCTTAGGCGACCCCTGTGAAAGGGTCGTTCGACCCCCAAAGGGGTCGCAACCCACAGGTTGAGAACCGCTGCTCTAGGGCATAAACTCAATTGTTACTAGCAAAACTGCCAAGTCAGTGCTCTTGACTTGTCAAGGCAGTCCCACTGAGAATTGATTTTATGCAACAGGCTATGATAATATGGAAATTCGATGATTTATGTGAATGTGCTTTATATTTTTGCATTGGTACTTTATCTGACCTCAAGTTTCGACTTCTTTGGCTGGGATTTACAAATCACTTTATTTGCATGATATGAATCGATCACTTACATGGATGTAAGCAGCTTTATGGTTTTAGTCTAAACTGTTTCTCTCACTGATACTCTTTACCTATTTATGATATGATTTAATTCCAAGAAGTGCAAAAACTTATGTTATCTATCAAAGTTCATACTGTACTTCATATTCACGTTCTTCACTCTGGTTACCTAAATAGGAGGGAGAGGGCTTAGACCGGAGCAGTCAGCAGTATTTTTTAACTATGGCCTAACTGGGTTTCCACTAGGAAAATATTCTTTTTTTTTTCTTCCACAGCCTAATCTGATCCATTTTCAGTTCAAACGTTCCTTTATTGGCTTCACCACACCAAATTTGTTCTCATTTTGCTTTTCAGAGATGTTGATGGACAGAAGATGGATAGTTGTAATAATTTCCTTCCAACATTTTGCTGAGATGGAAAAAATGACAACTTATGGCATGCAGAGTATGACTTCTGGGATTCTTTCTAACCCCTTAAAAGTATTTCAACTGCAGGTCTTCTGACCAGGAAGGAATATGTTCTAATGCAAGTCCCCATTTTCTTCTCTATTAATTGGTAATGAGACACAACAAATTAGGGATGGCCAGGTGTTTATGCATCACATAAATAAAGCCAAATGTTTGTGTAAAAGAGAAAAAAGAGAGACAGAAAGGGATCACCAGTTAGGTAGAATATTCATTGCTTTCCACTCCTTCTAATACATTTATCCTTTGTCAAAAAGTTAAAAGAAATCAAAACCCAGCCTGCAGTCTGAAGGCACTAGCTTGGCATTTAAAACATGGTCAGATGAATGTGAGGAGAATATAAGCAACAGAACCGTCAATGGTGACTTTGACAATTGATCTCAAAAAATAAAATAAAAAGGCACACCAGCACAATTTGAGAATGTAATGACACCAGAAACCCAGAGTGTATTTTTATTATTGTATTGCTTTAACTTCATATGTAATGAAATACTTTTGATATATTATTAAAACCAACCAAAACCAATCTCAGAGATGGGAAACCATTGGTTCTCCAGAAGTCCCCAAATGATATTTCCCAGCAATCGCAAAGACTTGGTGAAAGATGCTGGAACATATCGTTCAGAAACAGCCGGAGAGCCACATACCCTCCATCGGTTCTCTTATATAAGAACCATTCTGTTCTTGAACGGCAGGTGAATGAAAATCATTTAGTTTTATTCAGTTCTAAAATCTCTACCTGCTTTTCCTTGACAAAATAATTCCCAAACACCTTGGCATCTCTTCCTACATAATGGGTTGCAGATGCTTTCAGCCACAAAGTTGTTTACGAGATTGAATCATTGGGTTCCTAAGAGATCTTTGCTCATCGGTGAGTGTGTTCATGATGCTGCTGCATCCATGGAATGACTTTGCCTGTTAATCTCAATGTGATTTGTCCATGCTCTACCAAATGGAACCTCAGAAGTTTAGAGGCAACAAAGCAAAACTTACTTTTCTGGCTAAGTTTAAACATCTTTTGAAATGTAATGCATACCTATACAAAGTGGGGCAGGAGAGGGAGGGG
>QLTV01002419.1:11501336-11519645 GCA_003457575.1 Thermophis baileyi | reverse complement strand
AACCGGTCAACCGGTCCCTTCGGCCGTGGAGGCCACACCCAGTACCTTCCAGGAGCTTCCATGCTCGAGCCCCGGAGCAGCAGCAGACCTGTCCGCACAGGCCGCTGCCTCACCACCAACTGAATTGCAGTAGGGCTCCNCCTGGCCGCACAGTCCGCTGCCTCACCGCCATCTGAATTGCGCAGGTCTAGTAGGGCTTCATAACGCCCCGCCTACCTGCGTGATTACGTATGCTGGACAGCTCCATCCAGGAGGGGAGGGGTGTTATGTTCTAACTGTTTCAACTGTGTTGCATGGTTCCAACCAGGTCCAGCGTTTGAGCGGGAAAAAGCTCAAACGCTATTGGCTGGTCTGTCTGACAGCTCCCTATAAAAGGGCAAGCTGTCAGACTGCTCTTTGCTGGTTGCTTACACAAGAGCTGAAATAAAGAGCTGCTTTGGAAGTCTGTCTCCTGTCATCTCTACCCACTATCTAACAATTAGCAACAGAGGGTGGATTCAGAATAGGAACTGCTCCTAAGCTTCTAAAACAGCAATCAGACTTTTAAAAACATGTTAAAGAACTAAATATCAGTTAAAAGCAAGGAACAATTATTACAACAAGTGAAAAGGTCTGTTTGCAGAAGAAGGGAACTTGTTTTCCTTGTTTTCTGGGATGTTTCTACAGCAGTACTGGAATTAGAAATTGCCTTTACTGGAGTATTCTATCTACCCACTGTCATGAATTTCCTCAGAGCACATTTTGTTTTGTTGTGCACAGTCACAACAAAATCCTAGCTTCCAAGATGCCAAAACCAAAACATTGCCTCTGATAAACAATTTGGCCTTACAGTATTCTTTCTACCATCAACCCCCACCCCATATTTTCATACACCTTCTCTCCCTCACTGGCCTTTTTCTAGGCATGCTTGTTTCCTGTCTGTTTTATCGATGGAGGATTTAGATTTGTGTTGTGGGTGGCATGTTCTCATTGCAACCAATTAAGTGTAAAGACAAATTGAAATGGGTACAAGCTACAACCATACTGAACTTCTTCCAATTTGTTGGCTTTTTCCTCTGTATTTAGAACCCCAGGACCTCCAAGGTCCCTTCCAACTCTTCTGTTATTCTGTTAATATTTGTTTGAACGGTGGTTGGTTCAGGAACTGAGCGGAGAACATTGTGAGTGAGCCTAACTTGCTTTGGAAAAGTTCTTATTTGGGAATAAATATCTTTGAACTCAGGTGGACTAGGTGCATGTAGAAATGTACTGTGCAACTTATTCAAGAATTTTACACAGCAGAAAGGGTGCTTCATTGATGGCTAGAGTAATGTGGATGGGGGTTGGGGAGAAAGATTGGAAGATTGCTAGTTTTGTGTGGTGGCTTTGTAGCTTAATTCTCTTGAAGGTGGCTGCAGTGTAGGCTTATTTTAAGAGGAGTGAGACCCACTTCTGAGTGAGTACACAAACAAAAAATCTTATTAAATTGACACCCGTATTTATTATGAATAGATATGCAGTGTTCTTCTATACTTTCTATTTTGGCTTCATTAGATCTGGAATGTGGCTTTTGAATTTTTGAATGCTTTTCCAAGAGGAGGCTATAGGAGGCTATAGACGGCCCTCTGCTCCTAGTAAATATAAGGACATAAACATTAAAAAGTTATTATTTTGATTTCTTGTATTAATGGATTTACATGAAAACAGATTCTTTGGAACTTGAGACACTGAGTACATGACAGAGAGGGAGGAAGAGCTATTGAGCAAGGCAGATATAGCATGTGTATGTTAAAATGCTAGGATCAGACCATGCAATGCATGAATGTGCAATTTGGAGGGGGAAGACCCTAGAGAGCCAAGAATGTCAGTTTCCCCCTTTGCAAAATACAGATTTACCCTTTCAAACTTGTGATTTATAGCACTGCATCAGATATGCCACCAGCCGGCTTTCCAAATGAGAAAGAAATGTACTAACTTCATGAAACTGTAGCTTTCCTTTCATTTGTAGGACTCGGTTTGGCATTCTGCAGTGTTTTGCTGATAAATCATAATCTTTTCCCATGGCAGAGTTGAAAGTGAGATGGTCCCAACGAAGAGAAAATAAGACGAAGTTGTTCATCAGATATCCAGATAGGAAATGTCAGTGCATGGCGATAAAGCACTAGAAAGTCACCAATATGATCCGAGATGAACTCCAACAAAATACTTTTTTGGCCAGAGCTGAGAGAGAGCTCAGAAAAATCCTTTAGGCAATTATGTTATAAAATAAATCTCAGGAGTGAAACTCCTTTTGTAAATGAACTATCTGTGCCTCTTATTCTTCAACCGTTTCCCAACTTTTTCTGAAAGGCATAGCTGGAAGCCATAAATTTAATATGCACCCATTGTAAGACAGTCAAGATAAAGGGAATAGCATATATATGTATGCTTTTAAAAGCCGTAGTTCTTTACAGTATTAATATAATCCACGCTCAAGGAGGATGCCAAGATTTATCTCTGTATGTGTGTATCTATTTTATTTTTTAAATACCTGATGTTTGCTGTATGTAAAACTCCAGGAGTTAAGGCATTTTTCACCATAACAGTTCTAGAAACTTTCATGAGCCAAAACTCCAAACTTTCAAAGCTTGTCTTCTCCAACTCCAACCAGGCCTAAATGGCTGCAATTTCTTTTGATTGGAAAGTGAATATGAAACTTATCCAAACATAAAAAATATATGTGAAGAAATAAAATCAACCTTTTTCTCATGTTGAAGACTGAGGCAGGAACAAGTCTTGAAATTGTTTAATTCCTCCTTATTTTCTTCTCACATTTATTTACTGGCTACTTCCTTTATCTACCATTTTTGCTCATTTCAGTTTCCAATTACTGTATATCCAGGAGATGGTTTTCAAATGGAACCACTATAAATTCTATGTTTTGCTTTATATTCTACCTTTCCAATTATATTTGGACAATATATAATTTCTTATCCTGCTCCCAATCCCACTGTACTGCTTCATTATAGTGGGGGATGTGGTTCCTGGGAGGGTTGAGCAAAGAATGCTTGGACTGTGTCAAGTTGATCATGCTTGGAGTATATTCTCACCTATGTCACTCAAGATGTGAAGCTCATCCCAGCTATTTAGCTAAGCCAAGTAGACATCTTTATCAGACACAGCAGTGTAGAAAGATGCTGGAGATGGATGATCATCTAAGTGACAATTACATCATTCCAAACTGCATGAGAGAGCGCAATGAAACCCAATCACCTATTTTTTTTCCAAGAAAACCACATAGATAATGGTTAGGTATAAAGTGAAAGACAATTCACATGCATTCAGCATTAGTAATGAGGAAGAGCTGAGGATATTTTGGACTATTAAGGTACTATGCATGTAAGCTTACAATGTAATTGAAAACCTTCAGTTACCAAAATTCTATGTCAGTGTTTCTCAATCTTGGTATCTTTAAGAAGTGTGGACTTCACACATGGCTGTGGAATTCTGAGAATCTGGGAATTCTGGGAGTTGAAGTCCATACATCTCAAAGCTAGCAAGGCTGAGAAACACAGTTCTATGCTATACAGGGACTCAACATGCATAGACTCTTCCCTCATGGAATTTCAATTATATGAAGAAAATTAATGTCATGGCAGGGTTAGCATGGTTAGTATAAGAGACCAAGAATAGGGTATTTGTCTCCTTGGCATGTTAAAAATGAAGTTTTCATATAATGAAATCCACTTTTGCCAATGAAATGAACAGTGAAGATAGTGATTTCTTTGTGTGTGTCTAAGAATTATGAATAGACAGTCAGCAGGTTAAGAATGTCCAACTGAAGGACAGTTCCTGTAGAAGCTGCTCAGTGAAGGCTCCCCAATGCTTTTGAGAACCAGTGAAAACCCTTAAATAGACTGTCTACTACTAAAAAGGGCAGACAGCATTGTCCTTACTTGAGCTGACAAACTGCTGAACCCACACAATGTTTTTAGGAACCGCTGAAGCTGCACATTTTCAATATACAGTTTATTTTCAGCAATTTTCAGTGGTTCCTGGAAGAATTGTACAGCTTTAGCTGTACATGGGCTTGAGAAAGAACAGCGTTTTTAGTTATAGGTAGTCTATTTGTAGGTAGTCATTTTTAGTTATAGGTAGTCTATTTGTAAATACAAGTTCTGACTAAAATACAAATTTGAGTTAAAAAAAAGTTAGGAACAGAACTTGTTCTTAACTCAAGGACTGTCTGTTTCTGCATTAATCTAAAAGATAGGACAAGATTATTTGTAAGACAAACACACCCCAAAATGGAAAATTAAATACAGAAAAACAGTACCGAGGTCTTGGAATAAACATACTACTGTAATAAGATTATTAATATAGCTTGTCATGAACCAAATTATTCCAAAAGAACCATGCTTGCACCCATTTTATCAAATGATCTTTTTAGACAGCTACATTTTAATGCTTATCTGCCTGTAATCTCAGACAGCTGAGACCTTATTTGGTTTCCTTGGAAATAGCAAACCACATTTTCACACCATTCCCCTGTTTCCTTTGCTAGATTGCTTATGATGCTCTTTTTTCTGTTCTGTCTTTGGGGACTGACTGCTGGATAACCTTTATACCAATCCATTTATTATATTCCAAATAACCCCTCAAGTAAAGCACAAAGATTTATAACCCTTTGAAAGGCATCTGCATTTTCCCCCAGTTATGTTTAGTCACTGAGTGACAAGCAGTAACCAACAAACGGGTGGGTGGAGGATGAATGTGAGAATTCAGATTCACGCATAAAACAAAAACAAAACAGAGATAATATCAAATTATTTCACATTCCTTGTGATTGGTAAACATGTTTTAGGGTGCCACAAAATATGCTTGCTTATAACTTAATATAAGTGTAAGATTATACTGTCAATAGACCTGACATCCCCCAAATTCAGATAATTAAGTTAAGAAATTAATTTTTTTAAAATGAAAAGAATCATGTGAAATCGCCAGCTCCCATGAGATTTTTGATCCATGAGAGATTTGTGAAATTTTGAGTGACCTTTTGGGGGGAGGGGGGTTGGGTGAAAATAGTTCCTGGACCATTGTACAGTGGTTACCAGGGCCTGAAATGATTGCCAATTATTGTGCTGCTAGAATTATCCTGTGAGTTATTGAACAACTTCCATAATTCAATAGCTAGCTGAAACTTTTCATCGCTTTCTTGAATCAATATAGAAAAGGTTTTTAATGTGGCATAATGGGAAGATTAAATAAGAGACGGCTTTAAGTTTCTTATCTGAGATTTAGAACTCAAACATACTGAAGAAGAGAAAAAAATCAGTATCGTGTTAAAACACTCTTTAGCAATGATATCTGAAGATATCTGAAGTTTGGGAGCTCAGTCATGTAATTTGGTATTGTATATTATTTATACTTAATGTAAAAGAGTATTCATGTAGTAAACAAATGCACACAAACAACTGTCAAAACTGTTCTTGGGCAAAAACAGATCATTGCAGACAAACGTTATTGCATTCTTTGAGAAAGTGACTAAATTAGTGAATCAGGAAAATACTGTGGACATAGTTTACTTAGACTTCAGTAAGGCACTTGACAAAGTAGACCATACCCTACTTCTTGATAAAATAGAAAATTGAAAGATAGAAAGCATCAGCACCAGATCGATTCGTAACTGGCTGACCAACTGCATGCAATGTATAGTCCCTAATGGAACTACATCTACATGGAGAGAAATATGCAGTGGGGTACCCCAAGGTTCTGTCTAGGCCCAGAACTCTTCAATATCCTTATAAATGATCTAGATGAGGGGATAGAAGGAGAACTCATCAAATTTGCAGTTGACAGATATCTAATCTAATGAAGAGAAACACTAAGGGTAACATGATAGCAGTCTTCTAATATTTGAGGAAGGTCAATCTATTCTTCAAAGGACCCAAGGGCAAGATAAGAAATAACAGATGGAAGTTTATCAAAGAGAGAGCCAACCTAGAACTAAGGAAAAAATTCCTGACAGTGAGAACAATTAATCAGTGGAATGGCTTGTCTCCAGAAGTTGTGGTGCTCCATCAATCAAAGTTTTTAAGAAGAGATTGGACAGCCATTTGTCCAGGCTGGTTGGAATAGAAAACCTCCAAGGTCTCTTCCAACTTTGTTGTTCTGTATGCTAACTAGCAACCTACTCTTGCACCAAAAGGGTATTTTTTCCCACACCCATATTACCATTAATTCTCAAAAATCTGTGAAATGAATATGCTATTTTCAAAACTCGTTTTTACATTTTTTTTCACTGCTGGCCACATCAGTTATGTTGGTGTGTTGAAAGATAGTTAAGGCAATCTCTCCTTCCATACTTATTAGCAGCATTGGCATTCTCTCCTCAAAGGAAAACCCTTGTTTCTCATTCTTTCCCCCTATCTGCCAGCTAGTGGTCAGCTCAGAGGCAAAATATTTCTTCAGCCTCACCTTGCATTTAAAAAATCCCCCCAAATACTCTAGCAATCAAACATCTTGTCTCAGCCTGACATCACTGTAGCAGTGGCAACAAACATTATCTATGGTACCATTCAGAAAGATGCAGAGATCCAAAATCTCAGGGTACCTTATAACAATCAATCTTTTGTTGCAAAACATGGTACCCTGTTAAGCCATTCAGAGTTATTTTATTACAGCACTAAGTGCCTTTCTTCAACCTTAGCCAAGCTTATTCTCAAAACAGTTTGGAAGAACGATGTATAGATAAGGTAATAAGCAGAATGCAAATGCACTTGTTTGGCTATTATTGTTTAAATAAATGTAACAGAATCCATTTAGTAGGATCAGCTTGCTTATAGAAAGCATGCAAGAGCTCTCTTTTTAGATTGAGTCATTATTTTAATTAACTCATTTGTCCTTCAGAACCAACTCAAAAATACCTGACGTGTCCCATGACCTCCTGTGTATTAATGATCAAAGAGAGAACTCAAGAGATGCACTTGATCCAGTAGTGTTAATCCATATAGCCACATGGCTCTTATATTGATACAATATAATGCACACATCCTAACCTACCCGTCTACCCATATCCACTCATGTTTTATGAATAATTTAAAAACAATAACAAGCTTTCAGAAATTTTAGACACTAAGAAAATAAATATGCCAGATGCTGCCAGAAGATGGTGACAATGTTTACGCATTAGGTAAGAAAAATCTAAAGGTCACTTTTCAGTAGCAATCTGGATGACCTTTAATAATGACAGTTGATTCCAGTTAATAGTCCAAAGTATAAGTCCAAATACTTCACATCAAACTAGACAGCATCCTTTGTAAGTCATTTTATTGAATAGGTTTAACCCATGGTAATTAAATTAAATTCAAATGAACTGTGGGTTTTTTTAAAGAAAGAAAGAACAACTAGGAATATATATTATGTTCATATATCATTATATATAAAATACATAATATTTTGCCCCCTCCTATTGTCTCTTACTATAGTCTGGTATAGTGGTTAAAGTGCTGGCCTAGACATCAGGAAACTGAATTCTAGTCCCACTTTAGCCATGAAAGCTCGCTGGGTGACCTTGGGCCAGCCAATCTGTGTCTTAGCCCAAGTCACCTCACAGGGTTGTTGTGGGGAAAGAGGAAGAGGGAGGGATAGTAGGTATATTAGCTGCCTTGATTTATTTATAAAGTAATAAAGTCAAAAAGTAAATTTACAATATTACTATTATACAGCAATAATACCCAATTCTAATGTTGATTAGAATTAAACAGTTTTGAGAACAGAAAGAGATAATTGCATGCTAAAACATAACTAAATCTTTAGAAACATTGTACAAATATGTCATTTGTTTCTGCTGAAAAAAGGCTTCTTCATTAACAAACCTCCACCAAAGTCAAATAAGGCAATAACAGAAAATGAAACATTGCCATTAGCCAGCCCACATAATAAGAACTAGAGTGTGATCTTACATTTTCTATTTTATATATTTTATTCTTTTTTAACACAAAATTGGAAATATCAGTCTGCTGTGCTGAATATGTCTGTCTGTCTGTCTGTCTGTCTGTCTGTCCATCTATCATCATCATCTGCAGCAGCAGCATCTGTCAATCGTCTACCTATTATCTATCATGGCCTTATTATAAATAGAGACAAATAATACTACTAAATTACTAGTATTCTATTTGAAAGTACCAGAGCTATTAACTAATCGATTCATCCCTTTCTATGCATGGCAGTTTTGTATGTGATATCTCTACTGACTCAAATCTACATCCATCTGAATTTTTTTTTAAACTACACAAACATGGGTATTTAAATATTTATGTTTGAACATTATCGTATTTTATCTACCGAACATGCATTTTTAAGGTTAGCTTGCCCTAAACATGTATTTTTACTTGGATTCTTATTTTGAGTTGCTGACCAAGAATATTCATGCTGAAATTTCACATCAAACAACTTCTCAAGCAACTAACAATAACACAAGGGTGTAGTTCATGTATATCTCTGTGCAGTATATCATAGAAGATTAATACCGGTAGTAGAATTTCATTATCTATAGATCAATTTTAATTCCAGTCTATAGAATTGCATTTTGGACAATTCCTGACTTGCTCATAAAGCCTATGTATTATAATTTTCTGTGGCAGTCCTGCCCTTTGGAACACTCTTCCCCTTGAAGCTTGGCTGACTTCTAACCTCCTAGCCTTGTGAAAAGTACTGAAGAACTGGCTTGTCCCCTAAGTACTAGGATAGAGTAATGTCAGAAGCTTGACTTGGTGCCAGGTTTTTCTTATTATTATGGTTTTAATACGGTTTTTATGTTATTTTAATCCTTGATTGGGAGTTGCCCAGAGTTTGGTATAAGGTAGATGGCAATATAAATGTTTTAAGTAAATAAAATAAATAACATTTCCAAGTGAACAGGGTCTGATCATTGAGCTTTGGAATATCTGCAGGACAGGGTCCATCTCTATCTACATAACAGTTACTACTGTAGTTTGCAGTAATTCTGGACTAATAGTATGGTCAGAGTTACAGTCTTCTTCTTTTCCCCTACCTATAATCTATCATGCTATAAAATACACATCCAAAATATATTTCCACTTAGAACATTAGGAGCTGAATATTAGGTTGATTCCTCTATTCTGATGACTCTTTAGATATGTTTAGCTTTGAGATCTCATCTCCCAAAATTGCTTGTTAACATCATAGCAATATGTGAAGAAGTAGATGAGCTCCTTATGTGAACCAGATAAAAGACAAGATAATATTTCATCAGGAGGACAAACAACATCATTTGCACAGTCACGGCTTTTAAGATTAATTACAGGAAACAAATGCCTTTGACAGTGGAAATTAATCAAAACAACAAATGGGTTTTATATAAAGGAGTGGGGGGAAGGAGAGGTTTTAAAAAGAAAAGGAGCATCAGAATTTTGAGATGGATGAAGTCCAATAATGGACAATTTTCTAGAATGTTTCAGCTATGGTATTTTGCTGAGGTGCAAGCTATAGTTTGCAAGCATTACTATTTTCCAAAACAGCTTTGGAAACTATGGTTAGATGTTCTGGAGCTGAAGTGAAACTGTGGCTAGAATAATGTCAGGTTTCTCAATCTAGCTCAGGGGTGTCAAACTCGAATCATCACGTTGTCGTCACATGATGTATCACAACTTCCCCCCCTTTGCTAAACTGGGGGGGGGGCTAGCGCGTGACGAATCCAGCCCATGGGCTGCAAGTTTGACACCCCTGATCTAGCTAGTCAAATCTCTCAGCCCAGCCAATTAGCTCTCTTTGCATATAGAGAGTGCAGGATACCTGTGATATATGCTTCAATCACAATGAACTCAATTAATGATATCAGAGAAATCATCAGATTAAAATTCCCACCTCTTGGAGAAATCTTATGACTTTAGCTTTTATTGTCTGTTTAAAGGGCAGTTCAATTATTTCATTGAAAGGACAAGTTGGTGATTTGGTGCACAAGTATTACTTGGTCCTGAAACACACAGCTATATTACTGTCACTCTGGGTACAGCACAAGATCACTACAATTTAAAGTTTGGTTCAAAAAGCATCTCTTACATCTTCCATGTGCAAAGGGGAAGTATAAAGGCCCAATCCTTTACATGCTTATCTATGGCATCCATTGGAAACTGAGTTACATTCAGATAGTCATGAAGTACAGTATTATAACTATAACTATTAACTGATGCATCTCTGTCTTGAAGAATAAATCTATTAGCAATGTTCTATATTTTAATGCTGGAAACTTTTTTCTCTGTTAATAGCAGTATTCCTTGGGAGATAACTGCTAAGAGCAACATTCCACCACAAGGATTATTCACTCCATAACTCACCAGGGGGCATTAATGGTTTGTCATTTCCCTAATTAAATTTATTTTATGATACAAGCTAATGATCTCTCTCTTTTTCCTTTTCTCGTCATTCTGGATTTAAAAGTTCTTCTGAACATAATTAGAAATTCTGAAACTGTACAAGGGATTGAAGTAAATGAGCAAACACAGTCAGGTGTGTTTGCATCAAGCTGTGAATTTGTCACAAAATGACAAAGCATGCATAACAATGTCATGAGGCAAGATCCTCCTCTACATACTTGTATGTGAAACTGCAACACCAGTATGAAAGGGCTGGATGTGCATTGCAATATCACAAAACACAATGCATCATTTCCGTATCCCTCTGCAAGCAGTCATGGATAAAACACAAGATTTCATTTTATGCAGATGAGAAGGTACAATATATTTTATAGGTAACCAGGGTGCCTATTTGGAATCTATTCCTAACCCCTTAGGTGGAACCCTTCAAATGAGTCATCATCATCCCATACATGGCAGTGATTTCAAAGACAGTTACAGTTGTTTCTTCCTCACTTCATCTTTGTAGAGAGTAAGGATCTTGAGAGAGATAGCAATCTTCATTGCCTATGCAAAAGTGGCTAAAGCATTTTTTAAAGTCCAGATAATATTCAGAAATGACAGAGATATTTCCCTAATTTATTGAAGTATATGAAGAAGGAGGTACAACACAGTCTTGAAAGAGTTTATTATTATAATGTTTCGAAACAGTAGTTGTTTTAGCCTTCCTATAGAGCTGATTTCTTGGTTTAACTTAACAAGTGGGAGTAGCAATCTCTTTAGTCCCTTCAAAATATCCATTTCCTCTTACTTTCAGATTCTCTTCCTCCCCCTTTCAGCATTCAACTGCATGCAATTCTACTTGTCTACACTCAGAAGATCCCTGTACACACACACCCTCTCCACACACACACACACACACACACACACACACACAACACACACAACACACAACACACACACACAGAGGTCCCCTGGAATAGAGAAGAAATGGATAGGAAGTGGAAGAGGAAGAATGTTTCAGCAACAACTGCTGGGAAGCAGCCAGGTCTTCCCAAGGAGTCATCACCATTTCTTACCCAAGGACAGGATCCATCTGAGAAAAGGAAGAGAAGAATGTCATTGCTGCTACTAGAGTGATAGCTGTCTTGGGAACAGCAAAGGAGGAGAAGGTTAGATAGCTCCATCACCAAGGCCAGTTCCACTCTCCCTCTTTCCATTCTGCTCTTCTATAATGGCTCCTATTGTAACCTGAGGAAGGGGAAATCTAGGCCCTCCTGTCTCTGCAGATCCCTGCTCTGCCTATACCATTTGTATACTGCTATCACAATCTAATGTACCGGTAATTAAATTAGTAGTCAGCTTGGTTATGCTACAAATTGGAGAAGGTGCCATTGGGATCATGGAGTCACTGTAGAAGGTAGAGGGATTGCGTTGTGCCACAGGTTGGATTCTGATTTCTTTGTTTATCTTGATATAAAAATGGAAGCATATTTCAGTTGGTAAATTTGAACTTATCTCTTATTTGGATACAAATGAAAGAAGATCTAGACAGATGGCCTGGAATTCTCTTGAGTTTTGCACAGAGATGACTGTGATGAAGATGAATTTAACATCAAAGTTGATTTACATTTTGAAAGGTCTTTCTCTTTTTTTTTACCAGAGAATTTTAAATGAATTTATATGATAGTGAATAATTTCTTTGGCTGGGTGTTCTACATGTGTTTCACTGCATAAATTACAATTGCCTGTTGGGAAAGGTGGGTTTAATTTTTCACACATTCAACTTTATTATATTTCTTTTCCTTTCAGTCACTGGCTGGAATTAGTAATTTCAACATTCAGCTCCTCTTTAGACTCAACTTGAGAATTATTCTTTAACTATACCAAACTCCTAGCAGGTTTTAGAACCTTTCTTTGTGCAGGGATCAGTTTGAATACTTAGTGTCAATACTGCAAAATTTATATGGGGGAAAATATATTGAGGTACAAATAGAATTTTCATTCATGCTAAGCTTACATTATGGAATAACGCAATTCCATATTTAATTTTTTAGTAAAAGTAAAACAACTTTATCTCAAAATGCTTTTGGGCAGCTCAAACACTGTTATTAGCTGTTGCGCTGCCATTGCTATTTCTGAAGTTCCACTGGGATTAGAAATTTTAGAGGAATCAAGGTTCCTAAGTTATTCAAGTATTTTTATAGGAAATTGGTCAAATTGATATTATGTCTGTAATCTTTGGAATAATAAATTTGAACATAATCTCTTCTGGTAAACTGGTAGATCTTTGCTCTAAAGAATGTGAAATTTGTTAGTAATAACGTTGGGCAAGGACTTTACTGATAAATTTTCCCTAATGATTCTTAGTTTGTGAAGATACAATGTAAACATAAAAGATAAAATGTTCTTACTGAAATATTTTACAGAGCCATGCCAAAGATTCATACAATCATGGCTGAAGTTTGTTCAAGTTAAGTTCGAGTCCTGATGGTTATATAAAATATAAAAAAACAACTTAGCCTGAATTCTAGTCTGTAGCATTGGAATTTCAAGACTGGACTTGCATACTCTTTTCAAGACTAAGATGGTAATTTCTTCATTCAGTCATATTACCAGTTTCTAAGTCTCTTGAATAATCTTTATTAATTAGTTAGAATGGGGTTCTATTTGGGCAATTTGTGTGCAATGGTAGATTATGAGAATGAAGGATGCTGCCAAATTCCTTTCAGACTGAAATGTGCAAGTGAATCAATTAGTTATTCCAAATTATCAGTACATGTTTCCCGGATACTGCTGCTAATGAAATATGAATGTCTGTACAAGTATGGATTTAACTTCTGAACCATGGATACATATGGAATATGTGAATCAGATTCCTGATGCTCTATATCCAGAATGACAAACATTTTAAAGTTGGTGGGTTTCCAGATATACATCTACATCTACATCTACATCTACATCTACATCTACATCTACATCTACATCTACATCTACATCTACATCTATATCTATATATCTATATCTATATCTATATCTATATNTATCTATCTATCTATCTATCTATCTATCTCTCTATCTCTCTATCTCTCTCTCTCTCTCTCTGTCTATCTATCTATCTATCTCTCTATCTCTCTCTCTATCTATCTATACACACACACACACACACACACACACACAACCACACACGCACACGCACACGCACACACACACACACGCATCATATGCAACATATTGACTTCCACCCTTCTTTCTTTACAGGGATCAAGAAAACAAATACATCAAATCATAGAGAGTGTGAATGAATGAATGAATGAATGAATGAATGAATGAATGAATGAAGGAGAGAGAGCGAGAGGGAGGGAGGGAGGGGGAGAGAGAGAGGGGGGGGGAATATTCTCGCCTCAGGATGACTCTGACCCTATTGGCCTTTCATAAGATCATGAAGATTTGGTTATGTGCCCAAGCCCGGCGCTTGAGTGTTTTATGGGCCCCATTTCCAGGCTGTATTAACATCCATAGTAACAGTTTTACTTAGTGCCATATATATTTATTTTGTAATTTTTTAATAGTTTTTATTGGTTTTATGTTTTATGATGTGCATCATCCGGAGTTACTTACTGAGATGGGTGGCTATAGAAATCAAGTAAATAATAAAATAAAATAAAATATATCTATCTCTCTATCTTTAAACACAATTCCTGGAACATGCAAATAGATACAAAGTTCACATATATATTTTCTGGTACATAAACAAAAGAAACTTTGGACTAACAACCTCTAAAATACTTCCAGAATGGAGCAAAGAAAGTCCATCTATGGTTAGAGAGGAGCATTCAACAGATTTTTTTATTAGCGTAGGACTGTTTTATGATCTGGAAAAACAAAGTCAGAGAACAGAAATACTTTGATGGGGTGACAATGATCATTCAGAACTGCCAATTTAGACTTTGATCAATAGGCTTTTCAGGAACAATCTATTGATCTTTCAAATCAAGTGATGGGTCAATAGAATTTTCCATTTCCTCCCCCATGCCAAATAGAGGGTAAAAGAATGGCAGGATAAGGAAGGAAATTTGCAATCTATTTCAAAGATCAAAGCACACATTCTATTTTTTTTTCTAGCTGTTCCTCTGCATTTTGCAAAAATTTCCCAGGATTTAGGTATTGAGACTATTTCTAATCTCTTTTATGCCCATTGTTCTGAAAAGGAAAGAGAACTGTGGAGTTTTAATGGCTCTGCACAAAACCACCTAAAGTGACAAGTTTTACAGTCTCTAATTAAAATGAACATTTAAGGGTTTATAATGCCACAAAATGTCAGCTAAACTATTGCACTGTTGCTTTCTTCCGTATGCAAATTTTGTTTAAGTGCCATAGAAATAAAGAGGAAAAAAAACACAGCATGCTCAGAAATTGGACAGACACTACTATATTTTGTAAAGCAAATTTATTTTCATTTTTTATTCTTGACAATAAAGTTCTGTATGTGTATATATATTTACTTATATACATCCTTGCTGACATCTTAATCAGTCTTCATGTCCAATTAACTACAGCATGAAGATGCCCCACTCACTGTTTTTAAAAGATGTATTGTCATGACAGCACCTCTATCAATTCCCCAGCTCCCTACAGACAAAGATTTGAATTTAGCAAATCCATTTTAGAAACAGTGTTTTCCAACTTCTCTTGGCATTGGTTTTGCTGCATGAAAATCTTCAGCGCCTTCTAAATGTTGGTGATGTCATAGGAGGGGCTGGTGCAGAGTGGATCCTCCCCACTGAGTCTTTCCCTCCATGGGCCATTTGGGATGGACCTCTGGCATATTCTTCCGTCTTGCCTAAGCAGCATTTTGAAAGCATGCATTTACTGGTATTTTGAAAGATTGTTTTTACATATTTAAAGAGTGGTTCTCCAGGAGATTTAAACCAGGGAATAAGAGCCAGGTTCTGACATCTCTGTTACTGGTTCTATATTCTATTATGGTAACTGAAGGGCTGGGGGAGAATTGCCACTTTTGTTCACTGTTTTTATTGAACAAACGTTGCTTGCTTGGGTGGGAGGTTGAGTCATTTTGCCTACTTTTGAGTATTGCATTGGCTACATTCAGGAGTTGCTGCTCATGGCTACTTGCTGGATAGCCCAACACTTCCCATGGTTCAGGGACAGAGGTGGGTTCCTCCCAGTTCGCACTGGTTCTATAGAACCGGTAGCAAACTGCTGGTGACATCACGGAGCTGGTTCTGTCGGTGCCAGTCCGTGGAGGCCGCCATCTTTTTTTTGGATATTTTTGGGGGGAATTTTACTATTTTTTTTTCTTCTGTGCATGCGGCGCAGAAGAAAAAATGTGGCCACGCGGCGCACAATGCACGCGCAGCCACGTGGTGCGGGAGGAAGCGAACCGGCAGCGAGGTAAGTTAGAACCCACCCCTGTTCAGGGAGTGTGATTAACACTTGCCAATCACCCTCTCTGAACCTCCCTGACAAATCATGGCTAAAGAGGGTGAAGGTAAGAGAGCTGCTTTTATGCTTTAGTCTACATTACTCAACTGCATGGGCAACCTGCCAGCCAAGCATTTTTAGGTTTTTTGTGACATCTATATTATTCTTCCAAAAACAAGGTTTTTGATCAGAAATAGATCACCATCAGATGGATTTGTAGCTGGCTGACAAACCATACTTGACAAGTAGTCCTTAATGGTACTACGGTACATCCACATGGGGAGAAGTAAGCAGTGGGGCACCACAAGGCTCCATCTTAGGCCCAGTACTCTTCAATAGCTTCATTAATGACTTAGATGAGGGAATAGAAGGGGAACTTATCAAATTTGCAGATGATACTAAACTGGCAGGATACTAAACTTTAGCTATATAACAGCATGTTCCTGATAGACCCATCACTATTGAAATTATCCTCTTCTTTCTTCACCTGTACTCCTAACCTGACTACCCATTGCAAGTTCCTCTAGTTCCTGACTTAGTGACTGGATCTTTGATTTTAGGACTGGCTTTTGTGGAAATATCTTGCTCTGTACCTCTAGTACAAAACATCATTTCATTTAATTTGGGTTTGAGACAGACACACTATCATTATCAAATCTTATTCTGATACTGGGATAGACAGATTGACATCCTAAATGACACACAGTCACTAATCTTTTTCTCCATGGTGGCAGAGGTCAAAAGCAACATGCTGCACTGACTGCTTTATTGACTTTGTTGTAATGTACATTAGGATGTTAATAGCCACAGCAGTTTCTCTCCTGCCCTTCTCTAATGCAGCTGCCGCTAAAAGAGAAAAAGCTGCAAAGCATCCCTTAAGTGTGTCTTCTAGATTCTTCCAGCAGCTGGAAGAACAATAATATTTCCCAGTTCTTCCATCCTTATGCCAAAGAGGAGACAGAAGTGGCAGAACAAAAGGAGCGACTTTCGAAATCCTGCAAAGGTTTAAGCCAGGCCAGGGCACATTTCTAACAATGAAGATGAAGATACAAATGAGACAATTCCAACATCAATGTCTTATTTCTACAGGACAACATGAAACAAGAAGTTTAAGGTTGGTTGTAAGAGGGGGAGAAAAATGAATGTGTTTTACTGTTTTCATTGCTTTGCTTCATGAAAATACTTACAGATGGTTTAACAAGAGCAAAAGGTACCATTCAGTTCAATACATTTTAATGTGATTTATGCTCTTATCAAAGTGTAATTGCCCAGCCAGCAAGGAAGACAAATAAACAAGTTATGTAAGTCAGTGCTGAAAGGTTTGTAATCCTTATACAACAACTAAGTCAAAAATCCTAAAAAAGTTCCAGATGCCCCCAGTCTTTGCTTGATAAAACTCTAATTGATAGTACTGTTGCTTCTGGCAGTCATAACATGTATATTTATGGCACTATTTGAACAAAAGAACATTGTTTCAGTGTCATGCTTCCTTCTAGGAGCAATTTGTGAATCCAGCACATGGAAGTTGCTTTGTTCAGTCTAATGATCAGAAATGAATAAAACGGCAGAATTAAACCTGTTTAGCAATTTAGGAAGTAAATATAACTTTAATGTATAGTCATATAGAAGTACAATATCATCCAACTAGCAATATGTATGCTGAGATAAATTTCAGATAAGGTGTCAGATCCATTTTTGATTATTTTATCTTACTCAACATTGTTGTTTCATTCATATTTTTAGGTGACCTAATCTCTAATTTTATAGTTATTGGTGCATCCTGGGCTCTGTATGGATCAGAATACACTTCTGACATTCACATTTACAACAGTGTTTTACTCATTTTTAAGTTTGCTCACCAACATATTCACCATTGTGTACTTTTTTGAATATACATTTTAGGGAAACACATTTGCATGCTAAGACCTTTTATTTTATTTACTTCAGATTTACATTTTTTCCTGTTTCACATTCTGTTAATTATTTAAGTATATGATATCATAGTTGGAAAACTAGTTTAGCTTAGGATTTATGGAAAGTATTTTATTACATTTGGAATATTTATCAATAGTTAAGACTTAGAAGGTGATCTGTGTTTGTGTATGTGTAAGTGTGTGTGTGTGTGTGTGTGTGTGTGTGTGTAGTGTGTATGTGTGTGCATATGTGTATATGTCTGTCTACCTCTCTTTCTCCCTCTTTATATCTATCATCTATATCTATCTGTCTGTCTGTCTGTCTCTCTCTCTCTTGATATCTATCATCTATTTATCTATACCAGGGGTGTCAAACTCATGGCCCGCTGGCCAGATGTGTCACGTGCTGGCCACGCCCACCCCCGGTTTAGCGAAGGGGAAAAAAGTTGCGATACATCATGTGACGACAACGTGTCATTGCGAGTTTGACACTCCTGATGTATACTTACTTACTGACTGACTGACTGACTGACTGACTGACTGACTGACTGACTGTCTGTCTGTCTGTCTGTCTGTCTATCTGTCTATCTATCTATCTATCTATCTATCTATCTATC
>QLTV01002419.1:11485993-11501241 GCA_003457575.1 Thermophis baileyi | reverse complement strand
CTCTCTCTCTCTCTCTCTCTCTCTCTCTCTCTCTCTCTCTCTCTCTCTCTCTCTCTCTCTCTCTCTCTCCCGCTCTCCCTCTCTCTCTCTCTCTCTCTCTCCTACCTATGTATCATATATCTATTAAGATTCAGCCAATTTCCCTTATTGGCTAACCAGATATTTTCCAAAAGTCCAGCCAAGGGCTTAAAAGAAAAACATCTCTCTTTTATTCTTATTCTCAGTAACTAACTCTGAAGTCTTTGCCACTAGCTGTTATATTAAATCTGTTCAGCTATTATTTTGGTAAAAACCATAACTTGACAGGAATGAAACTCTAAGAAATCTAAGACAGACTGAACTTTAGGCTACAGTCTTCTTTCAGGGCTATAGCCTTAGGCTATTTTGCTCTACAAAATCTATCGCCTCAAAGTGAAGCTATTACAAGTTTCTACAAAATTTTTCAAGCCCTATAGTCCAATATTGTTGAAATGAACTTTTCTGCAATATCCTTCTATGAGGAATGATATTCTGTTTACACAAAGTTTTACAGAAACTTATAGAATGAATGCAAAAGAATGAAGAGCTACAAATCAAATACTTGATGGATATTCTACAAATCATATCCTGGACAGGCTTCCTATGAACCATAGAACAATTTCCAACCCTGGAAACACGTGGTAAGAAATGTTAGGTGGATGGTGACTTACATAAATTATGGCTCCACTAGGCAAGGGGGGGATTGATGAAAGAGTCCTAAAGACTCCATGTAACTTGGTTTGTAAATGATGTAGGACAGAGCCTTATTTGAAATGTTGCAATATTTTCTCCACTAGCATGTTCACTAGAACTTAAAAGAAAAAGAATTGCTTGAAAAGAATCTCTGTTGCTAACTGGCAAGAGCATGGGTTTGCTTGTAAATTGGAATTAAAGAGAGGGAGAAAAGAAAATGTCTTTAACAAGGTCTTCTTCTCTAGTGGTGTCCCAACACTAGCTGCCTTGTACAAAGTTCCTATCTCTGATTCATTCAGTGTACCTTCAAAACTGGCTATGCTAGTAAAAAAAAAATCAGACAAATTTCAAATTTTGCAATAGCTGACAGTTGCGGCCAATGCTTTGCTCAACACCTCTTTGCAGAGCAGCAATAAATGTAATAAAGTTCTCACATTAAAAAATAAAAAAGAAGACAAAATTGTATCATTTGTTGGCACTATCTACAGCTCTATGCTGCAAACTTTTTCTCAAAAGTTTCAGCTGCAGAGAATAGTCATTCTCCAAGATTTACAGATGTAATCCTGGGAAATCGGAAGAGGTTTGCAACAATATCCAGCCCCCTACTCCTTGATATCCTGAAACTCCCTAAAGAAAAACAAACATGAAAGAGTTTCTATGACTATGGAGTCTGCTAATGTCCATTATTGTTGACTCAAAAAGCAAACAAACAAAAAACACAGAAAGCAATATTCTGCATTTTGGTTAGCCAGTGCAACACAGAATGCTAAATTAGAGGAAAAATGTATTTGGGAAAGTTTAATGCTAACCCAAATATGTATGTTATCAGTGGTTGCATTTAAAAAGAATATTAGAGAACATTTGCTAACCAAACAGAACATTTTATTTATTTATATGATTTGAGCTACCTTATTTTGGTTTACAATTCAGAGCACACATTCTGTTTAAAACAGCACATATTGCATTTGACATGTTTCATTGCATTTTTTTCTCTTAAATAATTTTTGAATTATTTATTATTTACGTGTTTTATAAAGATACTACAAATTTAAAGAAAAAAGGAAGGTAAAGAAAAATGATAAGTAAATAGAAAAAAAATGAAAGATAAAAAGGCAAAAAGAGAAAGAAAAGAAAAGATATAAAGAAGTGGCTTCCGATCTTTACAGAAGTTATAAATGCATTTATATTTTATCCTCTCTTTATAAGGTTGCAAATCTTGGGTCCTTTATTTCCATATTTTACCCATCAGACCCATAAACCACTTGGTTCATTTTTTTTCTGTTTTCAGCAAAAAGTCCAAAAATTATTCCCAGTCATTAACAAATATAGCTATTGTCTTTTTCCTAATCAACCAAGTTAATTTTGCCATCTCTGCAAATTTTGTCATCTTCACCAATCATTGTATTTCAGGGATTTTCTATCTCTCGACATATAATAATCTGACTGCAGTTATCATGACTTTTTTTTTAAAAAAATCTTCAATAATTTTATAGTTGTCTGTCTATTACTCACAGCAACAATAGCAATAGCAATAGCAATAGCACTTAGACTTATATACTGCTTTACAGCCCTCTCTAAGCGGTTTACAGAGTCAGCATATTGCCCCCAACAATCTGGGTCCTCATTTTACCCAACTCGGAAGGATGGAAGGCTGAGTCAACCTTGTTCTGGTTGCATTTTTTTCCTTAAATAATTAGCAGATCATTTCACAGAATGGAAAACTGTGGATATGTGATATTGTCCACATCCTTAGGGGGTGTGAGTCAACTTGTTTAGTTTAAGATGTACAATATCAAATGTCACCTACTTCTTAGCCATGGGCTTTACCAAGGATTCTGAAGGGTTCACCCTTAATGTTGAACAGAGTGTGGTGAGCAAAAAGCAAGCCCAGTTTCCTGCTTTTCTTTTCTTGAAAGACCAATGTGTTATCTTGAACTTTGGGGGTATAGGGAGAGAAAACATCAGCAAATAATTTCCTGGTTACTCAGCTTGGTTTCAGGGCTAGCCCTCCCATTAAGCAGGCGGCTGACTCTGGGTGTCATGTGAAGGCAGCAACCTTTGTATCCTTGGGGTTTTGTGCAGTGCTCGGGCCATATGGAACTTTGTCTTGCAACCACATGTCTGAGACCATCTGTACAATTAAAGACGAGGCAAAAAAATTGAACTTGTTTTGCTTTGGTAAGGGATCTCATAGGACCTGACATTGGTTGACCCCTTGATATTGTCTACCTATTCTGCATAACTAGAGTGCAGATATAAATTGTTTTGGAAAGACATTAAAGGGGGACTGTGCTCCAGTTTAGAAACTGGATTGGAAACACATGATTTCTATGCCAGAATCATAGATTATTCAAATCAAGACCTCTGTGGGCAAATAAGAAGAGAGCTAATAATATAATTATTTTTCAAATCTTATTCATTAACCTGAGGTCTATAGAGAAATTAGTAGTCCTTGGACATGGAGAAAGCATTGAAATAATGAGAGCCAGTTTCGTTTAATGGTAAAGCACTTGCCTAGGAAACCAGGATATCACGAGCACTCTCCTACCTTCAGCATGAAACCATCTGGGTGACTTTGGACCAGTTGTTCTCTCTCAGCTTTATAAGAAAGCAGTGGCAAGAACATTCTAAAAATGTTGCCAAGAAATCTTCATGCACTTATTTGGCACAAATATACTTATCTGAAATAAGAGGCATTCAAGAATGGTCAAACATCATCATCATCATCACCACCACCATCACCACAACAACTGGAAGGGACCTTGGAGGTCTTCTTTCAACCTCCTACTTTTAAATGTGGAATGAATCAATTTTTTCGCCACTATTGCGAATCATATATTTTTTTAAATATGGTTCGTCTTCTTAATATGACATATTTGAGTGTTTTTTTTAACAGTATGTAACTAGTATGCACTGGGTAATTAGTGTAACAACAATGGTGGGCTTTCTGCAGACACAATACTGAAAGATTATATTTTATGGATTTATTTATAGATAAGAGATGGGATATGGGATGAAGAGATAATTGTAACCTTAGAGGGGGTGAAGTGTCACTAAATTTGTTATACTTACATTTTACTACTTAATACAGATTCTTAATAAAAAGTATATATGCAAGAAAAAAAACCAGGTAATCATTCGCTTCATGGATAGCAGTGAGTGAGGACAAGTGCTGGAATGGAAGGAAGATATATATTCAGGAGGTTGGGTGAAAAATATGAGCACAAATAAAGTGAACCAAGTTGAAACAAAGACTGGGATAAACATTCCTAAAAGTGCTTTCTACAATTTATACAGAAAAAAATATTCGGAGAGGAGAGAGGGAGCAAAGAAGGAAAATGTTTGGAAATGTGTATTATACCAATGCAACCCAAGTTCTTCCCCTTCTGCAGATACATCATGATGTTGCATGTAAGCAAATAAGAGGTGGAGCTTCTTTTATGACATCATGATGCACATTTTCTCATTTTGATGAAATTGTGGCTTGCATCGGACACCCTGTAAGGACTTCTTTTAACTTTCACATTGTACTGTCAGTTCCTTAACCAATTATATACTTCCTAAGTAAAAAAAACAAAACAACTTTGTTCTGATTAAGGGACCGATGCAACTCCTCAGCAGAGAATGTTGCAAAGCAGTCCCTCTGTGAAGAAAGTTATAGGAAGACATTATTGATATGTATAGAACATTTGGATGTTTCAAGGTCAACTCACCGCAAGATGAACTCACAGTCTAAATCTACAAACATGCACTTCATTAAATTAGTTACTGTATTGATTTTACTCAAGTTTCTGTGCTGGTCCAAATATCTTTAATTGAGTTGCAGGTCAAATATATAAAGCCTGTACATTATGGAGATTTTCTTCAGTATGTTTTGGGGATATATTTAGCACAAAGTCAAAGATTCAGATCTCCTATGCACATACCTAATACAGTATGGAGCAAATCTCATTATGTTTTCTTAACCTGGAACATGAAGTTATTGTTCACTCATTAACACACTTTTAATGATTACTTTATGGTTTATTACCTGGTTCATTTACCAAGCAGTATATAAATTCCCACTCCAAAGATTACTTGTGGGATTAGAAATGGCTTGTTAAAAGCTTTTCCTCCCTTTTATGGAACAGCTGTCATTTGCATAAAAAGAATTAACTATCCTAAATCCCAGATACGTTTTTCTAAATTCTATCTAGGCCTTCAAAATTAGTGACTAGACCAACAGAATTTTGAAAGTCTGCATCTCCAGTGAAGTATCAGGGTCTGCTAATTCCACAAACCCACAGTGCCATCTGGGTTTCCTTCTTAAATGAGATTCAAATGAGAAGTTTGTTATCAACAGACAAGTAGATTCAGTTGCCTGAAGGCAACCATTTCTATCAGTCTCTTTATAACTGAGCTGAACCATAATATGTAAGAATGGACATTTTCAAACAGCCAGCTTCCAGTTTCATAACTCAAGAAAGCATGGATTGGCTGGACTGGCTATCTAGGGATGAACATGTTTGTTTGTAGATGACTTTGAGCACTCTGAGAAAACCAATCGCAAGTTCTGGCAAATACAAGAACATAGAGATATATCAGTCAGGCATTGCTCAGTTATTAGACACTAGCTGATACCCGTGCTTCGCTACAAAACTATGTGATGGGGCTTGATAAATTGACACTTAAAGCTTGAAAATTAATGAGTAGTTTAAAAAGGGACTGTATTATTTCATTAGAGATGGTAAGCTAAGTTTCTGTTACAGATGAAGACATTATTTGCATAGCATAGACTTTAAATTCGTCCCTCAGATGAATTGCTCAGGCCCTCCCTGTACACAACATTCCTGGTTTTGCTCTCTGGCTGGAGGATGACCAGGCTGTCAGGTGAACTGACTCTGGAGCATGCCACATAGAACTGGCCATGGGAGAAACAGGCAGCTTCCCTTACTTGTGTTTTCCTAATCGCCTCTGTAAATCTTTTCCTCCGTTTTTTGCCTCTTTTCCCTTTAACTGGTGTTACAGTAGAAGGAACAGATTTGTCTGCACTGAGGAGGAAACAATCTGTCTCTGCCTACCAGCATCCATCGTTATTCATCTGGCTAGTGTGGCTTAGCTCAACTGTTCTGCAGTAAAGCTGCTTGCTTCTATGAAAGCAAAAGTGAAACTGAAACTCCTCTGCTTGTGTTTTGCATTTGGATGAGATTTCTTTTCAGGTGGGGAGGGGGGAGTAGAACTCCTTAGCATCAGAGCTTGTTAATATTAATATAAGAAATGCTCATGCTGCGATGGTCATTTTGAAAAATCCTTTCTTAGTGAGCACCTAGAAGCCAAGAGGAACATATGTGGCAAGTTTCAAGTTTGTAGACTTTACAGTTCTGGAGATTTCGTGATTAATGCGTGAGTGGTTTTCGCTTTTATATATATAGATTAATGGACATT
Source organism: Thermophis baileyi (assembly GCA_003457575.1). Taxonomy (NCBI): domain Eukaryota; kingdom Metazoa; phylum Chordata; class Lepidosauria; order Squamata; family Dipsadidae; genus Thermophis; species Thermophis baileyi. The sequence goes on along the minus strand of QLTV01002419.1, from coordinate 11,495,106 downwards.
CCTTCCCCTTCAGAACCCATCTAGCCATAAATTATTTTCCTCTCAAAAGAATGAGATAGAACATCTAGCATTTTGTCTCTCCACCATGGTAGATATCTCTATAGTTTGATGTTTCTGAGTTTGTCCCTTTACTTAATCTTCTGTCCTTGTAACTATGCAAGAGCTGGGAGTTGGAACAAATGAACAAATATTTTTCTCACACAACAGAATGAAATTGCAGTCCTTTCTATGGCATCATTCACTACTTGAAAACGTTTGCCCAAAATGCTTGCCTCAGGACTGCAGTAGAACAAACCTGAAGCGAAATGTAAATGTGATTGTGTTCACTTGATGATCAGGAAACTCAACTCACTTTTTTAATGATTGTGAACCACATCTGGTAGTGTCTCATGTCTCCCTTACAGATATCAAAATACTTAAAGGAATAGAAGTTGGTTCCATCTTCTTAACACTATAACTACAAATAAAAGAGTTATTCCAACAGTTTGTTAAACTGTTATCTTGGCAGCACAGAGTGAAGACAAAAGTTTCAACGTGTAAATTCTTTAACATCCAACAGACATTCAATGCTTCTGTGGATCTAGAATAGAATCCAGGAAATGATTCAAGATTACTATTCTAGCGTCAGTTGCTGAAATATTTTTCTTCCAAACGTTTTAACAGTGTATCAGAATAAAATTGCAAAACCAGTTTTTGCCAGATCCGTATTTCTTTTTAGAGGCTGATCTTCAGCATGTTTTTCTAAAGAACAAGCTCCCACCTCAACTCAGAACATCACTTCACAAAGAGAAGCTTTGAATTTTAACTTCCCTGACATGGTATGTATATTTTGAGACTGGGGAATATCTACCAAAAGCAGTCCTTGATCAAGAATAGTTTGACACCTGGAGAGAAAAGAATGGAAAATAAGGACAACTGGATCAGGTTGACAAATCAAAAGGGGCCTAAATATAGAGAACAGTTCAGCGTGGCAATTTTGCCTATGGGATCCTTCACATATTTCTTCTTGTTTTAATGATACACATTTTGAAAAACACAATTCCTCATTGTCAGAAGATTGTATAACACCAAAGGAATGCTCTTTTCATACTCTGCGCATTATTTCAGAAATAGTATACATTTGCTGTTCCTAACCATATTCAGATATGTATATATGTTCTTTAAAAACAAACTAACTCAAAAATACCCCTTTTCATCTGCACTTTTTGATTATATTTTGACTAATTAATTTTCTTTGGTTATCCTATCCTGTCTTATTAGTGGGAATTATTGCTTCTGAGTAATAACATTTGGGGATTTCCTCTTTTCTAGCTCAAATGTGGATTCTTTAAAGCAGCCATTAAAAAATTGGAATGTTTTGAGCTTGAAATATTTCCACAGTTGGTAGGTTTTGACTAAGATGTACACAGTTGGTGATGTATATTAAGTGGGGATTATTATTTTTGAGTCATGAAGTAGGTGCAGATCTTTCAAGGGATTGAATCTATGAGTTCTTGGTAGCCTTTAAAAGAGCGTAATTTCTGACCTCATTCTAAATGGTATTTCTACCAAGAAATATCAATGTTTAAACTTTGTCTTCCCCTTGCTCATTGTCTTGCTATTTGGCAGACAGTTTAGGGACTTTCTGTTTTGATTGCTTTTTTTCTGTTTTGTTTTTCTTCAACTGTTTTAAGGAAATTGAGATTAAATAGTGATCACAATGTGAGTTGCCCTTTGGTTATTTAAAATTCAGACACGCAAAACTATGTTCAGCTGCTGAGTCCAAATATTATAGTCCAGAGCAGGAAATGTCGGTGTTGGATGTGGCATGGTTCAAATGCAGATGTGAATCACAATGTACACCTATAAAATGTATACAGAATATATTCCTTCCAATGACCGAGAAATTGAATGTGTCTTACAGTGTGCATTTCCAAATCTAGTGTGGCTAGATTTGTAAATAGTTGCCATGGCTTTTCATTCTTTTCAATCCAATGCAATTTTGGAAAGAAATTATATCAGTGGGCTTACAAGTTGTCTTTTTCATCAGCAGGGTAACTCTCCAGAAGTCAAAGAAAATGGGATCAAATCGTGTGAAACCTTCCTAGAACATTCCCTTGGGAGAAGCAATTGGGCTGATTCCTCCATTCTAAGCCCCACCTTCTGGGTCACATGACCAGGCAGGTATTATATGCAGGCCCCCTTTTGTTTGACTGTATCCACATACATACAAGCACAAACAGCTCCAATCCAGAGGAGGCTTCTCACAGATTGGCAACACATTTACTGTATATGTATGCATATGTTTGTATATGTGTATGATTCAACTTACTTACATGCACAGATAACATGTATGTTCTGATTAGGAAGAAAATGCACACGGACACACACAAACACACATGCACACACACACATACAACACACACACATACATACAGGGAGAGCAAGAGAGATACTATATTTCATTATCCTTCATCCAGGCTTATGGTGAAAGCAGGGGTGGGTTCCACTTACCTTCCCTACTGGTTTGCATCGCGACGGAAGTGCGCGTGCGCGCTCGCTTCGTTCGTGCGCATGCCGATGTCACACCAGGGAAATGACCATCTGTGCATGCGCAGAGGGTTTTTTTGCCAGCTGTGGCGACCAGAGAACCGGTTCAGGGGCATGGACAGCCGGCCATCGCTGCCGGTTTGGCGAGCGGGTGCAAATTTCCGCCACTGGTATGGGAGAACCGGTCAGAACCGGCAGCAACCCACCACTGGGTGAAAGTGATTGAAGCCATTTCCCCTTTTCTTTATTCATATTGGTTTCATCATTTTTGTTATCTTTATTCTTTTTGGTTTTTTGCTGTTTCCTTGTTCTTAAGTGTTTTAACATTTTACAAATCAAAGTCACTATAAATTAAATACATTTTTACTAATATGGTTCATCACATAGTCAGATATTTAGACTGGATTTGACACTTTTATCCACCCATCGAGTCCTTCCAAAGAACCTGGGATAAGCAGATGTTGATGTTTGATGGTGTTAGAAGTATTGCCACAGGATATAAGGTATTCTGAGTAAAGCTGCCTTTTGCAGTTCTGATAGGGATTTTATCAATGTCAATGGTGTTCAAGTGGTGATCCAGATGTTTTGGGATTGCACTCAAGGTGCCTTTTACTATTGGTACTACCTTTGCTTTCTTCTGCCATACTTATTCTATTTCTATTTGCAGGTCTTTGTAGTTTGTAATGCCCTCCAGTTCTTTTTCTTCATCCTGTCATCTCCAGGTACTGCCACATCCTCTACCCAGACTTTTTTGTGTTTCGTATTAATTCTTAATATTTGTTAAGTCTGGGGTGTTAGTGGCAGTTGCTTGTCTGTTTGACTTCTAAAGTCCCAGAGCACTTTAGCTTCTTCATTTTCTATTACTTTTCTTATTTTACGTTTGTACCAGTTCTTGTTTGCAAATGGTATTTCTTGTAGATCTTCCAATGCACCATTGTTGCTGCTTTGTAATATTACAGCAGCGGTTCTCAACCTGTGGGTCGCGACCCCTTTGGGGGTCGAACGACCATTTCACAGGGGTCACCGCATGCGTTAGCCCACCATCTTGGTGCCACCGTCACTGCAGGGGTGAAATGCTCCCGGTTCGGCCGTGCCTGCGGGTCGCCGGATAGCTGGTAGCGACAGAAGCGGGAGACTTCGCTCATCCGCCCGGACACCGCCATTTGGGTTCTTTTACCCTCTGCGCATGTGCAGAATGCTTTGCGCATGCGCAGACGATGGTGCGTGCATGCGCGCAAAGCGCGCATGCGTGGGGTGCATGCACATTTGTGCATTTCGCCCCTGGTGCCACGCCCCCTTTGTCACCTCATCCCGTGCGGGGAGGGGGCAGGGAGGGGGTCGCGGCAGCAGGGGGGGGTTGCGGCGGCGGTGGGGGGTCACGGGGGGGTCGCACCATTAGAAAGGTTGAGAGCCACTGTATTACAGAATTTTTATTATTATTCAGGAGATATTCCTCTTATGGCAACGCTGGCATAGTCCTGGGAAAAACTGAAGAAGCCATACTCACTGTGCTTTCCTTGACTTACATTCACACACACACACACACACACACACACACACACACACACACACACACTTTTATTTTAAGCAGGAATCTTTCCTACTGATTTCTAATTTATTTTATGGTAATCAATTAAGATAAGATTCTGAATATATTTGAAGACTAAAAAAAATCTTTATTTTCCAGGAATTTGCCAAGAATATTTATAGTGTTACTCAGGGTTTTTCATATATTATGCTTGCTTTTGACTATGTATTAGTTCATCTTGTTTCATTTTGTTTTAATCCTTGTATGCTGCCCTAGAAATTCAAACAATTAGTAATTTATATATCACTACATTTGTACCTGAATCTATATCCCCCCTACCACAAATTTAACTTCTGACAGGAAAAAAAAGCAGGGCACTCAATGGTTTCACATTTTAATGTTTTAGTGTTCTATGTAAACGCTATCTGTTTGCCTCTTCATGTATTTCATGAAGCTGAAGCAGTTTTCTATAAAATTGTGCACCCCATTTTACATAAACAGACAGCATTTGCTTTTACAGCTTGCAGAGAAAAGAAATGCGAACAAAATACATTTAAAAAATAGATGGAGGGGTGTCAAATGGAAGATATCCCAAGGGGACAGTGAATTGCTTTCCTGCCTTTGACTCTGCTTCTGTGGGGGGAGAGGAAGGCAATGTTTATAAAAGAGTGAGATTTACATATCTAGAATTTTCTAAGCAAAAAGCCCAGTACTACACTCTTTCAGGTAAAAGAGAATCTCAAACTTTTATTTTTCTTTTCCCTTCAGTTTCTAATCCTGGGAGAGAAACCAACAAGGCTGGAACATTGGAGCAACCTGGCAATATATCACTTTGACATTCCTCCTGCAAAGCATTGTGATGGGAGAACAAAGGTGAAGTCATTTACCATGCTTCGAAGCCAGAACTTCCAATCTCCCAAATGCGGCTCCTTTGACTACCTCTCAATTTTGTTATGACAGAAGGATGTGAAATACTCTCGATTCTTAGAATAAATTGATCTTCCCTAAATGGATTTTACCAGTTCTAAATGGCTAGCGATGCTTAGATGACTAGTCAGTACTGAGTTCTCGTGAAAAATGTGGTGGTATAGTTGAAGGAATTGTTTCTTGGCACAGGGAGGAAATTGCATTGTTGATAGCCTTTGTGGTCCCTTAAGGTTACTCTGACAAACTGAACAAAGGAACACATTTGTTTTATTGAACATTACTCTCGCTGTTGTGTCACTGAACAAACCTGGCCTTGACTCAACTTTGGGGAAAGCATTCCTCCCTTTTCAAGAGGCATTCCTTTATGTTGGTCTTTTGCATTTGTTAGCATTACACAATGAATGTGAAATGAAAAACACTATTCTTGTTTCCCATGCAATCTTTTAGTCCTTAGCACTTTAATCCTCATTCTCTACATCAGTGGTTCTCAACCTCTGGTCCTCTGAGGGGCCATGATGTCATCACAATGGGTCCACGCAAACTTGAAATGTTATGATTTAAACCATGAGTTAAGTCTTAGTGGCCCGTGGTCATGGCCCATGGCCACACAAGGTATTTAAAGGGGGTTTGTAGTGAGGAAAAGGTTGAGAACCACTGCTACATCATTTTCTTTTGCATGTTACTTACCATTCAATGGACCTAAAATTAAGTAAGAAAAGGTAAAAGTCCCCAACAATGAGAAATTATTCTGAAATTCCAACCGTTATTCTGCAAAACAAGATATTTATGCTGCTGCAGAGTTGTGATTTACTCAGCTATTTTGCTTATGGAAGATGATCTTATGTGATCATGAAGATGCAGAGCCAGTCTAAGAGTGGCAGAACAACCATTGTGTAGGAGAAGAAGAAGGAGTATTATCTACGGTATATTCCCTGCCCTGAGTTATTTACTAAAAATTTTATTTATTTATTTATTTATTTATTTATTTATTTATTTATTTATTTATTTATTTATTTATTTATTTATATTTGTCAAGCATGTATATGATTACAGACAAAGTATAAACATGATTGTGAATATATAAGATGTACAAGCATGGTTATGAGTACATGATATTTTACGAATACATGGGGACATTAGGACAGGGACAGTAGGCACGCTGGTGCGCTTATGCATGCCCTTTATGGTAGGATTTCACAAAAATCTAACATAAATAAACAAAACACCTGGATGCTATCAGATTGCTTACCTCTGTGCTATCTAATGTGACAAAGACAGAGGGCTTTAATCCAGGATTAAAAAGGTTATATTAATTGAAATACATTGGCTTCTTTAGCCAGATTTGGCGTTTGAGGAAGGAGAATTTGCCTTGAGTTGGTCCTTTTGATTGTAGGATGCTAGTATGCATATTGCTACATTATTTATAGTACCTGGCAGGAATCAAGGCATCATCCGTCATTTTAATTGCCCACAATCCTACATGCTGTGCGGGTTTGGAGGAAATTTGAAAAAGCAGACGCTTTCCCAAACCTATCTGCAGCCATCAAATGAGCTCACACCTAGTGGATCAAAAATGATTGAAGCTGGGCATGTTTTTGGAGCAGTCAGATCCTAATAATTATTCAAGGATTCTCCTGTTGATGAGGGTTCATATCTTGGAAATTCTATTCTTATTTATCTTGTCTATTTAGAGAGAAAAAGGATGAATCTGTTGAGATTTAATAAGTTTTCTAAATTGTAACGGAGCTGTTGTCCATCTCTGCCATTTTGCTACCATGAAATTATTATATGAATGAAATATGAACATACTGATAAAATGCTATGATGTTACAAATAGCTTCAGGGAAGACACTTCCATTTTTTATTCTAAATGAACCGTGGATAAGATTGCTGGTTTTCAATTCCCAGGGTTACTGGTTCATTAATCTTCAGCAAGTGGAGGAGAAATTTTCTTATTCTATTATGCAAAGTTTTGAGTACAGTTAATGTTCTTCTTCTTTGTCATTTAAAGTCACTTCTGATGAATATGCACCTGCTAAAGGGTGCTCTTTTGAATCAGATCTATTCATATACGCATGATTTAATATTTTTTTATTTGATCATTGCACAATGAACAAACAAACTAACAAAAATCTATGCTCATAAGCCTGGATCTGGTAGAGCAATCAATTGCGCAGATGTTTTGCATTAATGCGTGAACTTCTTAGAAATGTCAGATGCTTTTACATCAACCTTTCATGGATCAAATACTGGATAATTCTAATGCATTCTGATCTATTATGAACATTATGCACTGTAACACATTTGCAACTGCGACTGTAATGTTTCACATCTTCATAAATCAGGCTTATGCTTTTTATCTATATCAGTCCTTTCGTTTTCCTTCTTTGTAGCCCTATTGCAGGGGTGACAAACTCGATTTCATTGAGGGCCACATCAGGGTTGTGTTTGACCTCGGGGGGCTGGGGTGGGTGTGGCCAGCGTGGGCATGGCCAGCTCGAAGTCACTCATGTCGGGGGCGCTTGTGGTGGCCCAAGCACTCTGCCAGCAAAAATTGGCTCCCAAATTCCATTTTCGGCTGCGACAGCTTCCTGCAACCCTCTGCCAGCAAAAAACGGAGCACCCATGGCCCTCCTGAGCTCCGTTTTTGCTGGCAGAGGCACCGCGGGCCAGTCCTTTGCTGTTTCCAGGGCAGCCCCATGGCCCATATCTTAGTACCCCATGGGCCGGATCTGGTCCCCGAGTCTTATATTTGACATCCCTGCCCTATTGGGTCATTATCCTGTCCTACACCTCTCCCCTATCCCATGTAAGAAAAGTGATACATTCATTATTCTTATTCCCTTGCATGTTGACCCGTGAAGCATTTGCACATATGTGTTTGCTATGCTGTGTAGATTCCTCCATGCAAACTTAAAGCCAAATATGTTTGGATCAGTGGTGCATTGCTACTGGTTCACACCGGTTCTGGAGAACCGGTAGCGGTCATTTGGCCAGGGTCGCCGAATCGGTAGCGACCACTGGCTTGCCATGCCCCCGAACCGGTCCCCGCTCTAACGCGCGCCCTGCCTCGCCTTCACCACCTGCATCCACAGAACTGCCTCCTCCTGCCTACACACAGGTAAGCATTTGCACTAGCCTCCCCCCCTCCCCACCGGGCCAGCATCTCCCGAAGCCGCCGGCATTGCAGCCGCAGTGGGGATGGGGGAGCAGCCCGGCAAACTTCGCAGCCACGTGGTTACGAAGCTTGCTGGACCGGGCGGCCCCCTCCCTGCCTGCCAGCCTTTCCCAAAGCCACTGCCATTGCAGCCGCGGCGGGGACAGGGGGGCAGCCCGGAAAGCTTCGCAGCCATGTGGCTATGAAGCTTGCCGGGCGGTCCCCTCCCCACCTGCCAGCGTCTCCCGAAGCCACCGCCATTGCAGCCGCGGCGGGGACAGGGGGGCAGCCCGGAAAGCTTTGCAGCCATGTGGCTATGAAGCTTGCCGGGCGGTCCCCTCCCCACCTGCCAGCGTCTCCCGAAGCCACTGCCATTGCAGCCACGGTGGGGATGGGGGGGCGGGCCGGCAAGCTTGCTGGGCCGGCGGCTTCAGGCCGGTGGCTTCGCCCTCCCCGCCACCACTGCCCTCTCCTACCACCGCCCTCTTCTTCCACTGCTGCCGTCTCCTGCCAAGGCTGCCGCTACCATCTCCTGCTGCCACCGCTGCCCCCACTCTCAGCCCAAGCGCAGCAGCTACAGCATCTCCCCGAAGGGCCACCCGCCCACCCACCCCTTCTCCCACCACCGCTGCTGGGGCCAAGACTGCTGCTCTGCTGCGCTGTGCATCGGCAGCCCCGGGAGGGCGGACAGATGTCCCAGGGCTGCAGCATAGCAGAGCAGCAGTCTCGGCTCCAGTGCAGCGTCCCTTCGAGGGCCACCCGCCGTCAATCTTACCTCCAGAAGCACGTGGAAGATCTAGAAGGTAATGCTGACACTGGCAGCGGGGGAGGGAGACCCGCTGCGCTCAGCCAAAGAGCCGCCTCATGGGGACATGGCAAGGCTCACTTGCCTTTTGAGCCTGGCACGCTCGGCCTCAGGGGGACATGCTGCTTTCTTCCTTCTCCCGCCGCTGCTGCTCTGGAGCTCGCGGG
>QLTV01002419.1:11458905-11480724 GCA_003457575.1 Thermophis baileyi | reverse complement strand
CAACTCAATTTACAACTAAAAAAAGAAAAACCAAGAAATAAAGAAATTAAAAAAAAAAAAAAAAAAGCCTATCAGCCGTGTAATATCATCTATCAGAGCTAACCAAGAGAACCAGACTCTTAACAAGCTTGTTTCCTCAAGCCAAGGATCATAAGAAATCACTGGCTGTCTTATGTCGGAAAAAGAAGGCATGCAGAATTTGTCACAATAAGGAGTGCCAAACTTCTAGAAATGCTCTAATTATAGCTGCAAATAGTAGCTTCTGTTGATGCACTGCAAATTCTTACTAATTGTCTGATTAAAGTTTAAATGGGAATGTGGCTTGGCTAAGGTAATATCCATAAAGTAACCTGAGACATGGAAAATACAGCAGAGAAAACTTTTAACTATCTAATTGTATTGATTTTAACAGAACTTATTCTGAGCACCTCTGACAGTATCTGAGCAAGCTGCATTGGGGTGAACTACAATAGCAATAGCAATAGCCCTTAGACTTATATACCGCTTCACAGTGCTTTTACAGCCCTCTCTAAGCAGTTCACAGAGTCAGCATATTGCCCCCAACAATCTGGGTCCTACAAGGCTGCATCTTCTTACTATACTACACAAGATCAAGAATAACTCCCCACTCAACATACTGAAAGGAGCAGAGCATGTCTCAGCAATACAAGAAGAACATTGGATAAAAGAACGTTGGATACAAAAGATTCGGTGATTATGGAGGCACCCTTTTGTACAATAATCTTGGTGAATAAAATTGCCATGCTTTACTCACTAAATCTGGTTAATTGGTGAGTACAGCATGGAATTTGCAGGAGATTCCCACAAGAAGATACAGCAGAAATGCAGGAAAACAAAACAGGTACAAAATTGAAGATAATACAATTATATCACTAAGGTGAACCATTTAAAATATAGTTTGAATTCAATGTGGTTGAGTAACAAATAGAATCCACAATATAATAAGCATAAGCCTATTCTCATTATTAGGGTGACAAGGTGGTTCAGCAGTTAAGATGCTGGGCTTGTTGGCTGGAAAGTTGGCAGCCCAGGTTTGACACCCCAGCACCACATGGTGGTGGTGGGGAGCTCCTGTCCTTGCCCCAGCTCCTGCCAACCTAGCAGTTAGAAAGCATGCAAATGCAAGTAGATAAATGGGTACCACTTCGATGAGAAGATAACAGTACTCCATGGTGTCATGTTGCCCACATGACCATGGAAATGTCATCCGACAGCGCTGGCTCAATGGCCTTGAAATTGAGATGATCACCATCCCCAATAGTCGGCAACGACTAGCAGAATAAAATCCACAGGGACGCCATTACCTTTACTTTAATTCTCATTACTAAGATTGAATTTCACAACTACAGGGCATTACTATGAATTTAAAAAGAAAGTAAAATATGAGGTCAAAGTAAAATATAGGCCAATGTTTCCCAGTGTTTTGTGGATAAATGGATCAGATGATGAGGGCCTGGTGATTCGTCTCTCATTACTCATGATAATTTCTGTTCATCTGTTCGTAAGAAGGGGATGTATTATGTTCCATGTGCCTTCAGCAATTTGTGATGGGAGATTCCACATTTTGCATTAGAAATTAAGTTAGTTTGCAAGTGTTTCTCTTGCATTATTAACATTACAAAACAGTAATCCTGATATGCCTGTATGCTTACACCAATAATGTATTTTTGTGCCGTGTTTTGCTTAGAGCCACTTAACTCAAGCAAAACACTGTTTAGGCTAGACAGTTTTGGCACACTTTGTGAGCTTTTTCCTACAGCTCTGGCCAAAAGCAATTCTAGGCCATCCAGATTGCTTCATCAAGGCAAATTGGATCACCTCTTCACTTCACTGAAGCAAATCACATCAGCTCCATTGTACAAATCACTTTGGTGAAGTGCTTTGTGCAGGCTGGATATAATACAACAGATTTGCAATGTTCACCCTTTAGGGGACTGCTGTTGGAAAGGGGAGAACATGGGGAGAAAAATCCAAATTATTCTTTGAGAACTTAATGGTATGGACATTTAATATAGAGAGAGACAGACAGTGAAAGTTATGTATGCTAAGGAGATATGATGCATCATCTGTGTAAGGTATGAGATATGTCATTCATATTATATCCATCAATCTTGAAGGACATGAAACTGTGGGAATGGTAAATATTGAGATTTCAGGGGTGTTTTTCTCACTGATTCTTCCTCCTTCCATCCTCATCATTTAATGCATAGACAACATCTGTTTCCATTTAGTTTATAGAATCCTACTTTCTTTTAAAACAGATTAATCAGGCGGATAGTAACAGAACTGTCAGGAGGAACCTCACTGAGACCAACACCCTTGAATCTTTATCGGTTCAAGGATGCCTATTCTAAAACAATTTTATGATTATAATATTTCCGCTATAATAGTTAGTCTTCATTACGGGTGATTAGTCCCCCTGCTTCTATGAGTCATACCAATCTGAACTGAAAGGCTGAATATATGCTTCCTCCGTGTTAGGAATTCATTAAGTCCTGAATAGTCGGTTGGCAGAAGGGAGCAACTGCTAATTGCTTCCAAAGCTTGTGACAATGGAGTTGGTAACACTCACATGCATCCTCTCTTTAGAGGAATTATAAACCCATGTGCAACATGTAGTTTTGTTAATTAAACTGGAAGGAATCATCTGAGTTAGAATCTGCTATAGATCTCCTCTCCTATTTTTAAAAAAGGTCCTTTATAATAAAACACCTACAGTACATGCAATATTTGCACTCTTTTCTAATCTAAACAACGGAGCAGCCAATTCCATACAATTTAGTGGTGCACAGTATGAAATTCAGAACTTTACTATTAATGATTTCATAGTGGGCTTTAAAAGTAACTTTCCGATGGAGAATACGGGAAAATATTATCCTTGAGGCACTCTAGCTGTCCCTGCTTATGAAAAGAGGGCTGGGGGCAAAGGCTGCTGGATCTGAAATCCTTGAACCAGTCCAATATGACCCTCCTGATCTTCAAAATCATGAGGCCTAACTGTTTTTCTCAGGTGACTCAAGTGTTCAGTGCAAATGATGCCATTGCCACTAAACGCAGTGGCACCTGAATGGAAAACCTTTTTATTTATACATCCATGACATCATTAGGTCAAGAGCTTTCTAATAAGACTATGGATTGGAGTGCTCCCCAATACAAGTCAAATATATTGGTTGTGTTCATTCCATCACAAGCTGATGAAGCGTTACTAGGCTTTCCCGCAAATCTGTGGAGTGAGAAACAACTTTGTTGCTGAGCTCTGTGTACATCAGAGGTGGGGAATTATGGATCCTTTATGACTTCTTTATGACAAGTCATAAAAGGGTCATAGTTTCCCAGCCCAGTGTACAGTGTACAGAAAATATTCCCATGTATATATAGAATGCTATTTTAAATTCCAAGCTGAAGAGAATCTTTCCCTCAGATGATGGAAGATGAGTTGGACTTCATTTCCAGATGAGTTGGATTTCATTTCAATGTCCAGAACTCTTAGCTAAGATAGCCCCTAAGAATGTTTATGTTAAATTGGAGGTACCTGGATTGACAGGAACGGAGGCAAGACGAAGTTCTGAACAGGAACGCTTTTATTTAACACTTCAGCACCACAGGCAATACGGTAGAACAGAATAGCAACTCAGCGTTTGACAGCTCCTTTTATAGTCGAGCTGTCAAACTGGCAACCAATGAGGACACCCCAATTTCCCGCTTGCCGGCTGCTCGTGTCTTAGCCAATCAGGCTTCGACATGCAGCCGGCTTGGGAAATTGGCAGTGTCGTAAGTCTGAGGACTTAACACCCCTCACCCCCTAGATCGCGCATGCGTAATCGGCAAGGTACACTGGGCGGCGTCGGCTCCTCCCTGATCGCCTTAGTTTAGGGCTGGCGGCGAAAGAGTGAGGAGCTGGTTGTAGGTCGTCTGGAACTCCCTGCGTCTCGGCCGCAGAGTCGTCTGGAATGGAAGGCATCACTGGAGCAGGGCACTCGGCAGGCCTGGTAGGAGACGAATGCCTCTCGCGGCTCAGAGATGGTGGAAGGTCGGGGCAGTAGACCAGGGCCCGGGAGCGGGTGGAAACTTCTGGGAAGGCTTAGGCCTGGTCCGGCTGAGCAGGCTCCATGCAGGGGACCCGTCGTCTTAGTTGGTTGATGTGCCGGCGCCACAGCCGGCCATCGGTGAGCTGGACCCTATAAGAGCAGGGTCCAGTTAGTTGAGTCACATGTCCCGGCAGCCATTTTTGGCCGGCACCTAAATTAAGGGCGAATATGGGATCCCCCACTGAGAATCCACTGGGCCATCGGTCAGGAATAGGTGGTTGTCCACAGTCGAAGTTGGGGTCGAATGTGGTTCGGAGATGGCGGCCCATCAGTAACTCAGCAGGACTAACCCCGGTGGCCTGGCAAGGGGTGGTGTGTTGGGCTAACAGGTATGTACACATGCTGTGATGCCAGTTATCATGCCCCAGGTGCCCCAAAGACTCTTTAGCTGATCTAACTGCCCTTTCAGCCAGGCCATTGGCCACAGGGTGAGCTGGCGCTGTGGGGGCATGGCGGATCCCCAGTCTGGCCAGGAACATTTGGAATGAGGATGCTCCAATTTCCCACTTGCCGGCTGCTCGTGTCTTAGCCAATCAGGCTTCGACATGCAGCCAGCTTGGGAAATTGGCGTCATCGTAAGTCCGAGGACTTAACAGTTTAAAATCCAAAAATCAGAGGGTATCAAGTTGGTGAAAAAAAACTCTTTCAGGAAGTCAGTGTTTGAACTGCATTCCATTTAAATGTAAGCTACGCAATTTTGTGTTCCGAGCTAGATTACTTCAAGTTTGGCAATATCTCTCAGCAGCCTCTAGACTCCATGGCCGCCAGCTCATTTGCAAAAATAAATATGCAAATAACTAAACAGGCTTAGGCAGCATTATCTCTTTATAATACAGTTTTGCAACTTATTTCTATGCAGTTTGGCTCCTGTGCACTTGATGTATGGCATGAAGTGAAGCGCATAAGGAAAGAACTACTGTGTAAGAAAGCTGAGAAGTCTTAAATGCCTATTGCTTGTTTACCGAATCCATGTGAGAATAAGTAACTGATGAAGTTCCTAAAATGTAATGTGATGCTGGAAGGCCTCAGCCTGAGATTGCAAGCCATTAATTGTCAATCCTTATATTTAATGATATGACTAAATGAGCCAGGACTATTTAACAACAGGCCCTCTTAAAAGAGAAAACAGAAAAACATTGCTGAGAAATGGGGCGATAACTTGCATTTCACCCATTCTGTAGTTAATCTTTCCTCTTGCGCCTTCTCAATGTATAACAAGAATAAAATCCAATCAGTGAAGGGAAGTGATTTCCTATTTATTGGAGCAACAGCTGTTCAGAAATGATGCACTTTCCCCAGAGAATTCAACCAGAAAACATGCCATCAGTTTTAATAAATGCCCTTGGGGAAACACTGAGCTTCACAGTATGATCTAGCAGCCATTAGGAAAACTACATAGTTTAGAGATGAGAAAAGAGCAACTCACTGCCAGAGTTTTCCAGTTCAGTTTCTCTAGTTCCATCTTCTGACCTAGCTTAGATATGGCAAGAATCATAGATGTTTACTATAAATTAGGATGATCAGAAAACAATGAAACATGTGCTGTGACATTGAAATGCATATTTGGTCTCTTGCCTCCCCTATGGACACCTATAGGAAAAGTGTCTCTGCTTGACCTGTAGTTGCTATTTTATAGTGTTTTGTGTGACTGTCCGCATCCCCAACTGGTAATATGCAAGGGCTATTGCATGTTTCCTTCATGTGTGATCTGTATGGTTCATCAACAAGCTCTTCTGTCTTTTGTACTCAGCAGTTGTTCAATGATGTCATCACAGCCCAACACTGGGTAAATTGCCTGGTGTGTCCAGGTCCAAAACTGAACACATCAAGGTGGAGATTGTAAATAATCTTTATTCTGCAGAAGAAAGCGACACAGAGACATCTCTGTTTCAAAGCCTGTGTAACCTTCCAAAGTCTACTGGGAGTTTTACACAGCATTTACCATATGTTACAGCATGTTAATGTCACAGGATCGCACGTTGTTTTTTTCATGCCTCTTTACAGTAATTACTGTCTTTTTAACATCTCAGCATTTTCACATATGCATGATCCAATACTCAGCAAAGTTTTTCTATCACAAATGTGGAGTAATCAGTGCTACATGTTCCATACCCATGATTTTTCCAGCAAACTTCCCTTTTCAGCTTCCATATTTAGCCATAATATTTTCAAACCTTTCCTGTTTGTGCCTTTTGCCTTATCCCATAATAGACACCGGGGTCACATTTAACAAGCTAAGCATGGTGTACTTTACTCCAAAATGTAGGGCTTTATTGAGATTTATCAACTTTTATTGGGAATTTAGAGGTGTTTTTTTTTCTACCGGTAGCAATGAGATTGTTGGGAGAGAGTCAGTTGCATTCCATCAATGTAGAGATGAGACTTAACTTTCTTTTCTGATGTCATATCCTTCAGCAATGGCCTTATTGCGCTCAGAAGATGGATGAAACAAATCAAACTGAGTCCTGGTGAGAAAGAATTCCTGTACATTTTGTTTTGCAGTGAGCAGCACTCTTTCTCTGAATGATCAAATACACAGATTTTGAATGTAACTGGATTCATCGCTCCTCCTAATAGATAAGGTAGCGGAGGGGGCGAGGTGTTCTTTGGCTCAGCTTAATTTGATTGTGCTATCTATTGCCTTTTCCTGTTGAAAGAAGATCCTGTCTTAGATATTGTAATGTGCTCTACTTAGATCTGTCTTTGAAAAGTCAGCATAAAATGTGAAAAGGAAACTTGCCAAGTGTCTTGTTTCAACTGAAAAAAGACTAATTGGTGACCAGAATAGACAAGCACAAGACTTGGAATTAGGAATGAGAAAAACAAAACAAAGTATTAAACTGTAAGCAAGGTCCAGTGGAAATCCACAGGACAGATCACATTAGCTCTACAAGAGGACAAGGTGACTGGATTATTACAAAACAGAGAAGCTGGGGAACAGGCATTGTTCCAGCAACTAGTAGCACAGAAAACCAAACAACAAAAAAATTAAGCCTGCGTTCTGAGAATCTTGGCCAAGATTCTCTGTGGATCATCCATTGTGCCAGTGTATCAGAGCAAGCTCTTCCACAGTTTGTTGCCAAATCATTAGCACAAAAGACAAAATTGGCAAGTGATGGTTTACAGCATGGTAAAGTTCATTAACAGTGCAATTAGGAAAGATCACAATTTTATACCCTCTCATTTCTGATTCATTCATATCTGCTGCAATGTCTGCTCTTCCCAGCCTGTCAAAACCACAATCTGCAATCTCAAAAGAGGTCCTTAAAATCACAATATGCTTCTGAGGCACTTCCCTTGATTTATATCCTGCCAATTTGCACCAGCCAGAATGAAGCTAAAGGTTGATGATCCCATATGTTAAACAGGCTAGCCTGTCTTGTTTTTTGTGATGCATGTCTATAGTGAATTTAGATGATTGGTTTACCAAGTGATCAATTTTGGGGGAGGGGGGAATTTTAGTTTGCTTCTCAGATAATTAAGTGCAACTTTCTCTGGTAAACATTCTCCTATTTCTGTACTTGCTGTCACATCTTGCCTTGTTTTGTAGCTGTGGAGTAAACCTGTATATTTTCAAGCACTGCTGCAATTATTTGTTTTATGACATTTTCTTTCTTAGGGTGAATAATGTTTTGGGTTTCCTAGAAAAATATTCATGCTGATAACAATGTTAACAATTTCCCCACGTCTGGGGCTTTAAAACTGCAGACTACCTCTCAGGGTAGGAGTAAAAGGGTTGCAATATGGCTAGCAGCATTGGGACCCTTAAAGGTGATGGGCCCTACTCAGAGTCTCTTCCCACTGTACCCCAACAGCCTGCAATCACCATGAAAGTTGTGAGTCTACAATCCAGCCTGACCATCTGATGCCCACTACACCTCCTGCAAGGCTGTACACACTTCTAATCAGCTGCCTTAATGTATTTTGTGAAGTCCCTAAGGTGACATAAAGTATACTAGCCTAAATTCCCTCTGCTACATCTAATCTCTATTGTCCTATTAACAAGGCCAGTGGGTGGCCTAACAAGTACAGTTAAGCTGAACGATATGTGAAAGGCATGATCCAAGGCATTGGGCTGTTACCCCATCTTTGAGAATTAGGTGCTTGGAGGGCTCCCATAAAGAAGGAGAGTCTATCCTCTTTTATTATTATTATTTTTATTATTTATTAAATTTGTATGCCGCCCAACTCCCAAGGGACTCTGGGCGGCTCACAACAATATAAAAAACCATTAAAAGAAACCATAATAAAAACAGTTAAAAACAGTTAAAAACTCATACATACCATTTCATGGCCAGACCTCGCCAATTACAGAGGCGAGATCAACGGCCCCAAGCCTGCCGGAAGAGCCAGGTCTTCACCGCTTTCTGGAAGGCCAGCAGGGTTGGGGTGGTCCGGATCTCAGGGGGTAGCTGGTTCCAGAGGGCCGGAGCAGCCACAGAGAAGGCCCTCCCCTGCAGGCCCGCCAGCCGGCACTGTTTAGCTGACGGGACCTGGAGGAGCCCAACCCTGTGGGATCTTACCAGTCGCTGGGAGCTATGTGGCAGAAGGCGGTCTCGAAGATAATCTGGCCCTGAGCCATATAGGGCTTTAAAGGTAATAACCAACACCTTGAATTGTGCCCGGAGACCAATAGGAAGCCAGTGCAGCTCGCGGAGGATTGGTGTAATTGGGTGTACCTAGGTGCACCCACAACAGCTCGCGCAGCCGCATTCTGGACCAATTGTAGTCTCCGAACACTCTTCAAGGGTAGCCCCATGTAGAGCGCGTTGCAATAATCTAACCGTTTTGCTTTACTAGGAATCTTACTCCATGGCATTGGGTCACCTGCAGTGCCAATGCCATGGTGGAGGCAGCAGTGGCAGGCAGGAGAAGGGAGAAGGAGGAGGAAGGAAGGAAGGAAGGAAGGAAGGAAGGAAGGAAGGAAGACCTGCTGAATGATCTGCTTCTATCAATCTTTTGAGGTTGGCCAGGCCAAGAAAGAAACATTGCAGGGATTCCAGAAATGCTACTTTACTGTTGTAGAATATATTAACAGAATTGTGAAAGTCTGAGATTCCCCCCCCCCTCTATTTTTAAGGACAGCAAATGCAAAGCAGGACAGTTCTCTTTCTCATGCTTTCTATTTTACCAGGGATGAGCCTCTCCTCTCCTACCTCTATCTCAAGAGCAGAGCTAAATTCCTCCACAGACTCAATCAAGTTTTTTTTACTACCTGTAGAGAAAATGACTTAGCAGGTCATTTGGGACTGCAGTCTGCCAATAAGAGCTGGGCACATCTTAGTATCACTCCCATCACTTTCATCGCACCACACATTGTAAACCCACAACACCACTTTGATACTAGACCAGAAGGGCCCTCAGCTATGGGCTGGGGATGAGCAGAAGCTCATCAGAGGATGTCATACTAGACAAAGTTAGTGGAGGCTTCATGCAGCAGAGGTTAGGGTCCTATGTGCAGGTGCCCTAAGACTAACATATTTGGGTGCATTCTGGTTGACTATAAGGTGGCAGCAAATAGCTTAAGAAACTTCTGGCTTGGATTTTTTGCAGCCCAGTGATTGTGACCATCGTAAAAAAATGCTAAATCCCACATGTATCGGTAGGAATGAGAGAGGAAGCAGAAGAAAAAGGTAGAAAATGAATGGTGTAGTTAGCAGATGTGGATGAAAGTGAGATGGAAGTATGTGTAAGAAAGGGCAGAGGAAAGAAACAGGAAAGTTTAGCTGTGTCACAGAAAAATGAGTGGCTGATTTAGACTGAATGTAAACTGAGAAGTCATTACATTATAGCGTTTTGTCCAGAGGCCCAAAGGCAGTTTTTTGATAGAAACAGCTTTCATTATGTAGCTTATCCAATACGGGAGATTAAATTTAAATGGAGATGTGCAAAATTCATCAAGGCTAAGAAGGAACATTCCACTTCCCTCTGGGCCATGCTGAACCACCTGCCAGGCCATTTGCATGCCAGAGATGGTTTGGGAGTTTACAGAAGTCAATTCTCCTAACTTGGTTAAGTTGTGTAGTCGAATTGAGCCATATGAAGAACAAAACACGATTAGAACTAGTATCAATCATGTGCTGAAACAGAGTGAATATCACTCTGTTTTACTCTTCCATGCATGCTCTTTAAGCATCACACATACTGTTGGCAAACACTCACTGGAGCCAAGCAATGGTCACCTAGCTTCTATATACACTTACACAATGTGCTTGCAGTCCATTGCTTGTAAATTATACAACTCTAAACATAGCTGTTTACTGCAGTGGAAATAGAGTGACCCTGCTGAGTGCCAGGCCACAATACTGACATGACAATTACAATTATTCTAGTTAATGAAGTTGGCAGGACAAACCTAAGACCTTTGCCATAAATCAGACTTTATATCTTTAGCAAATAGCTGGCCACGACCCAAGAAGAAATCTGCATAAACAAAGTAACCTTTCACAGTTGACTTTTGTTTGGTACCAGCCTTCTTCAAAGATGTAAATCAAAAGATACAGAATATGTATCCTTTAGCTATTTCATTAGGACCAAAATAATACTCCAATGGCTTCAAGAAGAGAATAGAAAGATCTATTTGAATCACATTCTGATAGGAACTGATCTAATTCTTATTTCAAAAGTAATGTACTAGCCAGAATGCAATTACCATTTTTGTCATCTCTTTCTAAAGTTTTTAATATAGTCCATCAGTGTAAAAAAAGAACACATTGTTCATTCATATCTCTTCCGACGAACAAATGGTTGCAGAGTGATTAACAACCATAAAACTGAGATTAAATATAAATCAAGAAAATAACAAAGCTGATTTAAATACTAAAAACCCAGTGGTAAAACTGATTAACATTTACTGAAACTTAAATATTCCCTAGGAGACGAAAATCTGAACTGGTTATCAAGTAGAGTAGACAATTGTGTACGAAAACCCATACATAATTTTGTATCATTGGAAATGGGTATGAAATTTCCTGCCAATTTTAGAAATCTCAAACTGAAACAGATTAGAGAAAATGTGTCTGTGTGTCTAAAAACATGGAAACATTAAAATAATTGTTAATAATGAAATGTTTACTGTTGTCAGCACTAATTAAATGTTAGATGTCTCTATTGGTAAGAGTTTAAACAAAGGAGATAATCTTTATTGCTTTGGTATGGCTTCTATGTCATTTTTTTTTAAATGCACGCTGAGTTGTGATGATATTCCTCTTTTAGAAAGCAGAAGTGTGCAGCTTGACAAACATTCAAAAGTTTCTTTTCAGACTAGGAAACATATGGTTAAATAAGAATTCACTTAAATTCATCTTCAGGATAGCAATTTAGAGCTAGAAACTGGAAATTATCATCATGTCCTTTATTTAGTCTCAGTACTGCTTGTCTTTCCTGCCAGAAGTCCAAGGATCAGCACTTCATTATTTCTTTCCATTTCACCTTCAAAGCAATCCCCCCCCCCCCGCCAAAATCACTTTATGAAGTCCACAACCAAGTAAAGGCATTTGAGGTTAGTTTTCCTCATTCTAGATCCAACCCTCTAATCACTTGCAGTTTTTTTTTTTTTTAAATGGATCTTGGTCTAAAGACATAATTTGTTGATCTAGCTAGAGAGAAAGCACTTTTAAAAATCAAACAAATAGCATTGTGAAAAAAATTATTTGCCTCTGTACTCTGCGGAGTGAAATGGAGCTTTCCAACAACAGTGCTCTGAATTATTTTTCTTAATAAGTTGCATGAAAATGCAACTTAATGAGTGTAGTAACAACTGGTGTAGCTCCTGATGGTGCCACATCTCTCGCACTAACGATTTGTTATTCTCAGAGTCCTAGTTCGCACACTGTGCTGAGGCAAACCTGCAATTTGTTGGTTTTGACTGAGCATGTTCTGCACACCCAGTCACTTATGGGTTTGTACAGTTGTCTGTGGTTAAAACAAACTGTGGCTTAGAGGTATATGTGATACAGATCTGATTCAGTCCTTTGCTTATTCCTCAGAAGAGTATCAGTTGAAGCCAGTTGTAGATTTATGGGCCACATGAATTACATTTTCCAGTAGACCAAGGCTTAATGTTTGTTGCCATCAAGTGATAGTCTGGATTTTTGCAATCCAGATTTGGTAGCTTCATGTAGTCTGCAAATGAAAACCTGGAGGTTGCACATAAGTCTAGACCTCCTACTGGCCCCTCACTGTTATGAATTAGGATTCAGCTACTTTGACACAACTAAGTATTGATTACTCTACTACCTATTGAACACTTCTGCACAACCACTCCTTTCATTTCCCAAACACTTAGAAATGGTTCGAAGAAAATTGTGATGATTTTAGCTCATGCTGACTTCGAATGTTGAGATCCTACAGTAGGAAAATAATTTCCCACCCATTCCACACAAAGGAGGAAAGGAAGGAACAACAACTATAATATAACAAGAGAACAGGACATTTTGGTCTTATTCATTCTGTGTAGATTATTGAGAAGAAGCAGCAAAATTGTAAAAATGGTGTTTGTTTTCCAGAACAAACAGCTGAAGACATCTTAATATTTTTTTTTTAAAAAACAACAACTCTTAGTTTCACCGATTCTTAGATTCTCCAGGAATGAAGTGCTGGAAAGCTGAATTTGGGCTGCCTTCAGACTGGTGTAACCTGCTAAAATAAAAGTGCTCAATTTATTTAGAGGGAAAGAAAAAGACTTTTATTGTCAATTCCCAGAGCAAATATTTCTTTGTGCCTCATATCATAATCAACTATTGTCAAAGGGTGGTTTAAAAAAAAGCAATAAAAAGTTTTCCGGGTAAAACTTTATTGGATGCAAGTATGTTCTACTTATTGATCTATTTTATAGGAAAGAGGCAATGTTCTAAACACATTCACTTTTCCTTTGGAACAATAGTTTTAACACACCCCTTCCTTTTTGATTCTTTAGTTATGTAGAATTTAATCATACAAGTCATTATGCCTCTGAATACAGTTGTGTCATTAATTAGCAATAGCAATAGCACTTAGACTTATATAGTGCTTCACAGTGCTTTACAGCCCTCTCTAAGCGGTTTACAGTGTCACCAAATTGCCCCCAACAATCTGGGTCTTCATTTTACCCACCTCGGAAGGATGGAAGGCTGAGTCAACCTTGAGGCGAACTGCTGAACTGCTGGCAGCCGGCAGTCAGCAGAAGTAGCATGCAGTACTGCATTCTAACCACTGCGCCACCATGGCTCTTAATTAATACACCAAACTAGTACAGGATCAGATTGAAAAATGGCACTGTTAATTTTCTGTCTCTCCTAAAATGAAAATAAGATAGAGGACCAACCTTGCTATTCTAACTTTCATAATAAGAGAAAATTTTGTTAAACCTATTTGCCATATTTTGATATATGCTAAAACACCTCTTATTTGTTAAAGTGCAGGTAGACCTCATTTAGTAATAGCCTCATTTAGCAAAGGTCACAGTTACTATGTGACCAATCCTTGCATTTACAATCTTTACAATACTGTAAAGCAAAGGAAAGCTAAGGTAAGATTGTTAGCACAATCACAAATTTACTTAATGCCTGCCTCACTTAATGCAGGGGTGGGTTCCGAAAATTTCCAATACCACTCTGTGGGCGTGGCTTAGGGTTACGCGCGCACGCGCTCCCCCGGTGCAATTCTGTGTCCGCGCATGCTCAGTCACTATAATCTGCCCGAAACACAGCTGAGGAGCTGATCAGCTGTGCTTCGGGCAAAGAATAAAGGACAGCCTTAACCCGGGGGCGGGTGGGAGGGCCCTTTCCAAAGCAGCAGCAGAGCACAAACAGCCCAAAACGTAAAAAAGCCACCAAAAATTCCCAGAAAAAAATGGCAGCACCCACGGACTGGCACCGACCAAGGCGGGTACACGACGCCATCATGACGTCACCAGCGCCTCGCTACCGGTTCGGGCGACCCAGTACAAACCGGGAGGAACCCACCCCTGACTTAATGCCTAAATTGCGAGTCCCAATTATGGCTGCTTAAACAAGGATTACCCATACAGAGAAAGATAAGTTCATGGAAGAGGTTCTTAACAACTTAGAGTCAACTTAGAGTCAAGATCTTCTGACTTTATCTGGTGTTGCCAAGGTCTCTCTCCCTCAGTAAATGTTGCTTGACCAGTCTGCTTTTCTTTTTCCTCTGTTTTCCCTAAAAATCTCAACAATCCTTTTTATCTAAGAAACCTCCTTTGCTTAAAATATTTATTTAATGCTTGGCCATAAATCCCCCATCTCTGAAGCATCAGGAGAAAAGCAGAGCTTTAGCCAACAGGCTATTTGAAAATGGCCATATTCAGGCCATAGTTTTCTATAACAAGTCTGGTAAAAAAGATTTGCTGAAACTATGATTTATAAAGCTGATTTATCTGAATAGCTCTCCTTAATATTGACTAAAGCTTAGGAGAGAGCCATCCAAACAACCATGGGATTAATTTAAAGCAGAAAATTTTGAGATGTGCTAGAGGAGGAAGAGAGAAAAGAGGAATGGGAAAAGGCATTATTTAAACTGAGCAGATCCCTTATAGGTACCTCTTAAAGTATGAGTGCAGAATATGTAGTCAGCTCTGCTGAATTGATGTTACTGTTAATTATTGATTTATAATGAGTACTTTTTAAAATGTTTATACTATCGTTTCATTGTTTACTCCATACATGATATAATTATTATTAGGCCACCTTTCCCTCTGATATTTTATCAAATAAAAATTATGGAGGGAATAATTCTACTGTACTTGAATGTTAGCTGTGCATCCAAACATGATTCAAAGTAGTAGAAGACTTCTGGATGGTGGAAGGACCAATGGAAAATGATATAACTGAAAGAATGAGCCAAGCTCTACTAAGAGACAAAATTCACACAGCTGAAGGAAGCACTGATGGGATTTTTGAACATGTGGTTATTAATCTTGCATCTCGAGGCTCCTGGCATTTGTCAGAGGCATTTACAACTGAATTCTGTTATAGATGGAAATTCATCTACCTGTACAGCACACCTGACAGCCCTCTTGTCTTCAGCTGCTTCCCCTGATGTATAAAGCAATTGTCAAAATTTATAGCTCATTCGCATACAGTCCCAATTCTCTTTGGGTAGAAATTATTTAATCTGTGCCATCACTTTAAAGTATCCCTGCCAGGGACAAAGGATAAAATACCTCAGGAGGCATTCAATATGGCTGGGAAGATTTCAAAACTAAAGATGATTCAGGGTAGGCTTGTGTTTCACAACTGGCATTTAAACTGGAAATTCAGTATTGGCAGGTGGAAGACTGTCAATTGGACAGCATTAGCAGGCCAAAGTTGTTAATATCACAGACATACACCCATACACAACTTCTACAGAGGCCAAGCTCCAGTGCCTACATGGTGAAAAAAAAAACCTGTGAAAAATACACATATGTATTTTAGCTACTGAGCTCATAAATAATGATGCCAAGCAGAAATTTCCATCCAGAAAGTAAGAACTTTATTAAAGACACAGAACTCCAGTTCATTTTTTTTTTGCTGGGACAGATTATAATACTTTATTTCATATTAATTACATTTTTACACATTTTATTAGAATTTTTCACTACAATGAAATTATAAAATATTAAAAGAAAAAAGGTAGAAAAAAAGAAAAGAAAAAAAGATAAAGAAAATATAGAATTATGATTTCCAACATTGTTTCTATTGAGTAATTACCATCTTACTTTTTCACTCCCTAACTCTTTTTAATTCCCAAATCCATAAATCATCAGTTCAGACTTTTCTTCTTTTGACAAAATTCCACTTAAGGCTCCCAGTCCTTTAAACAAGTCTTTATCATTTTTTGCCTGATCAATTTGTCAGTTTCACTATTTCCACAAGGTCCATCAATTTTATACGCTAACCTTCTACCATAGGTGTTTCATTATTCTTCCAATTTTGTTGGTACAGTAATTATACGAATTATATACAATGTTAGTTTTCTGTGTTTTGTTTCTAATTCAGCTTTCATAAAATCCAATAGAAATAATTCTGGTTTCATCCAACCACTAATCTGCAGGATCTTTTGCATCCTTGTATGCATATTAACTACATTTTTTATCCATCAGAATTTCTGTCTCTTATGCTGCTTTGTGTAGACTCTCATGGAAAAAGCAATTGGTGTGCAGGACTGGTTTGATATATATTTGAATTGCTGAACAGAATCTGCAGAGCAAAAGAGACACAAGATTGTTAGTACTGTCATTACTTGACTTTAATTATACATATTATGCATGCAAGCTCAAGACAGCTGGCATCTTTTCAGTTAATGATTCTTTATTATCAGTTTTTAGAAGAAACGGAGTTGATGTCCAGACTTTAATGAATTCTCTTTAGATTTCCAGAAATAAAACATTTGTGTGTCCAATTCCGCTGTTCAGATATATTAGCCATAGTGAATCTGGATCTCTATTAGTAGTTGTGCAGGACTCAATTACTTCAACAAGTCAGCCATTTTGAGCTGTCAGGTAAATAATACTGTTTAATTATGCGACATCAGTGGTGAAATGCTCCCGGTTCGGCCTGGTCCGGGTGTACCGGTAGCGCCACCTGCCGGTGGTTCGGAGAACCGGTAGCAATGGCAGCGTGAGGCTCCGCCCATCCGCCTGGACGCTGCCATTTTTTTTACCCTCTGCGCATGTGCAAAGCACTCTGCGCATGCGCAGAGGGTGAAAAAGCCCGTGCGTGAGTGGACCGTGGGTGAAAAAGCATGCGCGCGCGGGGAGCGAGCGCTTCTGAACCAGTAGGGAAGGTAGATTTCACCGCTGTGCGACATCCATATACATGGTTATCATTAATATGTCTTTTCACATTCTGCTGATTTAGATTTCCTTTTGTAAATTTCTCTCAGACATGATCTTCCTTTCGATTTCCCTCTCCTCTTTTATTGGTCTCATTCAAAGAACATTCAGCTATTTATTAGAAAAGAAGGAGAAAAAGAAGGAGAAGGAGAAGGAGGAGAAGGAGGAGGAAGAGAAGAAGAAGAAGAAGAAGAAGAAGAAGAAGAAGAAGAAGAAGAAGAAGAAGAAGAAGAAGAAGAAGAAGAAGAAGAAGAAGAAGAAGAAGAAGAAGAAGAAGAAGAAGAACAACAACAACAACAACAACAACAACAACAAGCCGCCTCTGGAAATTTTCAAGCAAATCCTCCTAAATCACTTAAAAGAAAACCAAAACATGGCTGTTCATGTTAAATATTGCCTACCATACCTCAGCCACAGTTGTGTGGTTAAAAATAATGCTCATTTGCAACAGTCCAAGTCACCTTCTTGAGAAAAGGAAAATGGAATCTTAGCTAATCCATACATTCCTTAAAACAGGAAGCTGGCAACTTTATTTGCTTCTGCAAAGTCTGCATTCTGTGTTTGAGGGCTGCAGTTATCATCAGAATGGGTGAGGTCAAAATCTTTGGGCTGTTTGGCAGTAGATGAGGGAAGGGTTAGGGGAGAGAATATAATGCAGCAAGATAAACCTTGAGAGAAACCAC
Organism: Thermophis baileyi; assembly: GCA_003457575.1. Taxonomy (NCBI): domain Eukaryota; kingdom Metazoa; phylum Chordata; class Lepidosauria; order Squamata; family Dipsadidae; genus Thermophis; species Thermophis baileyi. Next base: position 11,463,121 of record QLTV01002419.1, on the reverse strand, counting down.
CACTTTTAATTCTTGGGGTGGTTTGAAAATAGTACTAAGAAGAAAAAAATATTTAAGGAAAAAGATGGTGATGGGAGGAAAATTACCACAAGGTCGCCTCTCACTCTTTGGCATATTTTCACCTCCGGGGGAGAAAAAAAATATCCATTAAATCTCCTTCCTTCAGTTTATTTTCCCAGACTGAAAGCAATCGCAAGAGGTAAGCAGACCAATTCTGTGCAAGAATTTGCTCAATTGGCATTCTCCCTGACTGCAATGGTATTTCTGGACTCAAGCACTCAGCACTGCAGTATTAACTAAAAGTACTTTTTAGAAGCTTTGGCTTAGAAAGTGCACAAGATTCCTGATTCAACAATAATTTCTCCAAGATATTAGCTCTCGGCATATTTTGCCATTAAAATATGTACATTAAAACAGTTGCTCTCTCCTGAGAGCTTTACCAAGCATTGCTAGTGACATGTCTTTCACCCACAGATTATTTAGCATTCAGTATTGTACTAAAAGCTTCATATATCAAACACTGTAAGATTTAGCTGTTGCCTAACCAGTGGGCTAGCTGTCTATTGGAAACTGTCTAACACAGTTTTATAGTTTTTCTTCTATATTAAACAAAAACCTGCTTCCAGTAATGGAGACATCAAGTTAGTTTGGTCAAGAAGCATGATTTCTTGTGTTCAACAATTGATGCAACTCAGTGTAACCAAAATTAAGTTGAGAGCATAAAGAGCAACAGCAGTTAAACAGTTTATTGCTATGTTGCATTGGAGACAGGTCACGATGGGGCAAAGGAGGAGGAGGAGGAGGAGAGGCAATGTCATAATCATTTTGGAAATTAAGTAGAAAGGAAAGGAAGTTTCTTGTGCACCTTTCTTTTTATGGATTGCTGTGCATGGGATGAAGCTGAAAAAGCTTCTAGGATGAGAAACATCTTCAAAGAAAAAACAAGAAAGTCCAGTTGCCTCCTGAAAAAGCACCTTTGGGACAACCATGACCTGGATGACTGAAAATCTCTACAGAGCTTTTGCTGTACAATTTGGGATGAACACCCCTTGAATGGTGTGGGAGTAGGAATGGATTTCCAGAGAAAAAAAACTGCAGACTACAGGAACCAGGAGCACTACTCAGGTGACCCTGAGGACACAGATAAACATCCAAGTGCTTCCCTCTAAAAGGATGCAAATTACCAGCTGTCTGCAAGGAATATAAATCCTTCCATTCCCTCACTATCCTGTCAGAGCTGAAGAAGCTTCATGGATGAGAAGCAAAATGTCTTCAAAGAAAAAACAAGAATGTCCAGTTGCCTCCTGAAAAAGCACCTTTGGGACAACCATGACCTGGATGACTGAGAATCTCACAGGCTTTTTTCTAAAAGAATGGAGTTCAGACTGAAACTCTCTCTCTCCAAAATAAAATAAATAAGTAAGTAAATAAATAAAGGGGGATGGAGACCCCCACCTGCCATTCTTTTAAACTCATCTGTAGCATCATCAGTGTTCTCTCCTGGCTAACTCTTGTGCTTGACTAGATGCAATCGAAAAAAAATGTTTTCCCATGAAAATACATTTTATAAGTGTTGGTCTGAACTAGAAGGCTTTCTGTAAACAGATCCACTCCAGGTATGTTGACTCCTGCTGGACTCCCTTTTCCATCAAGAGCAGGGGTGAAATTCAAAATTTTTCCCTACCAGTTCTGTGGGTGTGGCTTGGTGGGCGTGGCAGGGGAAGGATACTGCAAAATCTCCATTCCCTCCCCACTCCTGGGGGAAGGATATTGCAAAATCTCCATTCCCACCCCACTCTGGGGCCAGCCAGAGGTGGTATTTGCCGGTTCTCTGAACTACTCAAAATTTCCGCTACCGGTTCTCCAGAACCTGTCAGAACCTGCTGAATTTCACCCGTGATCAAGAGGGAAATATGATATATTTGCTCTTTCTCAGAGTTTGCTTTGATTCACACATCCCATCGCAGATACTGACAAGTAGAAGGTGGGAAGAAGTATAAGTTATTACTCTGCTGCTTTCCATGGTGCATGGAAGATTAAGGGAAGCTGCCTGCTCCTTGGCAATTCCTTTTCATCTAGGGTGGCCCAAGACTGACACAATCACAATAATCAGAGAAAAGTAGATGCATTTGGTAACAACTGTGCTGTTTTCGTTGGGTCCTCCTTATATTACCTAATGTTCCTAGGCTTGTGTTGACATCGGACTGGATAGGGTCTGGGGATCATCAACACTTTTTTTACCTCCAGATATTGAACTCATACTGTTCTTATCATGAGGAGAGATGGAATTTGACTGTTCAGTAGGCCACCCATTCATTATTCAACACTTGATCGTATGTGAGGCTTTACTAGTCCCACAAAGGCAGAGTAACTGTCTTCTACCTCATACAAAACACATTTTGATTTCAGCACAGGTAATTTTTTTTTTCAATCTTGCCTCTTTCAGTTGCTATTCCTTGAATAATGTGTTTTTGGCTCTAAATTATTATCTTCCTTTTGGAGAAGCCATCATTTAATGGCTGATAAGACCTATTTGTTTGCTAATTATTGTAAAGGAATTTGCTAAACTAATCCACTTAAGTTAAGTGTGTCAAGTCAATTTTCTGTCTGGGGGCTATACCAGAAATTTTGGGAGGTGAGAAAGTACTTCAGTTGGTAGGTAGTGAATTTGAATTGGATAATACTGCATTTTACAAGTAGATTAGATTGAGATCTTCTATTGTTTCTTCCTCCTTAGGTGTTCTCCTCTTCTTCCTTGTAACTTAAAATATGCTAGCATAGATGATTTTTGGTAATTGCATCCCCGAAATTCCACAAGCAAAGAGAGTTTTGGTGCCACACACAGGATTTCTGAACCTGTGTATCAGTGTAACTCCAGTGTTATGTGTTGCATAACTCTGATTTTAGACTGAGTATTAGAGCATATTCAACAAGCCTTGTGGATATTCTCTACCAGTAGTGGGTTCTAAAACCCTTTACTACCGGTTCACGCGCATGACGCTTCTGCGCATGCGCAGAAGCATCCCGGGTGGGTGGGCGGAGCCTCCCACCACCGCCGCTACCGGTTCTAAGAACTGGGCTGAACCGGGAGCAACCCACCGCTGTTCTCTACCTATCATATTTTGGTCAATTCTGACAATGCACTGAGTATACTAACATTATAATCAGTTCCTTAATTACTACTGCACCAGCAAGGGAATGTATTTTTAATGCAATGCTGCTGGGCTTAGCAGATCCAAACTTCAATGTGATATAATCTGATTAAAAACAGACCTGCCAGGGTTGTGGGACAGAAAGATCAATCCCCAGGAATTCTGGATCCCAGAGAAGAAAGGCACTATATAACTGGACTAGATACCTCTAGTAATCCATTCAGATAATATTGTTATTTACAAATCAGCTCCAGTAGACACTGCCTTGGTGTCCAGTAATAACCCCTCCCTTGTATTACTGTAATTTTTTTTTAATCTTTTGAAAGCTGAAATTGTTGATGGGAATAAAGCATCCACATCAGGAGTTTATTTGCAACATGCTGCTGGGATGTTAACAAGACAGCTGAGATCACCCAAAATTGGCAGGGCTTGAACTCTGCTTAAATTAAGCTGAAGAGATACTATTGATTCTCACTTTTTACAAGAGCAATTTTACACTGAGCAAAAAAGGAAGGTAATAATATATAATGGAACCAAGTGTATCTGGAGTTCATTTGTCTTCTTCTCTTTGTTTCCACATACCCATAAACACACTTGTTTTTGTTCACAAAGTATTCTTTCGCTGCTTTGAGTGGGGAAAAAATGGTTTCATTATTATATGATAGAAAACCTCACTATGTCTGAATCTCCTAGTTTGGGAGGTACTTTAGCAGGAGAGTGCCAAGGAGATATATATATATATATATATATATAAGCTGCCCAGGTTCAAATCCCAGTAAAAAGGGGGTGTGGCTAGCTGATGAGAGCTAAATAGCTTGAAATAGATCTATACTAGTCTCCCTTTATTTATTTATTTATCAGTAAAAATATGTAACATATAGAAACGGACTGTCGTGGTAAGCAACTGCCTGGATGGCCCCTGGAGGGGCCGAAAAGCAAAAAGGAAGCAGTATGCTCCCTCCCATATTTGGGTATACCAGGTGATTTAACAGAAAAAAGGGAAAAAAAACAAAAACATATACATATACATATACATATACATATACATATACATATACATATAC